>SJYX01012693.1:0-18886 GCA_006410675.1 Oreotragus oreotragus | reverse complement strand
CTGGCAATTCATTTCTTACATGATAGTATACATATTTCAATGCTATTCTCCCAAATCATCCCTCCCTCTCCCTCTCCCTCTCCTTCTCCCTCAGAGTCCATAAGTCTGCTCTACACATCTGTATCTTTTTTGCTGTCTTGCATGCAGGGTCCTCATTACCATCTTTCTAAATTCCATATATATGTGTTAGTATACTGTATTGGTGTTTTTCTTTCTGGCTTACTTCACTCTGTATAATTGGTTCCAGTTTCATCCATCTTATTAGAACTGATTCAAATGTATTCTTTTTAATGGCTGAGTAATACTCCATTGTGTATATATACCACAGCTTTCTTATCCATTCATCCGCTGATGGACATCTAGGAGTCCCAACTAGTTTGTTTTCCTTACTCATCAACATATAAGATTTAGAATTTGTACACATGTCCAGATTTTCTTTATGCAAATATAAGCAATTATGAATATTGATTTCATTCACTTCCTTTATACAAAAAATAGTTTACTACACACTCTGAACATTGCTTCCCAGGTGGTGCAGTGGTAAAGAATCTGCCTGCCAATGCAAGAGACATGGGTTCGATCCCTGGGTCAGGAAGACCCTCTGGAGGAGGAAATGGCAACCCACTCCAGTATTCTTGCCTGGGAAATACCATGGACAAAGGAGCCTGGCAAGCTACATGACTCGTCCATGGGGTCACAAAGAGCTGGACATGACTAAGCGACTGAGTACTGTTTGAGCACTGCTTTTTTCAAGTAACAGTGTTCTCAATCTTCATACAGAGAACATACTTTCTATTTTTAAAGCTGTAGAGTATTTCACTGTATAGCTATGGCAGAGTTCATTTAACCCCTGTGACCCCATGGACTGTACCCTCCTGACAGGCATTAGGCATGCTTCCATCTGTTGCTACTTCAAATGAAGCTATAATGAAAACTTTTATGCATGTCATTTTATAACTATTAATACATAAGTATACTATAACAAATTCCCAGAATTGGCTCTGAAACAAATGTGTAAATGGCACAGGTCTTTTTCTACAAATTGCTAATTTTTCTTTTATGGGGGCTATGTCATTTTGCTTCCACCACATATACATCTCAGATGTATCCCAGAAAAAGCTAGTCCTCAAAGATGTTCTCATTGGAAAAAACTGTATGAAGCTCTTTGCTTCTTTTCCCCCAAATGCACATGTAAAATTTGCTGACTTTTCAAACTGAAAAAAAAATCTCATTGATGTAGGAAATCATAATATTAACACCTAACATGCTTTCTTCCTGATATTTCCTTTCATTTATAAACAAATATACCCCCTACTCCAAATTTTTCCTTTAAATTCACATTCAATAATTTATAATTGGGGAAGCAGTCAAACATGCATTTCCCTTTTAAAAGAATGTTTTCCTGAAGAGCTTCAAAGTTTTCAGGAAACCAAATCTATGTTACATCTATATTTTTATTTACAAAACTATCATTTCAAAGGTGGTTTAATTTTTATGACTGCCATTTTCAACAGGCAGTGTTACATAATACACTGCTTTTATTTCAAACCCTATCCTATCAAATATTTCATAATTAAAAACAGCCACTTGAGTTCACTGGACTTCCTATTTAAGGAATTCATAAGAGAGGAGGGTTCAATTCGCAGATGGGGAAGATCCCCTGGAGTAGGAAATGGCAATCTGCTCCGGTATTCTTGCCTGACAAATTCCATGGATAGAGGAGCCTCATGGGCTATAGGCTACAGCACTGCAAAAAATCAGACACAACTGAGCACACACACACACACACACACAAACATAAGTAAATCCAGTTTCAATATTACTGCTTTGTAAGAAAATATGTACATGATAATTCTTATTCCACGAATAAGAATATAATGGTATTGATACATGGAAATCTATGTTGCATTTCAATCNGAGGCCTGTCTCTTATACACATCTCACACACACACACACACACAAACATAAGTAAATCCAGTTTCAATATTACTGCTTTGTAAGAAAATATGTACATGATAATTCTTATTCCACGAATAAGAATATAATGGTATTGATACATGGAAATCTATGTTGCATTTCAATCATCCATAAATCAGGTTCTAAAATAATCTCAGTCCCCTGGAACAAAGTGACAAGACTAGTTGCTGATCCCAAAGTAAATTTTAAAAAGCACACATTCTATGCCCTTAATCAGCACATGAGGCAGAACTATACTTAAGATCTCACGTAAGCAATGTATATGTAAATGCTTATTTTTATATTAGAATCAGTATAATGCACTGAGAGCAAAAAAAACAAGAATTATTTAAGAAAGGTAAAACAAAACAAACAAAAAAATGACATCATAAGTAGCACCCAGGACATAAAAGTTTATCGCTCTAGGACAATTTAGGAGAACAGGCCTATACAGCACAATGATCTATGCAGAAATCACATAAATTCTATGAAATGACTGTTGTTCACAACAACTCTGAGCCATCAAAACAAAACCAAAACAAGTTACATTATACTCAATTTGTCTTGTTTAAGAAAACAAAGGGTACATTTTATAATTTAAAAACATTTTATAAAAAATATTCCTATGAAATAAATTTTGGCACATAAAAGGGTAAGATTCAATTATTCACAAATTAGCAGATGAGTAATAGTATACCACTTGTTAATAAGAGCCCAGTGAATGAGGAATTATGTAAGTAAAATTCTCACTCACAATGATAATATACTATAGCTGCCTTTCAGAAGATGAACTGTGATAAGGTACAATAACATTTCAGGCGCCTTTATACATACAATTCCCTGTGCAAGGCCAGTTCTTGGTTAAGAGTCAAAAGAATATCTGATAATTTCTAAAAGCTAGTCATGCAAATTTTCCACTTCAATGACTGGACACATTCAAGAAAATATCCTGATTTAGCTTTTCATTTTGTTTTCTTTAAGTTGTGACTGCCAAGTAGACAGGCTGGTCTGGTTTCCAGCTCCAACCTACTAAATAACCTTGTATAAGTCACTCAACCTCTCTAGTTCTCCACAGTTGTTTCATCAGTAAAGTGAAATTATATAAAACACAATATGATAGTAAATGGAACCGTGTTAATAAAGTAAACAAAGAGTTACTACATTAGGTCCTATATCTGTATGTGTATGTATACTATTTTTGAACTGTCACAAGTTACATGGCATTCTACCATATATTTAAGGCCTACAGTAAAGAAATAATGATCGATTCAGAATCTTTTTCAATATTTAATATGTGTTACTCTTAGGATATAACAACTTTCTCATGTACTCATACTCATAAAATACCACTATAATCATCTATCTTTAACCTGAAAATGTATGACTTTTTTACATGAAACATAAAAATCAACATATGATATGTAAACGAATGTTCATGGCAATGTTAATTACAACAGTCAAACCCTAGAAAGAATCCAAACATCCACCAACAACAGAATGAATAAATTCTGCCATATTCATTCCAAAGGAATAATACACGATAACAAAAATAAACAAAATAAAACTACATGCAACTATGTACACAATGCTAGGCAGCGGAAGAAAGCATGTCTGTGCCTGCAGACAACGGCACTCGGCAGGCCCGCCTGTGGCGCCCCACAGCTATAGCGGTGTCACTACAGAAGTCGAGCACTGACCCAAAGAGAAGCACAAGGGTGACCACAGTCTCCAGGGGCAAATCGAGATCCAGTCTGAACTCTAAACTGGTTGTAGGGTCTGGGGGTGTTCACGGTCCCACCACATCTTGCTGTGTCTGTGATCACAGTAACCACCCCTGCCAGCACTCCTAGACACAGCACTGGAGACCCTGTAGTTAACGCTGGTGACAGAGGAGGGTAGGATCTCTGTGGACTGTGAGGACTTCTTCCAATTGTTGGAAGAGGGTACATGCTTAACGATCCTGGAGTTCAAGCAAATTTAGATTTCCAGCAGGAATAAGTGTTGTCATATGGCCTAGGCCGGGGGAGAAGCCCAAGCACAGCAAGGACATTGCCCTCATTACCTGGTACATACACAAGCCAACTCTTGAGACCTCTTTGGCCTGAACATCTACGCCACATATTACAGGATCTACTCCGTGAGTTGTGACTTTCAAGTACTTGGTCCAAAGAAAGTACTCAGGGAGCTTATCCAGTTGAACCTCCAAGATGCTGCTGCAAGGCCTGGGCCACATGTTGCTGGGAATTTCCTCTACCCTTTGCCATGCAGTGGAGGGGGCTGAGCAGTGACAGCGACAGCAGCAGGGTCGCCTCCATTCCTACTGAGAAGGGGCTCTGAGCTTCTGCCCCAGACCTGTTCTAAGAGATACCCTGTGAGGATGGTGACAACATCAGGTTTGGAGACCTGCAGGCAGTGCAGACTAGATAACTCACCTTACTATTGTTGGCAGCATTATGATAGGCTCCATTAGCATAATGCTTTCCATGCCTCATTCAAATACATTCCTCAAGAATGCTGTCCTTTATAGCCAACTTACTGGCCTTTCACTTCTCCTGAAAGACAGGCTTGTCCCTAGACATCCTGATCCCATTCTGACTGCTGCTACTTCTAAATTCCCTACAACTCCTCCTTTCCCTAAGTTCTTCAGTACAGCGAAGCCAGCCCTCTTTGATTTTATCTTACAATCTGTTTCTTCATACCCTTCACCTTGAAAATAACAAAAACATTTCCAACAAAAATACAAAAATATTTAACCAAAAAAAGAATACATATGATCCCCAAAAGATCAAAATGAGGCAAAAAGTGAACATACTGCTGAGGAATACACATAAAAGTGATAAAATTATATAGAGAATTATCTAATTATTAGGAAACTTTACTTTAAAGAAAAGGAAGATTATACTAAGGGCTTCTGGGATGTCAGTAGTGATCTATGGTTACTGAATATCTGCTTTATGTTTATTCATTTTACTATACATTTATGTTTCTATATAGTGTTATATTTTATAATAAAAAGGTTTAAAATGATATACTTTCTGAAATAATATAGTCTTAAAGGGAAGAAAGGGAGCTTCTTTTTTTACTAACAATCTTGTATTTTCTTGGTCTACATTTCAAATTTTTATTGCAATATTTTAAGAATAAGTAAGTTATTATGTCTAATTCTTCAGAATCCTAATTAAGAATAGATTCCACAGGCTTTCCAAATGGCCACACAAAAAAAGAAACCAGACCATTAAAGAGTGTAAGATTGGTTATCCTGCTAAATCTTTGCTTAGCTCTATGTTGTTATCTGTCACATTTTCTTCTTTTCAAGAAAATGTATGCTTATTAAAAAAAAAAATCTACATTACATTCAGTTTATCCATTGGATAAAGCTACGTTTATCCAATCTATGTTGCATAAAATCTACATTACATTTTATGCAAACTATACTCCAAAAAGTATATAATAATTTAGCTCAAAAGCAGGAAGACAAATATTTTCAACTCTCACAAATTTAAAAACAATTTTAAGAATATGTATGTTTGCATTCACTGTGAGGGTTCGTTATAGGATGAACACAGATATGACACTTCAGGTCCAATCCAATGTCACTCTGTGTGAGAATGGGTCACTGTGTGTACTAGAAAATATAATAGTTAGATTACAGGATGGATACAAAACAAGGTACACTTGAAGTTTACTGCATAAAATTTAATTAACGGTGAAAGTGAAAGTTGCTCAGTCGTGCCCGACTCTTTGCAACCCCATAGACTATATAGTCCATGGAATTCTCCAGGCCAGAATACTGGAATGGGGAACCACTTCCTTCTACAGGGGGTCGTCCCAACCCAGGGATCAAACCCAGGTCTCCCACATTGCAGGTGGATTCTTCACCAACTAAGCCACCAAGGAAGCCCAAGAATACTGGAGTGGGGAGCCTATCCCTTCTCCAGTAGATCTTCCCAACCCAGGGATCAAACCAGGGTCTCCCACATTGCAGGTGGATTCTTCACCAACTAAGCCACCAAGGAAGCCCAAGAATACTGGAGTGGGGAGCCTATCCCTTCTCCAGTAGATCTTCCCAACCCAGGGATCAAACCAGGGTCTCCCACATTGCAGGTGGATTCTTCACCAACTGAGCCACCAAGGAAGCCCAAGAATACTGGAGTGGGGAGCCTATCCCTTCTCTAGCAGATCTTCCCAACCCAAGAATCAACCAGGGTCTCCTGCATTACAGGTGGATTAAGGGTAACTCACTCAAAATAGATCCAACAGTGTCTAATTTAAATTATACTGAAGCTGTTTTAAATACTACATTTGGAAAAACAAATATACAGGGCATTTAAATGATTATATGATTACAAAAGAGATAATACTAATAATAAACTGACAAATTGCAAAAACATGCATACAAATATAATCTAGGAAATCCTAAAGATTCCATCAACTACAAGCATCCTTTAACATATGTTTGTTACAGCTTTTAGATGCCACTATCTAGGAAGCACACATAATAAAATTTAGAAACAAGACTGTAAGCATTTTCATTAGGCTCCAGATATCAATACAATGGCAACAGTATTACCCAAAATGAAAACAGAGTTGCTTTGGTTATATACTGTTGTTTTTTTGTGTGTGTAAATGCACTCAAGGATTTCCCACCAGACTGGGTCCAGCTAATCAGTTATTTGCCCATCTATTAAGTGCCAACTTTAAAAAGTTACACTATGTCCAGCAGGGAGCAGTATTACAACATCCATAAGACTTAATGCCAACATGAAACGGACAGACGAAAATGAAGGGAAAAAAAAAACCCACTTACCATAGGTCTTTAAAACAATACACTGAATTTTTACAGTATTTATAGGGCTTCCAGAAAAAAAATCTAAAGCATGTCTCAAACCAAATATAGCTGATCCATAGCACCAGGGTTCCTAAAACAGAAAATCAAAATTATATTAGGCAAAGGTTTCTTTCAGCCATATTTAGTTGACTTAGTACATAATATGCCTAATGTCTCTCAGTTACTAAAGTGCCATCTTCCTTAGTGGATCAATCGGATTTGGAAGTCAGATATTCAGTGACACTTCGGGTCAAGTGATTTTAAAAAGCAGAATATTATTTTATTTACCAGAGAATTTAAATAGACGAAGAAGGTCAGTGGATGACATAATATGTCAATCAACCCAGAGAAAACTGTGGTCAAGGACTTACAGGAGTTGTTAAACCAAGCATATATAGTGTTGATATATCAAGCCCTTCTAAATAATTTGCAAGTTATACAGAGGATATGACATTCATTTCTGCATGTCAGCATGAATGAATATCTAGGGTTAATTTTAAGAATAAAAAGGCAACAGAGAAGTAGCTTGTAATGCTGGTATGTTAAAATTAATTAGCCAGATATTTACTGAATACAAGGAATGCACATGACACTGTAAAAAAATTCTATGACCAGTCACAATATGTCAAAGGCAAAACACACAATGTTTGATATTCTAGATGTCAAAACCTGCCTCATATTCAATGATAACAACTCCACATCAGTTCTTATGACTGAGGAAATAATGTATCACCACTTTCTTTTTCTTTTTTTTTAGGCCACACCATGCAGCATGCAGGATCTTAGTTCCCAGACCAGAGACTAAACCTGTGCCCCCTGCATTGAGAGTGTGGAGTCTTAACCACTGAACCACCAGGGAATCCTAATGTATTACCACTTTTACCTGAAACATTAGTTTGCCTTATGTGTGTTTACATGCAAAATTTCATTGTTTACACTAAAAACCAAAGTTTTGCCATTAGAAAAAGATAACATATGAATATTTACCTTGAAATAGATATATAATAAAGTAGTTTATGTAATACAAATAACATTTACTTGAAATGTAATAAATAACCCTACTATTTTCTTCAGAGAAAATGATATGATGGCTGGTAGAAACAAAGATATTAAGGAGATTCTGGTGAATGTGCAGAAAGAAGTAAACAGGTAGATTCTCCAGCATCTTAGAGAATATACGTGTCAGGAACAGAATGATCCAGAAATAGGAACAATGAAGGGGCTTCTGGTGAAGTCTCAAAAATGGAATGAGACATTATTGAACAGGACAGGAAAGGAAAGGAAGTCTTTGTTACAATGTAGCAAAACTGAAATGTATTCTAATATTGTGTGAAAAGGAGAACTTATAAGTGATAAACCTGGATGTTTGGTTGAGATTTCCAAGCAAAATATTGAAGGCATGTACGGCTTTCTCCTTGCTGTTTATGGTAAAATGTGAAAGATGGTAAAAAGGGTAATAAACTGAGGAAGGATAAAGAAAAAAAGGAGATAAATTGAGAAAGTTAAGCAAAAAGAAATCATTACTCAATGACTTGGAAAAATTTTAGCATGTCTAGATTGCAAAACAGGTTAACATCACAAATTATTAGGAAAATGCAAATCACAACCACAAATGAGATACAACTTCAAACTCATTAGAATGGCTATCACCCAATAAAGAGCCAAAGTTGCTAGGACATAAGAGAAATTGGAACCTCTGTGTGCAAAATGGTTAAGTCACTGTGGAAAACACATGGGCAGTTCTTCACAAAGTTAAACATATAATTCAGCAATTCTACTCCTAGGTATATACCTAAACAAACTCTAACAGATACTCAAACTCCAACATTCATTACATTGTCCATAATAGGCAAAAAGATGGAAACAGGACAAGTGCCTCCCAACAGCTGTATGGATAAACAAAATGTGCTCTATACACACAATGAAATATTATACAGTCATAAAAAGCAGTGAAATTCTGATACGTGCTATACGATGGAAACACTGCTAAGTGAAAACCAGTACGCAAATGTTAACAAAGAACAAATATTACTTGATTTCTTATGTGAGCTATGTAAACAGGCAAACTCACAGACAGGAAATAATATAAAGCTACCAGACACTGCAGTGATGGAGTGGGAAGTTACTGCTCAATGAGTAAAGTGTTTTCATTTGGGATAATGAAAAAGTTCTGGAAAAAGATAGTAACAGTGTTTACACATCATAAATATAGCTAATGCCACTGAACTGCACACTTTAAAAATGATTATAATAATAAATTTTGTATTATGTATTTTGGGGGTTTCCTTGGTGGCTCAGATGGTAAAGACTCCAACTACAATGTGGGAGACTGTCAGGAAGCATTTAACAGGAGGCTTCCTGTGTGCTGTATTGGATCTGTCATGAATCCTCTGTCCCTTATTAATTCCTGAATATTCAGGAAATAAGTGGAGTAGCAAACTACTCCCTGGGCTGAAGAATGCATGCATTTCCTTCATTAGTTTTTCCATACGGTGATAAGTAACTATTTATGACCCTCTTCCTTTTTATGAACCATATGATAAAAGTGATTATTTACAACCCTCTCTTTTGGATATGGATTGCCTTATGATAATTTGTAAGTCTGGACTTTTGATTTTTATCTCTGCTGAAAATATCTACCTTGTAAGACAGTATATATACCCACACTATGTTGAATAAAACACCTTCGCCCCATCAGAGCTTGGGTCCTCGTCTTTCTTTCCTTCTCTCTCTCTCTCTCTCTCTCAGGCTAATTCTTTGGAGCTCAGAGGCCCACTGAGCTCACTTTCTTGCCTGGGCTTCTAAGACCCTCTCAAGAAGGCACACTGTGCCTTCAACTCCCTCGAGAGGGCACCTGGTGCCTATGTGTAGCAGTGCAAGCCATATGTCAAAGGGCTTTGTTGGTTTTCTGTGTAAACCAAGGAATATCAACCTCTTTCTCTCTCTCTTTTACTTTCTAATCATCAACTCTGGACGACCAGGTTGTGGTCCATTAAAGGACTTCAACAGGAGACCCAGGTTCGATCCCTGGGTTGGGAAGATTCCCCTGAAGGAGGGCATGGCAACCTACTTCAGTTATTCTTGCCTGGAGAATCCCCCTGGACAGAGGAGCCTGGCAGGCTACTGTCCATGGGGGTCGCAAAATGTTGGACATGATTGAGCAACTCAGCACACATGCATACTTTTATCACAAAAAGCTCTTTATCTATAAAAAAAGGGACCAAGATCTTGAGTCAGCTGAGAAAGTTAACATATGACTTCAAGTAAGAGAATTAAGACTGGGCTACTGATAAGCAAATTTGGAAAACTCAGCAGTGGCCACAGGACTGGAAAAGGTCAGTTTTCATTCCAATCCCAAAGAAAGGCAATGCCAAAAAATGCTCAAACTACCACACAATGGCACTCATCTCACATGCTAGTACAGTAATGCTCAAAATTCTCCAAGCCAGGCTTCAGCAATATGTGAACCGTGAACTTCCTGATGTTCAAGCTGGTTTTAGAAAAGTCAGAGGAACCAGAGATCAAATTGCCAACACCAGCTGGATCATGGAAAAGCAAGAGAGTTCCAAAAAAACATCTATTTCTGCTTTACTGACTATGCCAAAGCCTTTGGCTGAGTGGATCACAATAACCTGTGGAAAATTCTGAAAGAGATGAAAATACCAGACCACCTGACCTGCCTCTTGAGAAACCTATATGCAGGTCAGGAAGCAACAGTTAGAACCGGACATGGAACAACAAACTGGTTCCAAATAGGAAAAGGAGTACATCAAGGCTGTATACTGTCACCCTGCTTATTTAACTTATATGCAGAGTACATCATGAAAAATGCTGGACTGGAAGAAGCACAATCTGGAATCAAGATAGCCAGGAGAAATATCAATAACCTCAGATATGCAGATGACACCACCCTTATGGCAGAAAGTGAAGAGGAACTAAAAAGCCTCTTGATGAAAGTGAAAGAGGAGAGTGAAAAAGTTGGCTGAGAGCTCAACATTCAGAAAACAAAGATCATGGCATCCGGTCCCATCACTTCATGAGAAATAGATGGTGAAACAGTGGAAACAGTGTCAGACTTTATTTTGGGGAGGCTTCAAAATCACTGCAGATGGTGATTGCAGTCATGAAATTAAAAGATGCTTACTCCTTGGAAGGAAAATTTTGATCAACCTAGATAGTATATTCAAAAGCAGAGACATTACTTTGCCAACAAAGGTCCATCTAGTCAAGGCTATGGTTTTTCCAGTAGTCATGTATGGATGTGAGAGTTGGACTGTGAAGAAGACTGAGCACTGAAGAATTGATGCTTTTGAGCTGTGGTATTGGAGAAGATTCTTGAGAGTCCCTTGGACTACAAGGAGATCCAACCAGTCCATTCTAAAGGAGATCAGTCCTGGGTGTTCTTGGGAAGGACTGATGCTAAAGCTGAAACTCCAGTACTTTGGCCACCTCATGCAAAGAGTTGACTCACTGGAAAAAGACTCTGATGCTGGGAGGGATTAAGAGCAGGAGGAGAAGGGGACGATAGAGGATGAGATGGCTGGATGGCATCACTGACTTGATGGATGTGAGTTTGAGTGAACTCCTGGAGTTGGTGATGGACAGGGAGGCCTGGCGTGCTGCGATTCATGGGGTCTCAAGGACATGACTGAGTGACTGAACTGAACTGATAAGCTCTAAATTGAACAATTTGAAAGTTCAGTGAGGGAAAATGATCATCATATATGATAGTAATTCATTACTTTCATATGAATTTATTTAGGAAATGTTAACAGAAAAAGGAGACTGGCGTGCTACAGTCCATGGAGTCACAAACGGACACAACTTAGCAACTAAACAAAACAAAATAGAAAAAGGAAGCATGACTTGCTCTTCAAATTTTTTAAAAATAATCTTAGAATATCAAACAGACTACAAAATTAATTTCACATCTTTCATTCTAGAGAATGACAAAACTGTAATACAATACAGACTTTATCTTGTTTTTAATCCTCCATTTTGGGAAATGAGAAAATACAAAAGGTAAGAACATGCCCTTAAAATCCAAAAGATTTTTAAAAGAAAGTATTTTTTAATGATTAAAAACTTTATTTCAGTGCTGGACAACTCTGATAGAAAGTTCTTTAATCTGAGTTGAAAATGAAATTTCTATGCTCTGGAGAAACAAAGTGGTCTAATTTCTCTTTCACAAGGTTAAGAGAGGTCTTCTGAAACTCAAAATCATTGATCTCTGAGTTAAATGTGTCCCACTTACTGTCTGTTGTTTCATATCACAGTCTCTATAACCATACTGCTTTCTCTGAATTTACTCATTTTAGCAAGACAAATATGCCTCATTGCTTAGGCAAATATCCAACCATAAATTGACTAAATAAAGGACTAATTTAGAAGGATACAAATGCTGAGTTTGGGCCTAGGTACAAACAGTAAATAAAAGCCTGAATTTTGTCATGACACAGTTCATTACTGTTGTGAAACCAAGCTCTATCATTTACTAGCTATGCGACAATGATAGTTAATTTTACATGTCAACTTGACTGGGCCATGCAGCGTCAAGATATTTCCATTCAGTTTAGTTCAACTCAGTCACTCAGTCACGTGTGACTCTTTACGACCCCATGGACTACAGCACGCCAGGCCTCCCTGTCCATCACCAACTCCAAAAGTTTGCTCAAACTCATGTCCATCAAGTCAGTGATACCATCCAGCCATCTCATCCTCGGTCGTTGCCTTCTCCCTCTGCCTTCAATCTTTCCCAGCATCAGGGTCTTTCCCAATGAGTCAGTTCTTTGCATTAGGTGGTCAAGATATCTGATCAAACATTATTCTGGGTGTTACCGTGAGGGTGTATTTGGATGACATTAACATCTGAATCCTCAGACTAACTAGACTGTCCTCCCTAATGTGGGCAGACCTCGTCCAATTCATTGAAGGTCTGAGTAGAGAGAAAGGCTGAGCCTTAGACCACTAAGAGGGAGAGAAAAGCAACAACATATTAGAGATTCTGAAAACTTTCTAAAAGAGCATAACAGTGACAGGTAGAACATGATAAAAAGCAACCGTCTAGCATAGTATTTAGTAAACTATGGTTCACAGGGCAAATTTTCCAGGCTACCCCTTGCTGTTGTATACCCTGCAAACTAAGACTGGTTTTTATACTTTCAAATGGCTCAAAGAAAACAAGGATATTTTGCGACATGTTAAAACATATTATATGAAATTCAAATTTTAATTTTCATAAGCAAAGCATTATTAAGACACAGCTGTATTCATTTTATAATGTAAAACTGCATTTTAATGGTAGTGTTAAAAAGGGATGAAAGAGGACATGTGGCCTGCAAAACCTAAAATACTTACTATTTGGTTTCCTAAAAAGCATGCTGACACCTAGCCAACTACATGCACAGGATGTTTAGGAAAGATGGAACTTTTCTTCCTGTAGCAAGGGCTGAATCAATATTTGAGGAGGATAAAAATGGTTTAACCTTCCTGAGAGGAAGTTAGGTGAATGAAAGTATGGTGGTTGAAAATCTAAGATAGGAACCTCCTTATCAGGCTATTAGAAAAAGGCCTAACCTATCTGTTTGTTCTTTGCTTATCCACCTCAATCAAACACATAAATAAGTCAGTCCTACCTATACCCAAAGCAACCTACAGATTTAGTGCAATCCCTATCAAAACATTCATGATATTTTTCATAAAACTGGGACAAAGAACTCCGTAATTTATATGGAACCTCAAAAGATCCTAAACAGCCAAAGCAACCTCAACAACAACAACAAAAAAATAGATAAAAGTATCACACTCACTGACTTCAGACTATATATAACACAGCTACAGTAATCAAAACAGTATGGTACTGGCACCAAAACAGAACTATATATCAATGGAACATAACAGAGAGTCCAGAAATAAACCTACACATCTATGGTTAACTAATAAAACAACAAATAAAAAAACAAAGGAGGCAAGAACATACAATGGAAAAAAAAAAAAAAAAAACAGTCTCTTACAGAGTGTTGCTGGGAAAACAGGAAGAGCTACATGTAAAAGAATGAAATTAGAACATTTTCCCATACCATATACTGAAATAAAATAAAAATAAATTAAAGACCTAAATCTAAGACCAGAAACCACAAAACTCCTAGAAGAAAACAACAATACACTGTTTGATATAAATAGCAGCAATATTTTTTAGATCTGTCTCCTAAAGCAAATGTAACAATAGCAAAAATAAACAAATTGGACCTAATTAAACTTAAAAGCTTTTACAGAGCAAAGGAAATCATTGACAAAACAAAAAGAAAATCTACTAAATTGGAGAAAATATTTGCAAATGATATGACTGATAAGGAGTTAATATCCAAACTATATAAACAGCTTAAACAATTCAAAATAAAAACAAAAAAACCCCAAACAATCCAATTTTTTAAATACACAGATCTGATAGATATTTTTTGAAAGAAGACATACAGATGACCAACAGGCACAAGAAAAGATGCTCAATATGAGTAATTATAAGAAAAATGTCCATCAAAACCACAATGAGATATCACCTCACAACTGTCAGAAAGGCTATCACCAAAAAAACCACAAATAACAAATGTCAGTAAGGAGTTTAAGAAAAGGGAACTCTCATATGCTGGTGGTGAGAATGTAAACTGCTACAGTCATTATGGAAAACAGTATGGAGATTCCTCAAAAACTTAAAATAGAACTATAAGATCCAGCAATTCCACTCCTGGATATATATTCAAAGAAACCCAAAACACACAATTTGAAAAGATATATGCACCTCATCATTCGTTAGTCAGTTCAGTTGCTCAGTCGTGTCCATCTCTTTGCAACCCCATGGACTGCAGCATGCCAGGACTCTTTGTCCATCACCAATTCCCGAAGCTTGCTCAAACTAATGTTCATGGAGTTGGTGATCCCATCCGATCATCTCATCCTTTGTCGTCCCCTTCTCCTCCTGCCTTCAGTCCTTCCCAGCATCAGAGTCTTTTCTGATGAGTCGACTCTTCACATCAGGTGGCCAAAGTATTGAAGCTTCAGCTTCAGCATCAGTCCTTCCAATGAATATTCAGGACTGATTTCCGTAGGATGGACTGGCTGGATCTCCTTACTACCCAAGGGACTCTCAAAGAGTCTTCTCCAACAACACAGTTTAAAAGCATCAATTCTTAGGCACTCAGTTTTCTTTATAGTACAACTCTCACATCCATACATGACTACTGGAAAAACCATAGCCTCGACTAGACGGACCTTAGTCGGCAAAGTAATGTCTCTGCTTTTTAATATGCTGTCTAGGTTGGTCATAGCTTTTCTTCCAAGGAGCAAGCGTCTTTTAATTTCGTGGCTGCAGTCACCATCTGCAGTGATTTTGGAGCCCAATAAACTAAAGTCTGTCACCGTTTCCATTTTCCATTTGCTCATAGCACGATTATTTACAATAGTCAAGATAAGAAAGCAATGTAAGTCTCAATCAACAGATGAATGGATAAGGAAGATACAAAAATGCAATTCTGCCATTTGCAACAACATAAATGGTCCAGGAGTGTATTTTACTTAATGAAATAAGTCAGACTGAGAAAGATAAATACTGTTATTAAACTAAAGTCTGTCACCGTTTCCATTTTCCATTTGCTCATAGCACGATTATTTACAATAGTCAAGATAAGAAAGCAATGTAAGTCTCAATCAACAGATGAATGGATAAGGAAGATACAAAAATGCAATTCTGCCATTTGCAACAACATAAATGGTCCAGGAGTGTATTTTACTTAATGAAATAAGTCAGACTGAGAAAGATAAATACTGTTATGTTATCAATTAACGTGAAATCTAAAAGTAAAGTGAATGAACACAACAAAATGGAAACAGACTCAGATATAGAGAATAAACTAGTGGTTACTAGTGCAGAGGGGCTGGGATAAGGGAAAACAGGGGTAGCGGATTTAGAGGTATAAACTACTATGGATAAAGTAGAGAAGCTACAAGGATATGTTGAACAGTAGGAAGGAAATATAGCCAATATTTTATAATAAATTTAAATAGAGAATAATCTATAAAAATACTGAATCACTGTATTATACACTGAAACTAATATACTACTATAAATCAACATGCTTTAACAACAAAAAAGTAATACTAAGTCCTACCTACTCACAAGGAATTTCCATCAGGAGTCTTTCCAGTTAGGGTAAAGATTTGCTAAAAAAAAAAATAATAAGAAGAAAAAAGTCCATTTCAGTTGTCTATATTATTCAGCTGGTCATATATCAACACAAATGAACAACTAAAGATCACCAACATTTAAGAAAATCACAAGAATGAAAAAGAAGGCCCATTATGTAACACAGAACAAGTAACTCTGGAGAAATCAGAGGTAATTCATGGAGGAAAAGAAAATAATTGTATTTAACACCTTCAGAGATATTAGGTAAGATATTGTATTTAAGAGACAATGGGTATATAAAAGAGCAGAATTAAAAGAACAAAGATGAGAATTTAAAGAAATTTAAAACAACGCCAGTGCACCACCACCTTCCCCATATATACAAAAACATAAAATTTGAAACCTAAGTTGAAGAAATACAGAAAAATAACCCAAAGAGGGTAATGACCTCCTAAAATGTTATAGGAAAAAGACTACTTTCTCCCATCCAAAAAACACAAATACACACACACACACACACGAGGAAAAACAATGGAAAGGACCCAGGGAATACAGAGCAGGAAAAAAAAAAATAGATCCTTAGACATATCTTTGATGTAGAGCAGAGGTTGTGAGACTAGGGCCCAATAAGCCAAATCCTGCTCACTCTATTTTAGCAAATAAGGTTTTACTGGAACACAGTCATGTTCACTTATTTATATATTGTCTAAAGTTGTTTTTTTGTTACAACCACAGCGCTAAATAGTTGCAACAAGGACCATATGATCTGCAAGGCCTGAAATAATTACTATTTGGTTTTCATAGAAAAATTTTGCTAAATATTGATTTAGAGTTATATAGTAGCAACTTGGTAAAAAGTAGCTTTTAAATTTAAATAATTAAAACAAAATTAAAAATTCAGTTCTCAGTCATAGCAGCCACATTACAAGTATTCAAACATCAAATGTATTTAATGGCTATTATACCGGTCAGTGTAGATACAGAATATTTCCATCAACAGAGGAAGCACTACCTGGCAGGGTTTACCTGGAAATTATTATAGATCACTACAGCTATATTTTAATTCCTGCTTCTAAAAGTGCTACAATGGAGGGGCAAGCAGTCAAGATAGTGAAACATGTCACAGAATTCATCTCTCCTCACAAGTACATCAAGGATACGTCTACAAATGGAAATTTCTCACAGAGCACCTGCTGAACATTAGTGGAAGACTTTGGATACCTAACAGGACAAGAAAAATCCCCTCACAACAGGGTAGGAAAAAGACAGACAGAAAGGAGAAATCAAAAAAGAGACCAGCACCCCTGGTGGGAAGCTGAAGGTAACAAGAGGCTCTTGCACCAAGAAAAATCATCTCGTGGTGGGGGAAGTCAGCTGGGACAAAACAGCAACTTTAGGGGATCATGGGGGAACACAAAGGACACAGTGGAAGAAACCATAAACAAGATGAAAAGTTAACCCTGAGAATAGGAAAAAGTATTCACAAGTGAAGCAACTGAAAAGAAAATAATCTCCAAAATATACAAACAGCTCATGCAGCTCAATATTAAAAAAACAACAAACTCAATCAAAACATAGGTGGAAGACCTAAATGATATTTCTCTAAAGACATACAAATAGCCAACAAATACATGAAAAGATGTTCAACACCACCAGATAGTCAATACCCAAATCCACTATATTCTTTTCAGTTGAAGATGGAAAAGCTCTATATGATCAGCAAAAACACAATCAAGAGCTGACTGTGGCTCAGGTCATGAACTTCTTATTGCAAAATTCAAGCTCAAATTGAAGAAAATAGGGAAAACCACTAGGCCACTCAGGTATGATGTAAATCAAATTCTACATGACTTCACAGTGGAGGTGACAAGATTAGATCTGGTAGACAGAGTACCTGAAGAACTATGGATGGAGGTTCATAACACTGTACAGAAAGCAGTGATCAAAACCATCCCAAAGGAAAAAAAAAATGCAGGAAGGCATAGTGGTTATTTGATAAAGCTTTACAAATAACTGAGGAAAGAAGAAAGTGAAAGGCAAGGAAGAAACGAAAAAGATATAACCAACTGAAGGCAGAGTTCCAGAGAACAGAAAGGAGAGATAAGAAGGCCTTCTTAAACGAACAATGCAAATATACAGAGAAAAACAACAGAATGGGGAAGACTAGATATCTCTTCAAGACAACTGGAGAAATCAAGGGAACATTTCATGCAGAGATGGGCATCATAAAGGAAAGAAATGGCAAGGACCTAAAAGAAGCAGAAGACATTAAGAACAGATGGCAAGAATACACGGAACTATGCAAAAAAAGGTCTTAATGACCTGGATAACCATAGCAGTGTGGTCACTCACCTAGAGCTGGACATCCTGGAGTGTGAAGTCAAGTGGGCCTTAGGAAGCATTACTACAAACAAAGCTAGTTAAAACCCTAAAAGATGACGCTGTGAAAGTGCTGCACTCAACAAGTCAAGATTGGAAAAGGTCAGTTTTCATTCCAGTTTCAAAAAAGGGTAATGCCAAAGACTGTTCAAACTACCCTACTGCTGCTGCTGCTGCTGTTAAGTCGCTTCAGTCGTGTCCTGCCCTCATTTCACATGCTACCAAAGTTATGCCCAAAATCCTTCAAGCAAGGCTTCAGCAGCACATGAACTGAGAACATCCAGAGGTACAAACTGGATTTAGAAAAGGCAGAGGAAGAAGAGATAAAATTGCAACATTCCTTAGATCATGGAAAAAGAAAGAGAATTTCAGAAAAATATCTACTTCTGCTACACTGACTACACTAAAGCTTTTGACTGTGTAGATCACAACAAACCAAAGAAAGTTCTAAGAGATGGCAGTATCAGAACACCTTACCTGTCTCCTAAAAAACCTGTAATTGGGTCAAGAAGCAACAGTTAAAACCGGACATGGAATAGCTGACT
>SJYX01012691.1:190972-354639 GCA_006410675.1 Oreotragus oreotragus | reverse complement strand
TGGCCGCCTGCCACACACGTGTGTCGTTTTCTTTTATTCCTGGACCACGATGTGGTCTTTCCAAGTTGGTACCTACAGGTCTCCTTGTGGCTGGTGGGGTTTCTTCAAAGTTTCCCCACCACCCCCTCGTGGGCCTCTGTTTATTTCAGTCACAGCCACGTCCCCCCCCACTGCCTCTCCTTCCCACGTTTCCCCATGTCCATCTGGCCTGGCGCTTGCAGACCCTTGTCCAGTGGCTCCTCTGTGACAGCAGAGTCTAGCGGGACTCCCTCTGGTGTTAGTTGCTGCTCCAGCTCCTAACCTGGCCTCCTTTTTCCCTAAGAAAGCCTCGCCCCCTGCATTAAAAATCCGCATCTCCCGGGACGTCCCTGGTGGGCCAGTGGTTAAGACTCCGTGCTTCCACCGCAGTGGGGTGTGGGTTCCATCCCTGGGTGGGGAACTAAGATCCCACATGCTGTTTGGCTCGACAGAAAAGCGTTTTGGAAAAGAACCGTCTCCCGCAGACCCTCTGGGTGGCGGATGTCTCTGTCCTCTCCCCGCAGGCCTGGCTCTGGCTCTGGGGAGCAGGAGTTTCAGGGGAGGTGGTCCTTGCTGTCTGGGTGCCCACGCTCCCTGGGTGCCCCCACCAGGTCCTGGTGTCTGGGGGGCGGCGGGGTCGAGGTGCCCAGTCGTCACCACCCCAGTCCCCTGGCTCAGCCCCGGGTCAGCCAGTGTCGTCACCCTCGGGGTTTGTAGGGTCCGTCTGTTGGACAGATGTCCTGTGTTGGGCGCTGCCCTGCGCTCTGAGCACTGAGTGCTCACGGGAGCACCAGGGAGGCTGCAGGGGCCTTCAAAGCCGGGTTTCTGTCAGGGCTTCTTTGTTCACAAGTGGCAGAAACCCCTCAGTCTGGCTTAAGAAAATCAGCAACCTACTGGCAGCGATCATGAAAAGCTGGATGGCTGCGTGCCGGGTCCCATGTCTTCAGGACGGGCATGCCCCTGCTGAGCTGACCCCGCTCTCAGCTGAAGCCTGAGACCAGGGGCGCCGTGTGGGCCCAGCCTGCGCCCCGGGGCTCGGGGACGTGCCATCCTCTGGCCGTGGCCCGCATGCCCGCCCAGCTCATGGTCTTCGGGTCAGGACCGGGACCAGAGGCCCGCACTGCAGAGCCAGACCTGAAAGAGGCCATGCTGTCTGCCCCGTCCCAGCACTGGCTGCCCCCCGCTTCCCCGCAGCTGGGGACCTGCCAGGCACCCCCCTGAGGCAGGTGTGTTCACCAAGCGCCTCTGCCCCGCGGGCTCTGTGTGACGCCCCGCCGGCTCCATGTGACGCCCCACTGGCGCGCAGATACAGGGCCACACCGGGTGGACACGTGGGTGGAGCCTGGTCAGCAACGGGAGGGCAGCGGAGATCACAAGCAGGTTTAAGCTGGAGGGGAGGGACGGCGAGTGGAGCCTTTTCCGCAAGCCCAGACAGCCACACGGGCTCCTCCACTCTGCGTCCATCTCTGCTGGGCCAGGCAGGAGCTGTTCTTCCCAAAGTTAGATGCGGGGTCGCCTGGAGGTGCACCAGGCAGGGTCAGGGAGAGGCTGGCCCATGCAGCCTGGCGTCCGTGAGCAGGTGGGGGAGACGGTGCAGCCTGGCCGGGCCTCCCCAGGCGGCAGCTGCGCTGTGACAACGCTGTCGTGTCGGAGGGTGCCTGCCACAGGGGGCCGGCACAAGCGCTTTTGTTTCCAGGACCGTCCAGTGTTGGGGGCCGCATGTGGGCAGCGTGGAGGTCCCGGGGCTGGGAGGGCGGGTGAGGATGTTCTGGAAAAGGTGGCACAGACGTCTCCAGCGGCCCCGAGTTATGTGCAGAACACAGGTGTGCCCTTTTACTCAGTTTCCCACAGAGAAGAACAGGCGTCTCTGTGTGCTTTGGCCGCACTGCCTCGACCCCTCCACTCAGGGCACCCGCTCCATCCAGCTCGCTCTGACCACTGTCCTCTCCTTCCCTCCTCAGCTGAACTTTGACCTGGACCGGGGCGTGTTTCCAGTGGTCATCCAGGCCGTGGTGGATGAGGGGGACGGTGAGTGGCATCTCCCCTCAACACCCTTTCCAGGCACGAGGACCTTCTCACCCCATCCAGTGGGGTCGGGGGGGTTCGGTCCAGAGACAGTGCCCATGTGGCTTAGCATGAGGGTTCCAGGCACCCTGTCACCCGCGGGTGGTGCCAACCCCGCTCCCCCAGGGTGGATCCCAGGGCAGACAGGCCGGCGGCGCTGGCGTCCACCCCGCAGGGGAGCTGCAAAGGCCGTCAGCACCTGGACCACGCCAACTGCCACCTCCCACTGCCGTGGGCCGCGGGGTCCCCGGCGAGGTGGGCTCCACGTGCAGGCTGTGAGCCGGGGAAGCGCCGTCTGGAAAGAAGAAGCCCAGGGCTGGGACCGGGGTGGCGGAGGCTGGCTCTGACCACCCTCCTCTCTCCCGGGCAGTCGTGGAAGTGACCGGCCACGCCCATGTGCTCCTGGCCGCCTTCGAAAAGGTAAGTCCCATCCTGCTCCTTACTTCCCTGCTGACCTCTCATTTACTGTCGTGTCCTGCACACAGTAGGCGCCCAGTGAACACTTGCAGGGTGGCCGAGAGTCTGTTTCTGCCTGGCATGGCCCTAGATGTGAGGCTCATGCCCTCCTGGGGGCCCCGAGTTGGGGGTGCCCACATAGAAAGAGACCATTTACATGGAAGGATTCACTTACTGGCGTCACACGTGTTTGAGCTTAGGTGTTTGCCCCTTTCTTCCCACGCAGACCTGAGTCCAGGCCCTGGCTGTTCATGTATTTGTTCAGTGTGTAGTGGGGGAACTTAGGGTCACCTTCACCGCTGACTCTGCACGAGAGAGTCTCAGGGTCTCAGGATGGTCCTCTCGCCGGCCCTGTTGTTCCTGTGGGCCAGGCAGTTCCGTGTATCCATGCATGCAGTGAGCGAGGGCCTGGCGGTGTTGGGACAGGGTGCCTGCTCACTGAGAGCCCTGCTGGAAGTCGTGGGGCGTGGCCCCTGTTTGCAGAGGCCATGGCCGACCCCCGCCTCCCGTGGACATCGGCCAGCACCGGGCAGATTTCAGCATCAGCCTGTGGCCCAGGTGGCCGGGGAGCAGGACCNGCAGTTCCGTGTATCCATGCATGCAGTGAGCGAGGGCCTGGCGGTGTTGGGACAGGGTGCCTGCTCACTGAGAGCCCTGCTGGAAGTCGTGGGGCGTGGCCCCTGTTTGCAGAGGCCATGGCCGACCCCCGCCTCCCGTGGACATCGGCCAGCACCGGGCAGATTTCAGCATCAGCCTGTGGCCCAGGTGGCCGAGGAGCAGGACCCGACGACGACGCTGGGCTCAGACCTGCACGTCTCATGGGGCCCCGGCTCCCTCAGCCCTGGGAGCCTCCTGTGCAAGCCCGGCTCCTCCCTGTGATCCGGGCCTTTCCCGGTGCCCCCGGGGCCAGCCGGCCGGCCTGCGGCCCCTCTGGTGGAGGGCAGGGACACCCCCCTCCCTCTCTGGGCACCCCGGCTGTACTCAGGCTGGCCTGGTCGGAGGGGACAGTGACCGTTTACCTATCTCTGTGCTCTGGCCGGTGATGGGCTGTCGCTGGCAGACGTTCCATTCTGTGCTTTGCGTTTAGAGCCCCGTGAGAAGCGGCTTTATTTTGGGGGTGCAGTATGCTAGAAACTTCGCTCAGAACCTACCAGGCTTACAGAAAAGGCCGGGTGCTGGTCTTGGTGGACTCAGAATGGGTGTTTGGGGAGCAGGAGCTCAGATCAGGTTCTGTGATTGATTAGCTGCGGGCTCGGAGCAATGTGGCTCCCCAGGTCCCTCCCAACCCGCTTGTCCTAATGGTTCTGAGCTCTGGGCTTCCCTGCGGAACCGGGCATGTGACGTCCTCGCGCTGTCTTCGCGGTTAGACCAGGTTTTCTGAGGGCTGGAGCCACCCGTCTTAGTTCCTGCTGTCCAAGTGCTGCTTCTCTCCCTCGGGAGGCACCATCGTCGGGACTAGGCTGATGGTGGTGAACTTGAGCCTGCTTGAGAACTAACTACCCAGGGAGAGCGGAGTTTTGTAGAGCAGGGTGGAACCCAGGTGGCAGTATATTTAGAAGATTCTCCTGGTAGTTTCAAAGCCAGGTCAGAGGGCTGACTTGAGAACCCCTGGCCTGACTCTCAAGTCTTCGTGGGGTCCTTCTTTTCAGCCGGGGACGCGGGTTGACCGAGGGTGGGCCTGAGCACGGCCAGGTTAACGTCTGGGTCTTTCTCCCCCATAGCACGTGGACGGCAGCTTCTCCGTGAAGCCTTTAAAGCAGAAGCAAATCGTAAGTGCGTCCGCGGGAACACCGGGAGCCCTTTTGACCTGGGCCGCGTGCACACGCGTGACCCCGCGGTCTCTGTGGGCATTCTGCGAGGCCTCCACGGCTGCTGCGGAATTAGCTGGTGGCCCTGCTGCAGTGGGCCCTGGGCTCCGGAAGGCAGGCTCAGAGCCACCGGTGTGTCTGCATGCACTGCACACCCACCACGTCCCCGCGTCGGCCGCTGCAGTCCTGAGTCTCGTCCAGCTTAAACGTAGCTTTGTGCAAACGTTGGCTAAACGTGTGAATGGACAGGAGAGAAGGAAGGGAGGGAGGGAAGGAAGGAAAAAATTAGGAAAGAAACACTGCAGTTTTCCTCCTTCCTCCTTCCAATTTGTTGAAATGATCTCCATGTTGAATAAAGACTTGAATCGACTTGATCCATTTTTAAGGCAAGGATGGAATCTCTTGGGACCTATGGGAGCTGTAGACCAGTACAGCCTTTCTTTGGAGTCAGTACCTCCATGTTCCAGCCCCAGGAAGAATCACCCCTGGTGGCCTCCCGCTTCAGTACGTTCTGTGAGGATTTAGAGGCCGGGGCCCCCTGAGCCAAGCCTAGAGGCTGGTTTAACCGCAGCCCCGGTGAGGTCTTTCTCCAGAGCCGTGATGATCAGGTTGCCCTTGAGTGCCACTGCTCAGGCATGTCAGCCACGGCCCAGGACTGGCGGTGGTCAGTTTTTTAAGAAAGGGCTCTAGAGGACCCTGGCAGGGCCAACGCCTGGAGGTGGCTGGAGGGCAGGAGACCCCGGTGGTGGTCCAGGCACGGTTTTCAGGAGAGCTGACTGGCACACCATGGCTCTCAGGAGGGTCTTTGGGGTCTGTGTGGTGGGAAATGCAGCAACTCAGGCCACCCTGAAACGTGGTCAGCTTGAGGCCTGACTCTGGTCAGTCCTGGGCGGGAGGGGTGACAGGAGGGTCTGGAGTCATTTTCCTGCAGGGTTGGGCCTGATAAGGTGAGCAGAAAGTGTGGCCACCAGGCCCAGTAGAGTTTGGCTCCACGCCATCCCGGCTGGGCAGGGCCTGGCTGAGCCCGGTGTCCATGCTTCCTGTGGGCACCTTGCCCTGCCCGTCTCCAGCAGTATCTGCTCCCTGCGGGGGGCGGGGGTTGGACGGAGCAGACGCCCACGCCTGCCCCCAGGACCCGAGCCCGGCCCCTGGGAGGGGGTGTTGGGCCAAGGGTTGCAGAGGAGCCCTTGGGGGGGGTGAGTGCCCAGAGACCACTCTGCCCTGCAGGTGGACCGGGTTAGCTACCTGCTGCAGGAGATCTACGGCATCGAGAACAAGACCAACCAGGAGAGCAAGGTGCGTGCTCGCGGCCCCGCGGGCGGGCCAGGCCAGCGTGCCCCCCGCGCCCCGCAGGCTGCTCGGGGGTGGTGACCTGCCTGGGCCCCCATCCTGGCCAGGGCCCTGCTGTGCCTTCCCCTGGAGGCCCCAGGACCCTGGCTCCATCGCTTTTCCTTCATTCTTAGTTACCAGAGTCTGTGGGACGTTTTGTCCTTTTTCCAGAAAATGTGCTGCCTCCTTCCCATCATTGGGCTCCAGGTGTCAGGGCAGCCTGGGACGCCGGGCCCCCTCCTGCCCCCAGACCTTGCCCAGGTGGCCCTGGCCTTTCCCCCCTCACGGCAGCGGCTCAGCTCGAGGTGCGACATCCGTGAGGGGAGCCTGGCGGCCCACAGAGCCCGGGTGTAGGGGTGCAGACCCCCTCAATTGTGGGGAACAGGAGACCTGAGTCCTCTCGATTTGGGGGGTGGATGGGGGGACGCCCTGCTCCCCGGTGACCTTTCTCTGCCCCCGGGGGCTTCCCTTGGCCCCCACAGCCCCCGGGGGGGAAGGTCCCCAGCGTCCGACCTCTGGCCTCGGGAGCCACTGACCCTGGGCGCCTCGTGTCCCCGCAGCCTTCAGACGAGGAGAACAGCGACAACAGCAGTGAGTGCGTAGTGTGCCTGTCTGACCTCCGGGACACGCTGATCCTGCCTTGCCGCCACCTCTGCCTATGCAACTCCTGTGCGGACACGCTGCGCTACCAGGCCAGCAGCTGCCCCATCTGCCGGCTGCGTGAGTGAGGCGGGCCGGGGGGCATAGGCAGGGCCCCCGCGGTCACGGCCAGCACCTCCAGGGAGGTCGGACCCGGTCCGGGAGGGACTGGCGGGCCGGTGTGTGCAGGGAGCTGCCCAGACACGATCAGCGACTCAGAGCTTCTCAAGGAGTGCGTGGGACAGACTCGGAGCAGTTCAGTTCAGTTCAGTCGCTCAGTCGTGTCCGACTCTTTGCAACTCCACGGACCGCAACACACCAGGCCTCCATCACCAACTCCTGGAGCTCATTCAAACTCATGTCCATCGAGTTGGTGATGGCATCCAGCCATCTCATCCTCTGCTGTCCCGTTCTTCCGCCTTCAATCTTTCCCAGTATCAGGGTCTTTTCAAATGAGTCTGATAATGAAGTGGAAAATGTGCTGAGTGTACACAATCACGGAGTTAAATTTGGTTTCCTGGAGCATCTGGAAAAAGTTGTCACATCAGGCCGAATTCTGAGTAAAACATCCATCCTCCAGCAGAGAAGGGATGTCCTCAGGGCGTGGGTCCAGCTGGTGTCTCTGGGGCCCTGGCCCGGTCCCACTGGGTGGTGGGTGTGGGCAGTGAGGGCGCCCTCGTGTGGCCGCTGTGGGGCATTTTCTCTGAATAAATAAAGGATGGCTTTTTTTTCAGTCATAGGCGGCTGTCAGGTGTATTGTTGCTTTTGGAAGCAGTGCGTAGGTAGATTTGAAGTTCGGGTCATAAAAACATGTCTTTATTGTTGGTTTAGTTCTTTGGTCAGTGACTGTTCACTATAAAGCTCTTTTGTTGGATAGTTTATAGCTACGTTAAAATCTTGCTTCAGAGCAGTTAATCAATATTCATGGCCTTGGGAAACCCTAGGAGAGAAAAAGAAAGTGTGATTTACAAATAGCAAAGCTCAGGGAGTTCCCTGGTGTCCTAGTGGTTGGAGCTCCAGGCTTTCGCTGCTGGGACCCAGGTCTAATCCCGGTGGGGACTTAGATCCCACAGACTGGTGGGCGCCCTGAAGCCTGGTGAAAAAAAAGCCCAGTTTTTTTTTTTTTTTACTCCAAATTGATCTTTGTAACTAAGTGTTCTTTGCCCTATGAAATCGTTCAGCATATTCAAAAACCTAACTTACATTCAATAAGTATTAATAACATGTCATTTTACTTTGTTTCCCAATTGGATTTACTTTTGTTTTTAGTGAATTACATTCCAGCTTAAAGGCGTTGAGTTGTTTGTATATACAGTCAAAGGAAACCAAGGCAGGGCATTTTGAAGGCTTTTGTTGTGATTAAATCATCTGTTTCGTTTTCAATAACAAGTGTTATTTCATGACTACAGTACTCTTCGCAAAACAAATTCTTCATCCACCTGAAAACTAAAATATAATGGTGGTTATCTGTTTCATGAGCTGTATTGAACTGACTGAAATTCCTCGTGTCTGAGAATCATGGTCTTTACGAATTCATTCTTACATTCAATTCCAAGAAGGTGGCATGTTTCCCTGGAGCCTCTGGCTTTCTGCAGGGAGGAATGTACTTATATTCTTTCCCTTCTTTTTTTTTTTTTCTCCTTTAACCTTAACCCGGGCCTCTCCTGGGATCATTGCGGGGTGGGTGGTCGTCAGGGTCCGCGAAACTCAGCAGGGTCCCAGGGTGCCGCCCCCACCTGACCTGAACCCGTCCCTCCCCCGCAGCGTTCCGGGCTCTTCTGCAGATCCGGGCGGTGCGCAAGAAGCCGGGGGCCCTGTCCCCCATCTCCTTCAGCCCTGTTTTGGCCCAGAGCATGGACCATGACGAGCATTCTGTGAGTGCTGCTTCCTTTCTGTGTTGGAGCTGGAGAGGGCGGGGTAGGGCCTGGGAGAAGCCCAGCCCACTGTAAGGCCGTGCCCTCACGTTGAGACAGAGAGGGCTCCTGGTGGGGCTGGTGGGTCAGCAGCGGGCTGCCAGGGCTCTGCCCTTAGGGCTGTGCCCTGCCAGCTTTCGGGGCCCCTGGCTCACCTGCCTGGTCCCAGGGGGCAGCAGTGAGGCTGAGTCAGGGGGTTGACCCCGACCCGTGAGCGCCAGCTGCCCTGAGGACATTGCTTCTACCAATAGCAAGGTTCTGAGACGCAGGTGACCTTTGGCTGAGTCTGAGTTGTGGTGTCGGTCACCTCTGCTCCACCGCACCAGCCAGCCAGGGGCATTGTGTGCTCTTAGGAGGGGAATTCTCCGAAGGGCAGCAGTGGTGCATCCTCACCTGCTCCCTGCCCTCCCAGCCCCTGCCCAGGCGCACAGGAGGGCACCCACAGCCGTCCGCCGCACCTGCTCCCGAGGAACCGTGGGTCAGACCTTGCTGCAGCGGATGAGGGGAGTTAGATCAGGCTTCAGGGACCTCGAGAGACGGGGAGGGAGACAGACACAGAAACACAGAGACGTAGGCAGGTGGGATGAAGGTTGACAGGGCGGTGCTGAGAGAAGGGCAGGCAGAGGAGCAAAGGAATGTGGAGAGACACACAGACGGGGCAGGGGTTCGGGGGTCGCCGAGGTGGGCAGAGGGGCAGAAGATGGAGGATGGACGTGGGGCAGGCCCGGCTCTCGCGTCCCCACTGGCTTCGAGCGTTGTCGGCCTGTGAGCCTGTTTTCTTGGCTCTCAATTGAGTAGTTTGGATCCATGATTCTCAGAGGCCCTGCCAATACTCTGAAAGGGAGACGAGCCAACACCGCCCGGCCTGGCATCCCCACAGACGGTGCCTGCCCTGGGCCAGCAGGTGTGACGAGTTCTGCCCCAGTGTTTGAGAACTGGGCCAGTGTTTAAGCCTGAGAATCCTCCCAGAGACTCAGCTTTCTGGCTTCTCTTTCATTATCTTAAGGTGCTGTGTTCCCCTGAATCAGGGGCAAGGATGCCCCTTGTGGGGGGTGCCCATCTCCCCACTCTACCGGGCCAGCCACACTGCTTATCCTGCGAGGCCTGTGGGCACCAGGGCTTCCAGCTCTGAAACCAGGCCCTCAGCCGTTTAACGGTGGACTTTATTTCAGAGCAGTGAGCACTTTCTCCAGCACTGCCCATGTTGCTGGTGGAGAGAACGGTGCTGAGGTTCCCACCCCGAGGCAGGAGGCTGGCTGCTCCACGGAGGGTGGGCTCAGGCAGTGGGTTCTTACTGCTGCTGCTCTCGGTTTCTGCCCTGGTGTCCGAGGGTCAGGTGGGACCCTCCCGTGTTTGTCCCTCTCACTGTGGGAGGGCTGAGGTGCCTCCCACAGTGCAGGGCCGCCCAGGGCATGGATGGTTAACGTCGCACGCTCCCGAGGGCTAGCGCAGCTCTCTCTGGAGGTTATGATCCCAAGTAAGTGGCCCTCATTCTCCACCACGTTCCCTGCTCGAGCAGTTTCCACGAAGCACCAGAGCCCACGTGAGCCATTTTCTGCAGTGAATCTTAAGATCAGCACCAAGTGAGAGCGATCGGGGGCTTTAACTCCATCTTTAGGAGTCAGGCTTGGCAATGAGTCAACCAGGCTGTGTTGCGGCCTCCAGCTCCCTTCTCTGTGCCTAGCTGGGCCCCCTCGTGGGGTGTGCTTGGCCACTGTCATGCCTGCCCCAGCCAGGACCTGCTGCTCGGCAGGGGGTTGGGGGTGGCCCAGACCAGGAGTGGCCACTGGGGACAGGGACCGGCTCCTCCAGTGCCAAGAGGACGCACAGGCCCAGCCTACCCAGGTCTCGAGGTAGAACCCGTGCTCAGGCAGGTCCCTGCGGGCAGCTGAGAGGCTGGTAGAGTTTGCAAAGCGCTGGCTCCCAGCCTGCCCGGAGGCCAGAAGGCCAGGGAGACCCCGTCCAGCCCACTCGGCGCCGCACGGGGGGTGGCAGCAGTAAAACCTATGATTTTTATCTTGACAGTGTCCCTTTAAAAAATCAAAGTCGCACCCCGCCTCCCTGGCCAGCAAGAAACCTAAAGGGGAAACAGTAAGTGTGTCTGGCCCCGTGGCTTCGTCTCTGCCCCGTGCCCCGATGACTGCAGTGACGGAACGGGCACGCACTTTCACCCCAGGCCAGTGTGTCCAGTTCCTTTAACCTGTCAGACCCACTCTCCCCAGTCCCGGCGTGCCCGCCCAGGAAGGGAGTTTTGTGGAACAAGCAGGACACAAGGTCTGTCGGCACGAAGCCCCGGCACCCCCTCTCGCCAGCTCTGCTTCCTCCCGAGTGCCCTGTTTCCCTTTTTCTTCTTGCTGGCAGTGGAATGACGTCGGAGGTGGAGCTAAGGCTGCCGCTCACCATGCGAACGTCCCTCACGCTTGCTCGCCCTGCACCCCCGCCCTGCGGGCCGACACTCATATTTCTCTTGTTTTCCCTGCATCTCGGGGTGGGGGCAGGCGGGGAGCAGGTAGTGAGTAGCGGCCAGGCCGGGCCTCTACCTGGACCCCAACTTGTTAAAAGGCAGAGAGTCGGGGTCCCTGAGGGTCAGCTTAGACACAGATTTCCTTTTCTTCTCCCTGTTCCGAGGGGCGAGGGAGATCAGAGTCATAACTTGAACCTGCAGGCGGCCTGGGAGCAGATGCAGGCACCGTGGTCCCAGGTGGCCCAGAGGCGGCCGCTGAGGACAGGAGGCCCCAGCCGGCTCCTCTGCCCGCCTGGAGGGTCACCCTGGGGGTCACCCTGTCACCTCTTGCAGGTCAGCGGGGCAGGCAGGGCTTCCAAGGAGAGTGCACTGCCCTTCACCTCGCTCACAAGCTGATGGCAGGTGGCCATCCCACCCGCAGCCCCGGCGGCCCAGCTAACACTCCCGATGCCTGGCCTCCCACTCCCTTCGCCTTTAGCCCTGAACTTAGCCCGTTGGTTGGATTCTCCCAGCGTGGGCAGTACCAGTCTTGGGCCCATTAGACTCCCGGGAGCCCGTGTCGGCCCAGCAGTGCTTGCGCAGCCCCGGAGGGTCTCGGCCTGACCCCTGTGTTGGGCGGGTCCTCTTGGCCTGGACTGCGCGCTCCCAGCGGCTTCTCCCACGGCTTTGCTGCCCTCCTGCTCCAGCCCTTCCTCTTACTAACCACGCCCCCCACTCTCTGCGCCCACCAGGCAGGAGCAGAAAGCCAGGCAGGGGCTGGCCGAGGCCGGGGCAGGTGGCCTTCTGGACGCCTTCTCTGCCTCCACCCTGGGCGCCACAGGGACACTTGGGTGTCCAGGGCCACGGCTGACGGCCGAGGCCTCCCTGGGCAGGGGTGCCCCCTGAGGGCGGGGGACAAGACCCTGGAAGGTGGAGTGGTAGGGGGACGGCCAGAGAGCAGGCTCTGGGGAGCAGACCGTCTCGGGGGCGCCGTGGGCAGTGGGCGGGCGCCTGGCCGGCTCTCCCCTCACCCCCCCTCCCTCCGCAGAGCGCCGACAGCATCCCGCCCGGCTACGAGCCCATCTCCTTGCTCGAGGCGCTCAACGGCCTTCGGGCGGTGCCCCCAGCCGTGCCCCCAGCCGTCCCCACGGCTCCCCTCTACGAGGAGATCACCTACTCGGGCGTCTCAGACGGCCTGTCGCAGGCCAGCTGTCCACTTGCTGGGATCGATCGGATGGTGGAAAGCAGCCTGCAGAAGGGCAAGCCCCGGAGCAAGTCCCCCGACAGGTGAGCCCAGCACCGGCAGCCCCCTGCGGCGGCATGTGGCCCTGCCAGCTGCACCGCCCCCACCCCGCCTGCCCCCCTACAAGCCAGGGACCACGTGCCCAGGGCTTGGCCACGGATCAGTCATGGGTCCTCCGGGCCGCCCTTGGAGGTGCTGGTGACCAGCCCTGCTGGGCTTGGTTTTTCTCAGATGCTCACAGGTTTTCTAGGACAGTATGAAGGAGGCACAGGTTCTGAAGAACTCCCACAACCCCAGTGTCTTCTGTGTGTCACAGAGCGACCTCAAAGATGGGGGAGACCCCGGGCTTGTCCTTTCGCCGCAGCTCCCTTCCCCTCTGTGCGGGCCCTGGGGGCCTCCTGCCACACACTCCCCGGCCTGGCGCACCTGTGCTGGCCCTGCAGCTGTTGGGGCCCCTGGGGCTGGCTTGAGTAAGCTCACCCGCCTGTCCTCTGCCCCCTCTGTCCCCAGCACCCTCCGGTCCCCGTCGTCCCCCATCCACGAGGAGGATGACTCGGAGGCTCTGCCCGCGCCGGGCGGGGCGGGGCTGGCGCTGAGCAGCTCCCCCGAGGTGAGGCCCCTGCCCTGTCCGTCTGTCCCTGCTGCCTGCTTGTTGGCCTCCCAGCCCCCACTGCTAGTGGCTGAAGGCCGTGGGGGCCCCTGTGTCTGGGGCCCGACCGTCAGCACCAGGGTCCAAGCACGTGTCTTGTGTCTTAGAGCTTCATGACAGAGACAGTGGATGAGACTTCGTCGCTGAAGCAAGGTGAGCGCTCCCTGGCCTGAGCCCCGCCGTGCTCCTCCCCTGCTCCTCTGAGGGTTCTCCGAGCCGTGCTGGCTGACCACACACCGCGGTTCCTGCACGGAGGACAGCCCTCGGCCGCCTGGTTTCCCTCCCTGCCCGTCCTTTAGTGGCAACAGCCGTTTTTTCTCTTCCCACCTGGACGGTTCTGCCATGGTTGGTGCCTCACACTCTTGGCCTGGGGCTCTGCCTGTCCCACCACAGCAGGGTCCCACCAGGGCCTCTGGGACTCGGGCCTGGTGTGGCCAATGGCCGGAGCTTGCACAGCTCAGCCAGCCCCTCCCCTGTGTCCCCCATGCAGGGGTCCTGGAGCCCTTCCTGAGCAGAGGGTTTTGATAGTACTCAGTGGCCCCTGGGGTCTCGTCCCAGCCACCGCTGCCAGGCACTGGCTCTGGGTGGGGCAGGGACCCGCCAAGCCACTGCGGGGCCTCAAGGGAGGTGATGCGACGTGGAGATGCCATCCCTCTGCCGTCCCGGTGGTTCCTCCCTGCATCAGACAAGGAGACAGAGCCTCACCAGGCTTGGTGTTGGGGGAGGCCCGGGTGTGGTCAAGATCCCCAGAGCACCCTGCCATCTCTGGCGGCATGAGCCCTCCCAGCTGCGTGGCCCCTGGCCCCGAGGGTTACAGGGTGACCGCGGCCTGCAGGCCCTTGGGAGTGGTGCCAGGAAGGGGGTGTCCCCCTGGGAGCCCAGTGCTGTCGCTTCCTGCTTACCATGCAGGTAGGCCCATCTGCCCCTCAGGCCTCAGCTTCACCCCCCAGTGGCGGCAGCTCCTTTCTGCCTGCACACTGCTCAGGGACCATGAGCCTCCAGGACCCTGTCGTGGGATCCAGGGCCCTCTGAGGGCCCCAGAAGCGCAGGGCAGGTCCCAGCTGAGGTCTGACATGTAAGGAGGAGGATCCACCCCCGACGTGAATGCCCTGCTGTGGGCCTGGAGCTGTGTGCCCACCTGCCCGTTCTGGAAGATAGCAGACGTTCTTTTCAATGTGGGCATGGGATGTCTTTCTAATAAAAACAAAACAGAGCCCCATGCTGGGAGGGGTCGGGGGCGGGCAGGAGAAAAGGAAAAAGGAAGAAAACATAATGGACCGTCTGCCTCGGTCCCAGGAGAACGGGGGAGTCTGGGTGGGGTCTGGGCTTGGGGGCATGACTGGACCACCTCCTGCCTGCAGGCCCCCCACCTGCCCTGTCCCCTGCAGGGAGCCGCGTGCCATCCATCGAGAATGTCCTGCAGGACGGCAGCCCCGAGCCCTGCGGCCGCAGCCAGCCTGGTGCACCTGCCGACGTCTACCTGCCAGGTAAGGGCGCCACACCTGAGGTTCTGGAGTCGAGACGAGCAGCCTCGTTGCCCTCAGAGCCTGGTTCCTTCCTGGTGGCAGGGAAGGCCTTCCTCTCTGCCCCCGCCTGCCCTGGGAGCCACACTGCCTTGAGCTATGGCCGGGCACTAGGGAGCTGAGACGGGCTTCAATGTGGAAGGGCCTCTCGTCCCTGGGCTGGCCAAGCAGCAGAGCCTGTGCAAACAGAGGGAGCTTGGAGGTCGGGGTGCTGGTGTGAGGAAGCAGGGCAGCAGGTGGCTTACCGGCACACACAGGCCCTCCCAGAGGAACCCACGGGCGAAACTCTGTTAGAGCTACTCGGGACTCCAGAGGACCTGGTGTTTCCTGAGGGTGAAAACCTGGTCGGGTGGGGTGGGGAGGAGGGGTCAGGAGAGACTCCACTTCCCGGAGCCTTGAGCGGATCTTGATCCTGCCAATTCTGCTGACGGCCTCTCGCCCTGGCCCCTGGGTGCTGCTGGGGGGCACCCCGAGCACACTCAGCCAGTGCAGGGCCGCCCCCTACTTCTCACCCCTCGAGTGGGCCCACAGAGCGTCCAGGCGTCTGCAGGGCTGGCCCGGCCCATCAGTGGGCCCGGGACCTCTGGCAGTTGGGACCCCCAGCGTGTCTCAGACCTCCTGTGGATCTTGGCCAGCTGTGGGGTGGGGAGATCGGCAGAGGCCACTGGCTGGCCCTGGTGTGCAATCGGACAGCAGGGTGGGCTTGGTTCTCGAAACCAGAGCAGAGCAGGGGCCACACTGGGCTGTCCTGCACCCGCTTCCCCCTAGCTTGGCTTCCTGCCCCTGGGGGCGGACCAGGGCCCTCAGGGATCCACTGCCTCTGTGACCGCCCACCCCATGCCGCCGCCTCTCTCCCCCTGGCTTCCTCCTTCAGCAGAGACCCTGAGCATCTCCTGCGGCACTGTGTGGCTTTAAGAACGCGAACCCCCACACGTGGGGGGTGCCTTCTTTTCAGCAACTGCACGGTGTCCTCTGGGTGGAGGGAGCGTGGTTTAGTGTAACCTGCCTGGTGGGATAAAGTCGGAGTGGGCAAATCCATAAAACGGAGAGACCTGCGATGCCCGGCACCCCAGCAGCCCCGCGGGCTGGAGGCCCTTGCTGGGCCCTGCCGCACCCAGCCCCTCGCCCCCACTGCGCCCAGCCCCTCATCCCTGCCAGCTGCCCGCATCCTTCCCCGGCCTGGCGTCCTCTGCCTTAGCACCAGGCCCAGGCGCGCACTCGGGAAAGGCGCTCGGCACCTCATGCGTCAGCCTGTCGGCGTGCGCGTGCGCGTGGCGCTTGTTCCTATCACACCCGGCCCCCGCGCCTGCACCTCAGTCCCCCGCCGGGGTTTCTGCCGGCAGCTCTGCCTGGAGTGTGCGGCCCCTCTGAGCGCCCTGCTAACCGAGCTTCCGTCTCTCTCCTCCTCTGGCAGCCCTGGGGCCCGGCTCCTGCTCCGCTGGTTTAGAGGAGTAAGCCGGTACGTGACGCCTTCGCACGAGGGGCGGGGGGCTGCTTCCCCATATGGCGAAGTCTTCTCCGGGGCCCTGGATTCTGAATCCAGAGGCTTCCGAAGGCCGCAGCAGGGGTGCTCCAGAGAAGTGGTCCCTGGGGAAGGGGTCCGACCAGTCTTTGGAACCGGAGGACTTTCCCTCTGGACCAGGCGGCCCAGTGAGGCTCTTGTAGCCTCGAGGGTCCCAGGATCAGTGACTCAGCGCCAGCCAGGACCCTGCTGTTGGTGACAACTAGCCTGTCCCCCACCTCTGGAACCTCCTGGAACACCAGGATGCTCTGGGGTCAGCCTGTGAGTGGTCCCCGGAGAGCCCAAATGGACATCTTACTGAAAGCCTTTCCGAGAGCACCCCCAAAGAGAGGGAGGCACTGGGGGACCCCTGCCCCTCCTCCAGGTGACCTCAGCCCACTGGGAAGTCTGGAGAGAGAGAATCTGGCGTCTTCCATGGCCCAGGGTTTCTAGATGGATGTGGTGGGGTCCCGCCCCCGGCTGTCGGCCTTGGAGGACTTGGCCCCCCTCCCGGTCAGCCGTGCTGCCCGACCGCGGGGCCCACCACCGACGACATTCCTCCCACAGACCTCTACCTCCCTTGGTCGCTTTCTGTGACAATGCTTAGCTTCAACCGAAATCGGACCTGGTGCTTTTATGGCGTTGGCCCCAGCCTCATCCTTGGGAGATAGTGTTGCCACTTGGGTGAAACTTCGAGAAGCGGGAAACGGCTCGGACCTGGCTGCGGAGAACCGCGTTTGTCTTCTGGGCTGCATGGCAGAGCTGGCTTCCCGTGTCCAGCCTCAGCTCCTAAGAAGACAGTCCCCTCGCTGGGTCCCCGAGGGTCTGTCGCTGGCCCTAGAGACACCTGGGTTTGCCCCTGAAGCTGGTTGGGGCCTGCGAGGTGTGGCGCCCCAGGGCACCAGTGCCCCAGGGTGGCCTGAGCACAGGGGTAGTTCACAGCACCCTGGGGGTGCCTCCCGGGGTGCCCGGGCCCTGCTGCGTGTGCCCCTCTGCCAGGGGCGCCGAGTCCAGCTGAACCCAGTGGTGACGGGACAGTGGCCCGGCAGAAGCAGGAAGCTCAGCGCAGGCGTGGGCAGGGGCCAGCGGCGGGCACCCCTCAGCTGGCCGAGGTCGCCGGCCCGCCGTGTGCCCCACTGCGAACATGCTGGGTGGCTGCGGGAGCCCAGAGCCCGTGGGCCGCCCGCTGACTCGCCCTCTTGCCCCGCAGGATGGTCCACCTCCATGGAGACTCCCCGCAGCCTCCACATCGCTGGGCACCCCCGGCCCCCTCTTGGTGGCCCCAGCCCCGACCCCAGGGCCGCTGAGCTTACCCCGCTCTGAGAGCCTGGCCCGGCTGGCAGCACAGAGCCCCCACCTCCGCCGAGATCCAGCGCGACCCCGGACCCTCCAGTCTGCACAGCGGTATGGTTTCCGGCTCCAAGGGGCCGTGTAACCCTCCATCTGCGAGGACAGCTGACCGTCGCCTCCGCCCACTCCCCTTTTCTACGGTCGACGTGTTTGCTGATGGTACACAATGAAGGACGGCGGCTTTCTGCCCTGGGTGCCGAGCTCTGGGCTCCCCACGCATGCCCCGGGGGGCTGGTCGCCCACGAGAAGCCTGGATGGGCCTCCACAGCCCCCAAGCCCGTGAGGGGCCCATCGGCGCCAGTGAACGCGGCGAAGCGGAGAATTCGGTGGCGGACCAAGCACAGCCTCGTCAGGAAACGACGTGGGACTCTGGGAGGGAAGGAAGCGGGGGCCGAGTCTCAGCCAATGAAGGAAACAGTGCCTGTCCCCCACCGTGCGTGTGGCCTCCCCCCTCCCCGCTGGCCCCGTGGGGCGCCTCCCTCAGGGCCGGCCTGGCAGCCAGACCTGCCATGGGCCCGGCCACTGGCAGGAGTTCTGTCTGGGCCCTTCTCTGAGCCCGGCGCCTTCTCAGAGGCAGCTTTGCCCACCTTACCAGACCAGATCTTCCAGGTGGGGGTTCCACTTGCCCATGGCACTGCTCTCCCCGCTGGGGGCGTGACAGGCCTCTGGGCTTCTCTGCCCTCTCTTTGCCATGTAGACGTGACTCACCGTCCCTCCTTGATTCCTTCAGTTTGGGGTGCCTGTCTTGGGACCTGCCTGGGGGTTGTGGATCCCATCTGTGGTGACCTTGTCTTTTAAAGATACATTTTCTGGGCAGTAGAAAGGCCAAGGGGATGCCCGTGCAGGGCCTTGAGCCTGGCGAGTGGGTCTCAGCACCCAGGAGCCGGCCCTCGGCCAGTGAGAGAGGGCCCGGCTCCCTGCGGAGCTGCCTGAGGGAGCACGGTCCCGGGGTGGCTGGCAGCCCCACCCGGGTCCCTCGGGGGATGCCCCCATTTCTCTCCGGTCGAGCCTGTGAGCAGAGGCCACGGCCGGGGCAGCCTGCCCCAGCCCCTTGGCTCCCTGTGTGCCCTCCCCTCTCAGCCACCGTGTGCTCCTGGGGGCACACGTGGCGATGCACACACACGCACCCCTGCATACACAGGCGGGGAGGCCGTGTCCTGCTGCTCACTCCTCTCACAGTCAGCACCCCAGCCTCTCACCATCTATGTTGGTGTCAGTGATTCTGCAGGACAGGGTGCAGACTGGCCTGTCTTGGACTCACACGTGCTATCATTTGATGTACTCTGGCTAGTTTTTGTTCGTTTTTACTGTATATTTATAGTAATAAAACCGCGCAGCAGTATCCTGCCCGCTCCCTCCATGCCCAGCCCCACCGGGCTCAGGCTCCCTCCTGGGAGGCCAGGGGGTGTGGGAGCTCGCTCACGGCTGCAGCCCCGGTTCCCTCGAGTCTAAGATGCCAGCAACCTCCAGCTTCCAGGAGGCTGTGAAGACGGCTGCTGTTCCTCTTATAGCCGGCACCATGCTGACTGTGGGCCTGGAGCAAAGGCGAGAGGGACCCTCAGACCTCAGCCCTGCCTCCTGAGCGGCTGGCGGAGCCCTGGGCCCCCAGGTATGCCAGTGACGCAGCATACCCGTTGCTGGTTCATCCCGCTACCATGAACTGAGTGCCTGCTGTGCCAGCCGAGGGAAAAATGGGCAGGGTCCCCCAGGAGCCTGCCTTCTGTCAGCAAGATGCCACACAAGTCATCCAAGTCTTTCTCAGGTTTGGGGACCATTAAGAAGCGAGTCGGCAGGTCATGAGACGGAGCAGGTTTAACCCGTGGCTGGGGAGGGCTCCACCGAGGAGACATTCCAGCTGAGCCCTGAAGGCTGCCCCCCAGCAGTCGGCCCAGCAGGGACACAGGCCTGGAGAGTGGGTCTGGCGTGTCTGCTTGGAGTGGCCCAAGCATCAGAGTTGGGGGTGTGGGGTGCAGTTTCAGTCTAGGAGCGATCAGAGGCTTCTCGGCAAGGGAGCAGGTTTCTCCAGCTGTCCTGTGGGGAGCAAATTAGGTTTGGCTGCTAGGGTACTGGCACCCAGCCGGGGCACCCAGCCGGAACCCCCTGCCTGGTCTTGGCTCCCCTGACCAGCAAGCCTCCCAGTGGGGGAAGGCTGAGCAGTGGCATACCCACCACCAGAACCACCTGTCAGGTGGGTCCTGGCTCCTCTGCACACGTTTCCAAGTGGCTCCCCTGGGCCCTCTGACTCCGGCAGCCTGTCCCTGCTCCAGGCAAGGCTGCCACCCTTGGTCGTGCCTGGTCAGTGACCCCCATGTGGGAGGATGCTCAGTGTCACGCGGGTTCCTGCGTGGGCTGCACTGATCCCCCTGCACACTGACCCCGGACGAACCCGCCTCCTTTGTCAACGTGTGCGCGGCCTGGAGGCAGCGTCCTCTCTGAATTGCCACTCCCCTCGAGCTCTCCCTTCAGTAAGCTGCCCCATCCGGGCCCGGACCCAGGCAGAGGGCCTCGGTGGGGGAGAGCCTCTCTGCTGCTGCTAAATCACGTCTGTTCTGTGCGACCCCATGGACTGCAGCGCGCCAGGCCTCCCTGTCCCTCGCTGTCTCCCAAAGCCTCTCTGTTGGGTCACCACCCCCGACATCTCCTGAGGGAAGCCCACGGTGGACCCAATGCAAGTGAGTCTCTGGCAGGTCCTGCCAACCCTCGCCTGCCCTTTGGCCCTCCCCTGCTCAGTCCTGCGCAGGGCAGCCTTCGATGTGCCCGAGGCTTGCCCTCACCACAAGGCTCTCCCGAGCCTGTGCCACAGCATGCCCGTTCTGAGTGCAGGCTGTGGTGCAAATCGGTGTCCACCACGGGAGAAAAATGAAGCTGGGGCCAGCTAGTGGAGTGCGTGGCCCCACAAGCTCCAGGGGAGCCCCACTGATGCTGCTGAGCCCTGGCAACCTCCTCCTCCCAGTACTGACACTGGGTAAGCAACTCAGGCCCGCTTCCGCAGGTTTTCTGTTGTGGACACTGGGTAGGAGACAGTGGGAGTCTAGGGTGGGAGCCTGGCTCCCACTGACTGCCGGGTGCCCTCAGACAAACCCCTTCATTGGAGCCCCAGGTCCTCCCTTGTTGGATGGGGGAGACCCTGTTTCCTCCAACAGTACTTGGCATTGTGGTGTCTGACTTGGAAGGTACTTGGTGTGCTGGGCTTGTTGCAGGAAGGGGGATCCCTTCCAGGGCCCAAAAGTGGGCTCTTGTGTAACACTCAGAAATGAATTGTCCGAGGAGACACTCTTGCTGACAAAGCAAGAGACTTCAGTGGGAAGGGGCACGCTGGCGGAGAGCAGGAGGATAAGGGAAGCCAGGAGAACTGCTCCGCCGCGTGGCTCGCAGTCTCGGGTTTTATGGTGATAGGATTGGTTTCCGGGTTGTCTTTGGCCAATTGTTCTGACTCCGGGTCCTTCCTGGTGGCGCACATGTTCAGCCAAGACAGATGCCTAAATTACCATAGCCTGGTGTTATCTATATAAATCCATCCCATAATTGCAGGAGGTTTTTTTTTTTCCTTCGCTGAAACTTTGCTTGTTGCTCTAATTGAGCAACCATAAACTCAACATTTATGTTGAGCAACATAAACTCAAACTTACGGCCAGGGTCACAGCAGGCATCATTAATTGGCCAGGTGAAGGGATCCTATCTAGTGATTATCAATAGTGACCTGGATCTGACTATAATTTTTCTTTTCTTTTAAAGTCAACCAGTCTTTTCTCAGGGGCAACCAGTTTGCACCTTGGAGTAGAGAAATTCACCAGGGTAACCCAGAACCAGACACAGGTAATTGGCCACAAACCCAACAACTGGATTCTTTCTAAAACTAGCATAGGATCAGGCCTATGATAGAAAAGCATTTGATTTGTATGCAAAAGTCTAAGAAGTCAAGAAAACATTTTAAATGATCATACTAGTCAGGTCCAGCATCTTGGGCAAGCTGTCTTATCTCTGTGTAGTTTCTCCTCTGTTTGAGCATCATTTTAAGGTGAGATCAGGTCAGCTGTCTTCTCTATAGACCAGTCCACTGTAGGGGCCTTTGGAAGTGGGAATTAGTCTGAGTCAATTTCCCTGTGCATGAGCTAGTTAAGAGTACCTGATAAAAAGGTCCTTGCATGAGCTAGTTAAGAGTACCTGATAAAAAGGTCCTTCCATCCAGGTTGGAGACAGTTCCTTAAACTATGTCCTTCTTCAGTCCTGGTTGCAGCTCATCAGACATCTGATCTTTATCCAAAGTCAGATTACTGAGGTAAGTTTCAGAAACAAACTTAGGGTGTTCTTTAGGAATTCAATTAAATTTTACATTAATATCACATAACAGCAAAGAATTATCCAGGAAATGAGTCTTACTAGATACAGACCTCCATTAACAAACTGAGATTTAACATTTATCAAAACATCTTTTTCTCTCTAAAGTTACTCTCATTTTTATCAAATATAACCAAATTAAGGCTAGGTTGTTTGCAAAATAGTTATGCGCTCAAAAATTTGGCCTAACCTGGTTTATATAACCAATTGATCATATAGACTTTTTACTTTGCTGTTAAAGTCTCAGACTGAACTTTTAAAATAAAACCTTTCAGGACTGGGAAAGTCATGCCAAAAGCTTATTATAGATTTCACCTAACAAATCTAGGTGAATTCTTCCATTTTCAAGGTCTTAAAAATTCCTTGAGATTTCTGTACTTGTTAGTGAGATAACTTTCCTAACTCATCTGATGAAGTTACTAGAAACCAAGAGTGTCCAATTTCCGAAGGAGTCAGATAGAAAATATAATTGTTATCTGTTTGTAACATCTAATTTTACCAAATTCTTGTCATAATTAGTTTGAGGGGAAGGTTTCCCCTATTCCCCAAAAACACAGATTCAAACCTGTGATTTTTTCAGATAGAAACCATAAAAGTTAAATGCATATTCGCTGGTTCATTCAGTCCTTTTGCTAACTTCTGTGAAGTCATCAGGCTTCTCATTAGAATACTAGGACATATCAGAATGTTAGGAACTCCATATGTCTAGGATATCTATATTAGTAATATTTACCATACATTATAACCTGAGAGGATTTATCACTCGTTTGATAATATTTCCCATGTAATTTAACCAACCAAATAAACACAATTAGTTAATACCTCTCTATGGGATGTTTCAGGGGTGCTCTGAAGCACCCCAAAGTTAACTAGAGATCAAAAGAACTTCAACAGAATTCGATTTAGAAAGTTTTGTCCCAAAAAATCAATCAAAAGGGTTTAGAACATTTGGTCAGATTCAGTCAGTGCTGATGGGTGTATCATTTAGCTTGCTGCTATGTCACAATGGGTGTATATGCCAAGGCTCAAGGGCTAGTGAAAGTCGACTCTGTCATACTGGACCTAGTTGGCTCTAACCAGTTTTCCTATGGCTGTGTCATTCCTAACAAAATCCATTTATCCAACTAATTGTGATCCAATTTCAGAAAATCCTGATCATGCATATTTATTTAACTTATATGCAGAGTACATCATGAGAAACGCTGGACTGGAAGAAACACAAGCTGGAATCAAGATTGCCAGGAGAAATATCAATAACCTCAGATATGCAGATGACACCACCCTTATGGCAGAAAGTGAAGAGGAGCTAAAAAGCCTCTTGATGAAAGTGAAAGAGGAGAGTGAAAAAGTTGGCTTAAAGCTCAACATTCAGAAAATGAAGATCATGGCATCCGGTCCCATCACTTCATGGGAAATAGATGGGGAAACAGTGTCAAACTTTATTTTTTGGGGCTCCAAAAATCACTGCAGATGGTGACTGCAGCCATGAAATTAAAAGACGCTTACTCCTTGTAAGAAAAGTTATGACCAACCTAGATAGCATATTCAAAAGCAGAGGCATTACTTTGCCGACTAAGGTCCGTCTAGCCAAGGCTATGGTGTTTCCTGTGGTTATGTATGGATGTGAGAGTTGGACTGTGAAGAAGGCTGAGCGCCGAAGAATTGATGCTTTTGAACTGTGGTGTTGAAGACTCTTGAGAGTCCCTTGGATGGCAAGGAGATCCAACCAGTCCATTCTGAAGGAGATCAGCCCTGAGATTTCTTTGGAAGGAATGATGCTAAAGCTGAAACTCCAGTACTTTGGCCACCTCATGAGAAGAGTTGACTCATTGGAAAAGACTCTGATGCTGGGAGGGATTGGGGGCAGGAGGAGAAGGGGACGACCGAGGATGAGATGGCTGGATGGCATCACTGACTCGATGGACGTGAGTCTGAGTGAACTCCGGGAGATGGTGATGAACAGGGAGGCCTGGCATGCTACGATTCATGGGGTCGCAAAGAGTCGGACATGACTGAGCACTGAATTGAACTGAACTGAACTGGTCTTGCCTAATTCTTTTCAGTATTTTCATACCTTCTACTGAAAACACATCTTAGTTTCCCTAAAGTATTTTCCACAATGAGGTACATTTCTTGTTGACAAATTTGTATCAGAATACAGTCTTCTTTGACCTCTAGTAAACCTATAGGAAGCGCCAATACTTTGGCCGCCTGATGCAAAGAACGGACTCACTGGAAAAGACTCCGATGCCAGGAAAGATTGAAGGCAGGAGGAGAAGGGGACAACAGAGGATGAGGCGATTGGATGGCATCACCGACTCAAACATGAATTTGAGCAAGCTCCGGGAGTTGGTGATGGACAGGGAAGCCTGGCGTGCTACAGTCCATGGGGTCGCAAANAAAGATTGAAGGCAGGAGGAGAAGGGGACAACAGAGGATGAGGCGATTGGATGGCATCACCGACTCAAACATGAATTTGAGCAAGCTCCGGGAGTTGGTGATGGACAGGGAAGCCTGGCGTGCTACAGTCCATGGGGTCGCAAAGATTTGGACATGACTGAGCAACTAAACTGACTGAAATCTAGGTACAACAGAAGTATTATACTTATTGATGGATGGCTGTGTTACCAGATATTAATACTGAATACTTCCCACTTCACGTGAACCTGGAATTAAGTTTAATTTAGAATTATTTGATTTGTAAGCTGCTTACTTTCATTTAAGTCAATTAAATAGAGCTCATTTACAAATTAATCTCAAAAATGTTATCCATAAACAAAGATATACCGAGACATACACATATTCAGACAGATACAAGGCAAGATCTAGCTTCATTTTCTAAACTTAGTCATGAATTAGACATTACAATATAAAATTCACTAGTTTATAAATAACAGTTGGAATATATAAATTTTTTAAAGACTTCTTCCCATTTTTCCTCAGTCTCAGGAGTTAGAGATGGTCTAGATAGGTGTTCCTGAGAACCCTGGTCTCAAGGCACAGGGAAAGAGAATCAAGTTCTAACAAAATGGCAGCAGGTTTAAACCAAATGGTAGCCACACAAAGCAAAGTGGGCATCACAAATCAGAACACAGACTATAAAACACACACAGATGGGCAGTTCTCATAAAACACTCCCTTAAATACCAGATTACAGTTTCTAAGAAAACCTCCTATAGAGACACAGAACTTCAGATTCAAGTACTAACAGAGTAAATGAAAATATCTCAGGTCTTCAAAGATTTCAAAGGGAGGAAAGGAAGCCAGGTTGAAAGAAGAGGGGGAGGAGGTGGGAGAGAAGGGCAAAAGGGGTGGCCTTATAGACATCTCTTGCCACCTGCAGATACCCAGGCCTTATGGGATTTTACCCTAAGAGAAGGGGGGACTGGAACTCGGCCTTAACAGAAACCAGACCAGAACAGAATCAGAATTCGAGTTCTCTGACAAGAGGAGGTGCTCAGTCTCCAATCCTCAGCTCTAGTTGAGGCCCTTTGACCAGATTCCTGCTTCCAGGACCAGGGGACTGGAAGGGTTAAGGAGAAAGAGCAAAGGGGAGAAAGGTCAGTAAAGTCTCTTGTTCCTTAACTGGTCAGGGCACTCTGGCCAGTTGTCCGTGTCAAGAGGAGAGCAGGGACAAAAAGGTCCCAGTTGCAGCCGCTGGGTCTGGTCCATCGGCGGGCAAGCTGGTCCCTGAGTACCCTGAATGGTCAGGATGTCAGTCGCAGCAAAGAAGAGTCCCCTCCAGAGTCGCTATTTGTTGCAGGAAGGGGAACCCCTTCCAGGGCCCAAAAGTGGGCTCTTGTGTAACACTCGAAAATGAATTGTCTGAGGAGACACTCCTACTGACAAACCAAGAGACTACTGGGAAGGGACACCTGGGCAGAGAGCAGGAGGGTAAGGGAAGCCAGGATGGACTGCTCTGCCTTGGGACTCGCAGTCTCGGGTTTTACGGTGATAGGATTAGTTTCCAGGTTGTGTTTGGCCAATTGTTCTTACTCAGGGTCCTTCCTGGTGGCATATGCCTTGTTCAGCCAAGATGGATGCCAGTGAGATGGATTCTGAGAGGTGGTTGGACATGTGGTGTCACTTTTTGACCTTTCCCGCACTCTCCCAGTTGGTGGTGGCTTAGTTTCCTGTTCCTTACCAGGACCTCCTGTCCTAAAACAACTCCCGCAAATAAGAACTATGATGCCTGGCCAGGGTGGGCAGTTTCAGTCAGTGTGCTTACTCTACCAAGCTGGGAAGCTCCCTGCCCAGGGACTTCAATCACTTCTGCCCCAGCAGGCGGGGCTTAGGGAGCCCCAGGGCTCCTCAACATGCACCCCCACCTAGTTCAGCGCTGAGAGTGGACTGGGACTATGGGCCCCGCTGTCCTGCTCTTCTAGCGGCAGGCCGACGACAGCAACCTTGGATTCCAGTGCTCAGCAGGTAGCAGAACGATGGGGCTGGCATGCCTGCAGGGGAGGATTCACCCTGTGGTGCCAGGGCTCAGCTGAGGCCCCAGAGGCCGGCGCCAGTAGAGCCTGGAGCTGGCGGCGGGAGCCCCGCAGGGCGGCGCTGCCGGGGGCGCTGGGGGAAGCCCCGGCGCAAAGTGATCTTGAGACTTCCCTCTTCGGGCGGCCAGGCTGAGCCTGGACTCCGCGGGCGCCGCCCCCGCGCCGGGGACCCGGGGTCCGCGCTCCACTCGGGTGTGCTCTGGCCGTCGGGCCTCCGGGGCTCTTGGTCCGGTCGGCCGTGGGCGGGGCACACTCTGGGCGCGCGGCTATTGGGCGGTGGCTGGGGCGCGCGCCGCCGCTCCCCCGCGCATGCCCCTTGCGCCTCGCAGCGACGCGCCGGGGCGCAGCTACGACTGTACCGCGACGCGCGCCGGCGATTGGCGGAGGGGCGGGGGTCGGGGCGCGGCTGCCCGCGGATTGGCCGCGCCGAGCGGGGGCGGGCCGCGCACGCACTTAAGGGGCGGTGTCCGGGCCGCGGGCGCTGGTGCCAAGATGTCGGCGGCGGCGGTGCCGGAGCTGAAGCGGATCAGTCGGGTGGAAGCGATGCGCCTGGGCCCCGGCTGGAGCCACTCGTGCCACGCCATGCTGTACGCCGCGAACCCGGGTCAGCTCTTCGGCCGCATCCCCATGCGCTTCTCGGTGCTGGTGAGGACGCGGGCGTGCGGGCGGCCGGGGAACGGGGCACCGCCGCTCGGACCCGCGCCGGTGACCCGGCGCTCCGTTGCAGATGCAGATGCGCTTCGACGGGCTGCTGGGCTTCCCCGGGGGCTTCGTGGACCGGCGCTTCTGGTCGCTGGAGGACGGACTGAACCGGGTGCTGGGTCTGGGCCTGGGCTGCCTCCGCCTCACGGAGGCTGACTACTTGAGCTCGCACCTGACCGAGGGCCCGCACCGCGTCGTGGCGCACCTGTACGCGCGGCAGCTGACGCTGGAGCAGCTGCACGCCGTGGAGATCAGCGCGGTGCACTCGCGGGACCACGGCCTGGAGGTGGGGCCGCCGCCCGGGCCCCGGGCCCCGCCCCCCGCCCCGGGGTTTGGCTCTGGCCCCGCGGAAGGCACCGATGGGTAACACGTCCCCCTGAGGGTTCCCTGGCCGGGCTGGGAGGGTGACGCTGTCTCAGCTTCGGGGTGGGGAGAGGGAGCAGGGGCCGGGCAGGGTGGGAGGCGGGCCGGGGCGCCCTCGGGGCTGTGTTCCATCTGCCTTGCTGCCTGCCATTGCCAATCCTGGGAGTGGGGGCGTGGGATCGGTGGGAGGCTGGGAAGGGGCGGTGCCTGCTCCGGGGGAAGTGAACTGCAGAATACACAAGTCTGGGTTCTCGTGGTGGGGGCACGACGGCTCTTTCTAGTTGTGGGTTTCATCGCCTAGAAGGCCTGGGAGTGACACGGGGTGTTTGGGATTCATCAGGTGGAAAAGGGAGCATGGGGTCTGGACTGGGGGCTTCGCCAGGGACTGAGGGCTGGGACTTGGGGACGGGGTACGTGCATGGGGGCGGGGGTTGAAACTCGCTGGGGGAAAGGAGGGGCTGCACTTTCCCGAGGGAGCCGGTTGTCCCCCACCCCCGCCAGGGCCTCACATTATGTCCTGGGCAACCTGGCTGCCCTACCCCCAGCCTAGTGGCTCACCAGCCCCCCCGGCAACGGCCCTGCTGTCCCCAGGGTCCTGGTCCCAACCTTCGTCCCCTGTCCGCAGGTACTGGGACTCGTCCGTGTCCCTCTGTACACCCAGAAGGACCGAGTTGGGGGCTTTCCCAACTTCCTGAGCAACGCCTTCATCAGCACGGCCAAGTACCAGCTCCTGTTCGCCCTCAAGGTGCTCAACATGATGCCGGAGGAGAAGCTGGCTGAGGCCCTGGCCGCCGCCACGGAGAAGCAGAAGAAAGCCCTGGAGAAGCTGCTCCCGTCTTCCTCCTGAGGTGCCTCCTGTACCCTTTTGCCCCTGCCCCCCTTCCCCAGCTCTCACTGCCTGTGGGCTATGTTCCTGCAGGCACGTTTTCTAGCATGTGCTATGTGTGCCCCACCTGACTGGCAGAGTGGGCATCTTGTCCTTTCCAGTGCCCTGAGCAGTTACTGGGGGGTGGTTTGGGCACACCCATGCTGAGGCGCGGTCCGCACATCTCACCGTGGACTGGGGGCCCAGGGGCTGACGGCCTGTGGGTGCACACACAGGGCCCTGGAGAAGCTGGTTTGTTCTCAGAGCAGTTTTGTTCTTAAGGAGGCCACCACTGGGTTGACTCTCTCCCGCATCTTGCCCTGAGCCAGCCCCAGCCTGAGCTAGGAGGTGACATTTTATTTTGGTTGTTAGCTTTACTTGTGAGTTTTCAAAGCAGCTGTACCTTCTTGGGTTTGGTCCCCGTGGACAGGCAGGGCCATGGGGCCCAGGTGTAGACAGAGCTACTGCTACTGGCTGCAGGCCCGGGGTAGACGCAAGAGGTTTCCCTTCCCTGCTTCCCAGGGACTGAGGGCTGCGGCTGAGCCTGAGCGGCGCTCTGGGCCCTTCAGAGTGGAGCCCAGGCTGCCTGCCCCTCCCAGGCAAGGTACGGCCACCTCCCTGTGGTACTGTGGCCCTGCCCACCATGGACGCTGGGCCACAAGCCTGATCCGGTGATTTCTCCATGGAGAGTGACAGGCCTTCTGCCCCTCTCCCGGTCTGGGTGGCTCTGCTCCGACCTGCTTTGAGAGCCTCCCCCTCTGTTGGCAGCACCCTCTGCGGGCACCCCCAGGAGACGGTCCGGCAGCACCGGCTGAGTGTGCAGTGANGGGGGCGGGCCGCGCACGCACTTAAGGGGCGGTGTCCGGGCCGCGGGCGCTGGTGCCAAGATGTCGGCGGCGGCGGTGCCGGAGCTGAAGCGGATCAGTCGGGTGGAAGCGATGCGCCTGGGCCCCGGCTGGAGCCACTCGTGCCACGCCATGCTGTACGCCGCGAACCCGGGTCAGCTCTTCGGCCGCATCCCCATGCGCTTCTCGGTGCTGGTGAGGACGCGGGCGTGCGGGCGGCCGGGGAACGGGGCACCGCCGCTCGGACCCGCGCCGGTGACCCGGCGCTCCGTTGCAGATGCAGATGCGCTTCGACGGGCTGCTGGGCTTCCCCGGGGGCTTCGTGGACCGGCGCTTCTGGTCGCTGGAGGACGGACTGAACCGGGTGCTGGGTCTGGGCCTGGGCTGCCTCCGCCTCACGGAGGCTGACTACTTGAGCTCGCACCTGACCGAGGGCCCGCACCGCGTCGTGGCGCACCTGTACGCGCGGCAGCTGACGCTGGAGCAGCTGCACGCCGTGGAGATCAGCGCGGTGCACTCGCGGGACCACGGCCTGGAGGTGGGGCCGCCGCCCGGGCCCCGGGCCCCGCCCCCCGCCCCGGGGTTTGGCTCTGGCCCCGCGGAAGGCACCGATGGGTAACACGTCCCCCTGAGGGTTCCCTGGCCGGGCTGGGAGGGTGACGCTGTCTCAGCTTCGGGGTGGGGAGAGGGAGCAGGGGCCGGGCAGGGTGGGAGGCGGGCCGGGGCGCCCTCGGGGCTGTGTTCCATCTGCCTTGCTGCCTGCCATTGCCAATCCTGGGAGTGGGGGCGTGGGATCGGTGGGAGGCTGGGAAGGGGCGGTGCCTGCTCCGGGGGAAGTGAACTGCAGAATACACAAGTCTGGGTTCTCGTGGTGGGGGCACGACGGCTCTTTCTAGTTGTGGGTTTCATCGCCTAGAAGGCCTGGGAGTGACACGGGGTGTTTGGGATTCATCAGGTGGAAAAGGGAGCATGGGGTCTGGACTGGGGGCTTCGCCAGGGACTGAGGGCTGGGACTTGGGGACGGGGTACGTGCATGGGGGCGGGGGTTGAAACTCGCTGGGGGAAAGGAGGGGCTGCACTTTCCCGAGGGAGCCGGTTGTCCCCCACCCCCGCCAGGGCCTCACATTATGTCCTGGGCAACCTGGCTGCCCTACCCCCAGCCTAGTGGCTCACCAGCCCCCCCGGCAACGGCCCTGCTGTCCCCAGGGTCCTGGTCCCAACCTTCGTCCCCTGTCCGCAGGTACTGGGACTCGTCCGTGTCCCTCTGTACACCCAGAAGGACCGAGTTGGGGGCTTTCCCAACTTCCTGAGCAACGCCTTCATCAGCACGGCCAAGTACCAGCTCCTGTTCGCCCTCAAGGTGCTCAACATGATGCCGGAGGAGAAGCTGGCTGAGGCCCTGGCCGCCGCCACGGAGAAGCAGAAGAAAGCCCTGGAGAAGCTGCTCCCGTCTTCCTCCTGAGGTGCCTCCTGTACCCTTTTGCCCCTGCCCCCCTTCCCCAGCTCTCACTGCCTGTGGGCTATGTTCCTGCAGGCACGTTTTCTAGCATGTGCTATGTGTGCCCCACCTGACTGGCAGAGTGGGCATCTTGTCCTTTCCAGTGCCCTGAGCAGTTACTGGGGGGTGGTTTGGGCACACCCATGCTGAGGCGCGGTCCGCACATCTCACCGTGGACTGGGGGCCCAGGGGCTGACGGCCTGTGGGTGCACACACAGGGCCCTGGAGAAGCTGGTTTGTTCTCAGAGCAGTTTTGTTCTTAAGGAGGCCACCACTGGGTTGACTCTCTCCCGCATCTTGCCCTGAGCCAGCCCCAGCCTGAGCTAGGAGGTGACATTTTATTTTGGTTGTTAGCTTTACTTGTGAGTTTTCAAAGCAGCTGTACCTTCTTGGGTTTGGTCCCCGTGGACAGGCAGGGCCATGGGGCCCAGGTGTAGACAGAGCTACTGCTACTGGCTGCAGGCCCGGGGTAGACGCAAGAGGTTTCCCTTCCCTGCTTCCCAGGGACTGAGGGCTGCGGCTGAGCCTGAGCGGCGCTCTGGGCCCTTCAGAGTGGAGCCCAGGCTGCCTGCCCCTCCCAGGCAAGGTACGGCCACCTCCCTGTGGTACTGTGGCCCTGCCCACCATGGACGCTGGGCCACAAGCCTGATCCGGTGATTTCTCCATGGAGAGTGACAGGCCTTCTGCCCCTCTCCCGGTCTGGGTGGCTCTGCTCCGACCTGCTTTGAGAGCCTCCCCCTCTGTTGGCAGCACCCTCTGCGGGCACCCCCAGGAGACGGTCCGGCAGCACCGGCTGAGTGTGCAGTGACAGTGGAGCCGCCAGGTCAGGAGGGTCACCACTGGCGGTCTCCTAGGTACGGAAAGACTTCACAGCGAAGCTGAGGTTTCCGTGGTACCAGCCTGGCTGGTAAGGACAGCAGGTTCCTGCCCCAGCCTGGGCACCCGCCTTGGCGCCTTGGTGCAGCGCTGGCACGTGTGGGCAGGAGCACTGGCTCTGTAATAAAACACCTGAACCTTGTTCCTCTGATTTTCTGGGGCGTGCTTCACTGGCTAGGTAGCTTTGTCTGGAGGGGCTCTGTGCACAGGTGGTCCTGCTGCAGGGCCAGGGATGGGGCAGCAGAAGTCACCCTGGCGCCGCCCTCCCCTCGCTGTGCCTCATCAGCCAGGACCGCAGGCCAGCACCGAACCCGTACCACCAGAGTGTAAGTTTTTATTTTCCCACAAATGACCTACACTGCCTAGGGGCCCCAGGCCTCCCCACCTGGGCGAACCTCAGCACGGTGTGTGGACGCTCCCCGCGGTCCTGCCCACTCTGGGCTTCAGCCCGGGTCTGACGAGACAACGAGAGGCCCCATCCCGCCTCGCTGCAGGCCTCGCTGCCCTGCACCGGCCCTGGCCTGCCTGCCTGCCTGCTGCTGCTGCTGCTCCTGCTCCTGGGGCCTGCTCCTCTGGCCGCCGCAGCTGCCCACTCACTGCCCTCCTGTCCTCAGGCACACAGCTTCAGGGTGGATCAGTCACCCCACGTCCGGTTCTGAGAAGGGAAAAGGCAGACTGGAGGGGGCTCCCCCTCAGTCACCCCGCTGATTCTGCTCTCTGGGCCCGTGGCCGCCAGACACTCACCGTCCCCTGGCTACGGCTCCCGCCAGCTCTCCTTCCCGCTCAGCGCCTGCAGCTTCTCCAGGCTCTGGGTCACTGAGCACAGGACTCGCCCTGAGGATGGGAGCGCACAGTCACGGCTTCACAAGCCTGGGTGCAGGCAGGGCGGGCCTCACGGCTGGTGGGCTGCAGCCCCTGGACTCACCCATCTCCCGGACTCGCTCCTCCAGGGCTCCCGACAGCTCAGGGAGGCTCAGGGCCTGCAAGGAGGCCTGCCAGCCTTTGGGGTCTGTGGAGCAGAGAGCCGGGTAGGCATGGGTTCTGGGCACCCTGAACCACTGCGACAGGACTGGCCCTCTAGAGCATGTCCCCACGGCGTGTCAGCGTGTTCTCTGCCCGCTTGGGAAGCAGAGCGCTGCCAGCCAGTAGGGGCCTGGCCCCAGGGCTGAGTGTGCCAGGGCCTGGCCTGCTGGGCTGTGGCATTTTGGACGGTGCCGGCAGCTGAGGCCTCCCGGGAGAGACCATGAGGACGTGGGTGTGGAGCGTGAGGGGACCGGGGAGGCGTCCACGTGACAAGCGCAGAGACAGGTGGCGAGACCTGGGCCTGGGAGGCGTCCCACCCTCGTCCGCCTGCCCCACGGCCGGGACACCGCCCTCCTTACCTGCTGCAGGGAGGCCTGGGCGCAGGGGGGCCTCACGCAGGAACTCGTCCCGCCTCACTCGGGCGGACAGCTCGGCCTGACAGGCTCTGCCAGACAGGATACCAAACAGCAGTGAGGGGCGAGGCCAGGGGGCCTGGAGTGAGGGGCGGGGTCCACCTGGGGGCCTCTCTGAGCCCTCGCCAGGGCCGCCCATGGGGGCCCCTCTGCTGCCTGTGGGGAGGGACGGCCTGGGGTGGCAGCTACTCCAGGAGGCCCTGAAAACCACCCACTGGTGGGAAATTCCGAAGAGACAGGGACAGAACCTGGCGCTGGCCTGGGGGTGCTGGACACCCGCTCACCGCAGCTGATCCAGAACAAGCGCAGCATCCTGGGCAAGGGCCCAGGTCTCCTGCAGCTGTACGTGCACATCCTTGCGGGCACCATCCTGCTCCAGGAGGCAGCTCTCTACCACGGCCCGCAGCTCCTGCTCCTGGGACACCAGGCCCCGCATAGCTTCCACCTCCTCACAGCGCTGCGGCAGGCAGGAGTGTGTCTCAGGCTGGGTCCCCCGCCCTGGCCCCTACGCCTGCCGCCTCCTCTCCAGGTCTGGGGGCTCATCGCCCTCAGCCCTGCCCCAGCCCTAAGGTGTGCCTCATGCGCCAGCCCTCTTGGGTGCCCCCTGCTGTCCCCGAGCTTTCACCGGTCCAGCTGATGCTCTCTGCTGCCCCCTGCCCCACCGTCACCTTGTGCAGCTGGATGGCAAGCTCCTGCATCTCGGCCTCCAGCCGGTCGGCATAGGCCAGCTCCAGGGCGTCACTGGGGGGGTGGGCGCTGCTGTGCCAGCGGGCGATGGCGGATGTCATCTTCCTCTTGGGCCCAAACAACCTGCATCAGGGAGGACACTGCTCAGCACCTGCTGTACGTGGAGGTTCCGTGGGCCATCCTGCCAAAACCACCTGCTACAGACACCCCAGCCTTGAAGGGGGCGGGGAGCCCCCAAGATCCTGGGGGAGAGGACCGAAGTGTCCCAGGGAGTTGTGACCCCTCGCCCTGCCCGGCTCTCACAGCACGGGGAGCTGGGCTGCTCAGATGCTCTCAGGGTCGAGGTAGGAAGCATCTGGTGCCCTGAGCACAGCAGTGTCCACCGGGCCAGATTGGGCTTCAGGACCCAGGCTGCCGGCATCCAAGCTAGGAGCAGCTGCTGGAGTGGAGAGCAGCTGACGGCAGGGAGAAGCTGGCCTCTGGATAGGGTGACCCCCCTACCCCCCGGCTGTGACCTCAGCTAGCCACAGAGGCCCCACTCACGTGATGCCGATTTCCTTCAGGTCGCTCTCGGTGAGGGTCAGGAAGATGCGGAGGTCCACATCCTGCTCTTCAAATACCTGCAAGTACTTGAGACAGCCGATCTGCTCCAGCAGCGTGGCGAGGTCCTGGGGGCGAGCAGGCCAGGTCAGGACGGGCGGCCGTGAAGCAGGACAAGGGCAGGATGAGGACCACCCTGCACGTGGGGTCACCGTTGTCCCACTCAGCACCTGGCCCATCCTGAGCCTGCTGACCCCCCAGCGTGTCAGGGAGCCCAGGCTGTCCGCTCCATGTCCTCAGGGTGTCGAGGGACACAGCCTGTTGGTGTTCCCAGGCCAGCCTCGCCACCGCAGCAGGAAGCACAGCCCGCAAGGCTGCGGCAGTGGCCCTCAGTCTCCACCGCTCGGGGTTGTCCCCGTCCCCTTTGCTCTGGGGGAGAGGCTTTGTGGGATGTCGCGTCCCTGGTTAACATGTCACCCCATGTTTTCTGGGCCCCGTGGACACATGAGAAATACACTGTTAAACTGTCTGGAGGTCCGTGCGTCTGTGCTGAGCCACTCGACTCTTGCTCCAGGACTGTTTCTGACACTGACAGTGATGCGTCCAGGTGTGGCTCTGAGTTTAACCAACTTAGAGCTGATTTGGTTTCTTGGACGTGCAGATGCATTTTTTGATCAAACTGGGAAGATCTGGCTCTTCCCAGGAAGGATGGCCCCCGATGCTTCTGCTGGGACCAGCGCACGGCTTCTGCCTGGCTGATTCTGTTTGGCCCCAGTGCCGCCTGTCCTGCTTCTCATCTGTGGTGTCGAAACCTGGCCTCTCCAGCATCACTGAGGTCCAGGCCGCAAGTACCAATGCCTGGTGTTTGATGCACAAGTGCTTGGATCCCAAAACCAAAGCGTCCAGGGTCTCAGAGGTTATTTTTTCTTCACTGGCACTCCTGCAGCTGTAGCCTTCCTGCAAGGTTTCTTCCGCAGCAGCCCCAGTGACCCTCAGTGGACAGTCCTGAGTGTCACCTCGTCTGCCTTTTGGGCAGCTTGTCCCCGTAGCCTGACGTTAAGTGCTGATGCTGGTTCAGCGTTTTTCCTCCCCAGGATCAGGGAGGCTGAGATAAGCATGGAAACCAGGGAGCGAGACAGGAACCTCCGTGGAAGCCCCTCTCCACAGCGAGAACCCTCTCGGCCTGAGTAGTCTTCTAGGTCATGTGGAGAATCCCGCCCCACCCTTCTCAACAGTGCCGGCCCACAGGAAATACCAATAAATGCCTCAGTAATCCAAGAGCGCCCGTGGCGTTACCTGCGGTCCTGAATACGGGGGCCTGTCAGTCTGGGGGCTCGCTTCCGGGGCACAGGACGTCACGGCGCTGGGAGCCCACTGGCCATCACTGCTGCTGTAACGGTTCTTGGTCTTCACGTAACTTTTAGTTTGTTTGCGAACCGAGCTTCTCCGCACGTGATCCGAATCCTGAGTGAGAGATGTGTGTTTACAGTGGCTCTGAGCTGGCCCCTCCAGACCCCGCTCCCCGCTCCGCTGCTAGTGTCTGGTCTCATCCACACTGCCTCACTTCCTGGGGACGCTGGGAGGTCTGAACCTTCACCAAAGCCCTGCCTGCCACCGCGACCCCACGGAGCTCCAGGTGCCTCTGAGACAGCCTGCCAGCCCCGCTCACCTGGCTGAGCCATCAGGCGCCCCCATGATGCTGGGCAAGGAGGGGAGGGGAGGGCAGGGCAGGGTCACCTCGTTGCTCTCCAGGGAGGCCTCGCTGCTGAGTCCTGGGGCCCGGGCCAGGCCCTCGCTGCTGCTGCTCCGTGCAACCCCAGGGTTGGCAAAGAAGGCCTGCTCTTCTGAGGGAGGGGAGACAAGGGCACCTGACCACAGGCCTGGCCGTGGCAACACCCAGCCCAGCCCAGCCCCCGCCCTCCCTGCCTCCATGCTGACTGCTTGGGCCACGTGCCCTCCACGCACAGCAGGGCTGGTCTGCCTGCTCTCAGGGAGGCCCAGGCGTCACGCAGAGCGGGCGGTGCAAGAACACTCAGATGCTCCTGAGGGCTCGCCACTCCAGGGGTGAGACCTGTCTGCACAGACCCCCGGACCTGCTCAGAGACCCTGGCCCCAAGCCGGACTCCTCAGGAGCGGCCTCCCTCGCCCCCCTGCCCCCCCGCCAGCTGGCTGGGGGAGCGCACCGCGGCTGCTGCTGCTGCTGCTCTCCACGTCTCGCTCGTTGATGGGCGAGGTGACGTCCCTGTAGCACAGGCCGCCCCCCTCCAGGGGGTGCTCGTCGCTGCTGTTGAAGCTGACGTAGCCCCGCGGAGGCACCTGCTCTGTGGGCAGAACGGGGCACGTAAACCCCCCCCGCACACGAGAAGCAGGAGGCATTCTTCCTCCCACACGCAACCACCTCCTCCTCGGGGCCTTGGGGAGGGAGCCCCAGGATGGCACTGTCCACTTGCTGCTGCAACCTGGACAAGCCGCGCCATCGACAGGCTCCAAGGGGTCCCTGGCAAGTGTGTGCCCAACAGCTGGCGCACAGCAACCTCTCCCTAGAGCCACACTGACGCCGAGGAGGAGCCCGTAAGCTGTGTTTACAGATTGCTGGGCCAAAGAACTGTGCCACAAAGCGTTCCTGTAGCTGGAAACACACACCCCTGGCTGAGCAGGAAGCTGAGGAGCTCTGGCTAAACGTTAACAGAGCCGGTGTAGTATAACCTGTGAGTGTATCTGCCTGTGAGAAAACGAGGAGGAGAGGCGAGACACAAACCCAGCATTTAACCCCTACTTTGCCCCTCCCCGCGCTTCCCTGGTGGCTCAGCTGGTAAAGAACCCGCCTGAAATGTGGGAGCCCAGGGCTGGGAAGATCCCCTGGAGAAGGGAAAGGCTACCCACTCCAGGATTCTGGCCTGGAGCACTCCATGGACTGTATAAAGAGTCGGACATGACTGAGCGACTCTCACCTCACTTGCCCCTCCCCACAGGAAGTGTGCGTGTGCACAAGAGCACCTGGCTGGTGGGACCAGGGGTAACTTATTTCCTTCTTTATACCTTTATTGTTCAAAAAAGTTTTTTAACTGCTGGGGAAGAGAATATACATGCTTACAAAAAGTTAAACTGTCACACAATGTAAGACGAAAAGCAATCTCCTGAAAGGCCACAGCTAAGAGATTGGGGGGCGCTCCCTCCCACCATCAACCCCACCCCACCCCCGCCTCCTGCCACAGCGCAGGCGGGACAGGTGGCCTGGGTGCCCCCAGAGGAGCAGACTTCACCCCAGGGTCCTGCACTCCCAGCTGCAAGACTACCGCCCACACCCTCGCCTGAGGCACCAGCTGTTGGTCAACCCCCGGCCCTGGGAGGAGGCGGGCCTGGAGCTTCCAGCCAGCGCCAGGACCCCTACCCAAGGGTCTAAGAAGGGAATCAAGTCCTCACGTGGTCTCCTGGCTGGGATGGTCTCCTGGCTGGGATGGTCTCCAGGCTGGGAGGGAGTTCCCAGGGTGGCCTGGTCACTGATGAGCAAGACACCACACCTGAATCTGGTCACATGGCCAGACCAGCATGAGAGCGTCAACCCCGACGTGCCCCAAGAACTCAGCATCTGTCCTCCTCAAGAGCACTGCACTCAGCACTCAGGAGCAGATGGTCTGACAAAGCTCAGGGGATCTGGACACTTGGGGTCTGAGGTTCTGGCCCACCAGGTGCGTTTACCTTCTGACAGTTCTCATCCCCGCGAGACCCACCCCCTTGAGGAACGGATCTGAGCTCAGTGACACTTCTCCAGGAGAGAAAGTTCTATTTATAATTCTACCTGACAGAAAGGAAGTTTAAAGGACGGCCCAAAGAGCCAGCCGGGGCCTGGTGTGCCTCCATCCCTGTGACCCATTCTGAGTCCTCAAGCGGCTGCTCCCACCCGGCTTCCCGGGGCCCCCACGTCATGAGCCTGAGCGCTCATTCTCTGGGACAGGATCCCGGACTCCGGGGCTGTGGGGTGCTCACCGTAGCAAGGCTGCTGCGCCCGACTCCCGAGTCCGATGGCCGTGATACGGGCCAGGGCTCGCGGCCCCTCGTGGATGCTGAGCCCCTTCTTGCGGCAGGGCCTCTGTCGCTGAGGGACAGGGCCACACTCGTCTGAAGAGCTCAGATCTTCATATTTTTCTGGGGGTCAAACAACAAGATTCAGACAGCCTGATCAGTGATGGATTAAACTAATCTTCATAACGAGCTGGAAGAAAAATATCGTAACTGATTTTCCTAAGCAAAGTGTTCCTGGGCTGTCACCTGTAAGAAATGCCACAGTGGGCGGGTCCAGTGCTCGGGGGACCACAGGGATGTGGGGGTGAGGGGGGTCACAAGACCGCTGAGCATCACAGGGGTCCAGCCCATCCTCCTCTCAAGTGTGTATTCTCAACCTCAACAATGTACTGGGAAACAACGGCTGCATGAAGGCTCATGTGCTGTTTTTCTGAATTTTTCAAATCACTACCCATCTGAGCCGAAGAGCTCAGTGTGCCCACAGTTGTCAGCACTTTATAGCTTTTCATCATTTCCCAAACATCGTGATGCTTAGAGGGCACAATTCAGCGGCTTATTGGCAGAAGCTCCCATTGGGGAGGGTCTCACTCTGGAGCCAGAGGACTGGGGCAGAGACAGAAGCCCCTGATGACCCCGGGCCGTGTGTGCTGCCTAGACAGGCGGGGAGCAGCTCACTAAGCCGTGAACTGCAGGCTCAGCCGGCCGCTGCCTGAGCGCCCTCAAGCTGGGGCAGTGCCCCTAAGAGGACCTCTCCCTCACACTCCAGGATCCATGCCGCCAGGAGGACACTGGGGCCGTCCAAGCAGAGGGGGAAGGAGCCACAGAACGTGAACGTTCAGGGAGCGGAGCCAAGGCAGAGGGGGCTGCACGACGCTGAACTGCCTGCCGCAGCCCCCGTCCTTCAGTGGAAGACAGAGCCAGGCGAGCCCGCGCCCTGGCGCATCCCAGAGGGCAGGGAGGAGCCAGCGGCCCCTCAGGGGCTCAGCGCACCCCATCCACCACACAGACTAGAGGGTCTTCAAGAAAACCACGCAAGAGCAACGAGGGCAAAGGCCGGGCCCGGAGAGGGTCCCCGGAGAGTCCTTCAAGGACCATGTGGGACCAATGCTACGTACACCGTTCTAGGGCAGAGAAAGGAAGGGGAGCTTCCAGCTCTGCTTATGAAGCAAGTTCAGTACTGAGACCTAGAGCTGGTAAAGACAGAACAAAAGAGAATCACAGACCAGTATCAGTTATGAATACCCACACAAAATTAAAAAGATACTCGCAAAACCACATTAGGAAAATAAGGGACTTCCCTGGTGGTCCAGTGGCTAAGACTCTGTGCCCCCAGTGCAGGGAGCCTGGGTTGGATCCCTGGTCAGGGAACTAGATCCCACATGCTGCAAATAAGACTGGGCGCAGCCAAACAAAAATAACTTTTAAATATTATAATATGCCAAGTAGGACTTAGGCCAAGATTCACTTTTAGAAAATTCATTAATATACTGTGCTAACAGGTCTAAGGAGAAAATTCACAATCGTTTCCATAGATGTTAAAAACACCTTTGACAAAATTTGGCATGTATAAAGACATTCAGGAATATAGGAAATGATGGATACTTTCCTAACATGACGACATATACGCAAACTTTACCCTGCAAGCCAGCGTATTACCTTAACGTGGCATTTCTGCTAAGATTAGGGCCAAAGTGAACATCCACTACCTCCACCTCATTCAACAGGGAACTAGAGGGATGAGTGAGTGTGATGAAAGCCAAGAAATCAAAGGTATAAGAATCACGGAAAAAAGCAGTAAATTTTTTCTCTATGTGCAGGTTTTATGGTAGTGTACCTGGAAAAAAAACTAGAGAATCAATAAATAAAACTACTATAAACTCCCAACAGTGACAGAATCCAGTCAGGCAGAACTCAGCGCAGTGGACAGATATCAGTCTCCTTCCTCTGTCTAAGCAGTTCTAGGCGATACGACACTGATGAACTTGACACGTAACTAAAACATCTGCGTGGCAACAAACGCCACAAGCAAACTCAAGGAACAAACCCAGAGCCACCCCGTCTGAGCTGCCCTCCTCCCGCCTGCCTGCCCATCCTGAGTTGGGCGGTCCCTCCCGCCTCAGCCCAGGGGGAGGAGGCAGCGCCGGCAGAGGCCAGGCTGCAGACACAGGTACCTGGGTTCCGGTAGAGGCTCTTGGGCAGAGGTGAGTGGGCGTCGATCAGTCCCACAATCTTCATGTGTCCGTACTGCTTGGCCAGCATCCGGGCTGTGGCTCCACTGTGGTCTCTCGTGTCCACTTTGACTCCCTGGGACAGTTTGCAGAAGAAGAGTTAGGAGCCTCAGCCACGGAGCAGCCTCGCTCCGGGCTGCAGACCCCGGAGTAGAGGGCTGAGACGGGCGAGCCCCATCCACACACACCACACTGCAGTGAGTGACAGAGTCACGCAGAAATAAGCAAGCATTTATATATACAAATCTTTAAAATGTGTCAAACAAGTCTGCGCACAGCACGTGGGGAGACTAAAGCCAGCGGAGTGTGGTTCCATCATGGGCTATACTGGTGCTAACTCTGTACGTTTAAAGTGCTTCACTGTTCGCCGTGGTTCTCACTGCCGTGAACAGGGCTCAGGATAGTGCGACCTGCTCTCTGCATAGCAGGCTGGCCGCATCCAAGTGAAGGCTGTCCTTAGGCTACATCCAAAACTCCTACTTTCAGTGCCCAGCTGTACAGACATGGTCGCACACGTGTGATGTATGTGCACAGACCTCCTGGAGGGCGCTGCCTGACGGCAGACACAACCTGATGCCATCTGCAGGCCATGGCTGGAGAACCTGATTCAACCCGACAAGGGAGCACTACGCTGCCACGCACGAGAGCAAACAGCTTTACGTCCACTGGTGAGGAACAAGCTAGGACAGACCAGTTTAAAAAGAACAAACAAGCTGGGGGCAGCCGTGGGGAGAGCATGGAGACGAGACTGAGGCGGAGGCAGGCTCATGTGCGCCGTCTCGTCCAGACTCTTACGTGTGCAGGCACTGTCCCCAAATGCTTTTTCAGAAAAAGATAACATGTTAACACCTTATGACACAAAAAGTCCCAAGGATTTCCCTGGTGGTCCAGTGGCTAAGACTTCACGCTCCCAATGCAGGGACCCCACCTGGGTTCGATCCCTAGTGAGGGAACTAAGACCCAGCACAGCTTAATAAACAAACAAAATCACACACACACACATATACACATATAAAAGAGCAACCCATTCAGTATTCTTGCCTGGAGAATCCCATGAACAGAGGAGCCTAGTGGGCTACCGTCCATGGGGTCACAAAGAGTCGGACACAACTGAGCATGACAACAGGCAGAAAACCAATACAACATTATAAAGCAGTTATCCTCCAGTTAAAAATAAATTTTTATGGAGAAGGAAATGGCAATCCTCTCCAGTACTATTGCCTAGAAAATCCCATGGACAGAGGAGCCTGGCAGGCCGCAGTCTACGGGGTGGCGAAGAGTCGGACGCGACTGAGTGACTTCACTTCACTTCACTGGTGTACACGTAACTAAAACATCTGCGTGGCAACAAACGCCACAAGCAAACTCAAGGAACAAACCCAGAGCCACCCCGTCTGAGCTGCCCTCCTCCCGCCTGCCTGCCCATCCTGAGTTGGGCGGTCCCTCCCGCCTCAGCCCAGGGGGAGGAGGCAGCGCCGGCAGAGGCCAGGCTGCAGACACAGGTACCTGGGTTCCGGTAGAGGCTCTTGGGCAGAGGTGAGTGGGCGTCGATCAGTCCCACAATCTTCATGTGTCCGTACTGCTTGGCCAGCATCCGGGCTGTGGCTCCACTGTGGTCTCTCGTGTCCACTTTGACTCCCTGGGACAGTTTGCAGAAGAAGAGTTAGGAGCCTCAGCCACGGAGCAGCCTCGCTCCGGGCTGCAGACCCCGGAGTAGAGGGCTGAGACGGGCGAGCCCCATCCACACACACCACACTGCAGTGAGTGACAGAGTCACGCAGAAATAAGCAAGCATTTATATATACAAATCTTTAAAATGTGTCAAACAAGTCTGCGCACAGCACGTGGGGAGACTAAAGCCAGCGGAGTGTGGTTCCATCATGGGCTATACTGGTGCTAACTCTGTACGTTTAAAGTGCTTCACTGTTCGCCGTGGTTCTCACTGCCGTGAACAGGGCTCAGGATAGTGCGACCTGCTCTCTGCATAGCAGGCTGGCCGCATCCAAGTGAAGGCTGTCCTTAGGCTACATCCAAAACTCCTACTTTCAGTGCCCAGCTGTACAGACATGGTCGTACACGTGTGATGTATGTGCACAGACCTCCTGGAGGGCGCTGCCTGACGGCAGACACAACCTGATGCCATCTGCAGGCCATGGCTGGAGAACCTGATTCAACCCGACAAGGGAGCACTACGCTGCCACGCACGAGAGCAAACAGCTTTACGTCCACTGGTGAGGAACAAGCTAGGACAGACCAGTTTAAAAAGAACAAACAAGCTGGGGGCAGCCGTGGGGAGAGCATGGAGACGAGACTGAGGCGGAGGCAGGCTCATGTGCGCCGTCTCGTCCAGACTCTTACGTGTGCAGGCACTGTCCCCAAATGCTTTTTCAGAAAAAGATAACATGTTAACACCTTATGACACAAAAAGTCCCAAGGATTTCCCTGGTGGTCCAGTGGCTAAGACTTCACGCTCCCAATGCAGGGACCCCACCTGGGTTCGATCCCTAGTGAGGGAACTAAGACCCAGCACAGCTTAATAAACAAACAAAATCACACACACACACATATACACATATAAAAGAGCAACCCATTCAGTATTCTTGCCTGGAGAATCCCATGAACAGAGGAGCCTAGTGGGCTACCGTCCATGGGGTCACAAAGAGTCGGACACAACTGAGCATGACAACAGGCAGAAAACCAATACAACATTATAAAGCAGTTATCCTCCAGTTAAAAATAAATTTTTATGGAGAAGGAAATGGCAATCCTCTCCAGTACTATTGCCTAGAAAATCCCATGGACAGAGGAGCCTGGCAGGCCGCAGTCTACGGGGTGGCGAAGAGTCGGACGCGACTGAGTGACTTCACTTCACTTCACTGGTGAGGTCTTTACAACCTCCAGACATTCTTTTGATTCATTGGAGAGTATATAACTCCACTGCTAACACTAGCAAGGGGGTACTCTTTCTGCCCTCTTCTGAAGCCTGTGTCAGAAGCTTTCTCTATCTCCTTTATACTTTAATAAAACTTTATTACACACACACACACACACAATAAATTTTTTTAAAAATTTATAAAAACAGAAATATAGCATACAGAAATAACTGCATGCATGCTAAAGCTGTGTGTGCCAAGATATTTTCTGGAGCACTGCCTGTAATTGCATAATGGTGGAAACCTCAATTCTACTAATAAGGAACTGATCTAACTAAATATGGCATGGATACTGTATGGAATACCATGAAAGGGCACAATGTCTATGTCACATTAAGTTATTTTTCAGAAGCTGCAGAGCCAACATGCAGTAGAATCCCACTTCGTTCAATGTATAAACCCATGTGTCTGCAGGTGTCTATAGACCTGGTCTTTTATCAACCCAGTGGGCATCCTGAGGAGGAACAGGGGTGGCCTCCTGATTCTGTACAAATTTTGTAAGTGATAGGATGATGAGTGCTATTTACTGTTTTAAAATTTTTTCCACACTTTTCAAATAACAATATTTTCAAAGTTATTATAAGAATACGTTTCCATACTCACTCACGACTGTACCCCTAATGCCTAAAGTGGCACTCAGCACTGGTTATCCACAGACACTCAGTGAAAAATGTGCTGAATAAACGGACGCAGAGCCATTAGTTCTGTGTAGGAGAAAGTTCTCCTGCAGTTTACAGTTCGGTGATAAGATGCCTCAGCTGCTGTGACGGAATTACAAGCTAATAAACAGGGTCACTCACATGATTCAGAAAATACTGCACGATGATCTCATGGCCGGCGGCTGCAGCTTCCATCAGCGGAGTGAATCCATACACGGGCTCCCTGCATGGGGACCTCAGTCAGACAAAACCTTGGCAACAGCGACGACCCCCCCCCCGCCCCCAGCCTGGAGGGCTCCCTTGGCTTCTACCCCCAGCGCTAGTCTTTGGTTCCAAAGACAATCTCTGCTCCTTCACAGCTGTTCCCACCTGCTGTGATCTGAACCTCCACTTAACCACAGCAAAAAGCAGCTATCGCCCCTCACTGCTCACAGATAGTGAGCACCTCCTCTCCACCTCTCCAGATACCTCACCTTGCAGATCAAGACCCTCCAGGAATGCTCCCGGGATTCCAGGACTAAGAACCGATGCTGCCCTCACCATGTGTATCTGGTGCTTGCTTATGCTTAACTCAGAGCTGAACTGCACCAGGCGCATGCCCACCTCTTCAGAGCGCCCCCTGGCCCTGACTAGTGCCCCAATCTAGGAGACAGGAAGCAAGCTAACCACTGGTTTTCATGTTTGAGGACACACAGTTTTCAGGTTTTAGCATCACTGAAGTCAGAATGTCAATAAACAAGTTGCAATTTAATGAGAAGCCCTTTTTTTCTTACTTAATGGGCTGGAAACCTACAGCGTGTGACCCCAGCTGACACCAGCCAGGGTGTGCAGAGTCAGGTGGTTGAAAGAGGAATATCACGGCGACACGTTTTAGACACCACCACTACTTCCAGCTTAAAAAACTCAAGAGTGCATTCGAAGTATCACTTCATATGTGTATGTGGAATGATATATACACACACGGAAGGCAGGAGAGAGAAAGGGACTGGCATTTAACATGTGTCAGTTAAGTGCCACTCGCTATATTAAGCCCTGGCATATGACAGGACATGTAATTCTTCTCATAATGCCGTGACATAGGCGCTACCATCCTCTTTTCAGATAAAGAAAGCAAGGCCCACAGAGCTTAAGGTGCCGCACCGAGTGTCACCTGACAGGTGAGCGAGAAAGCCAGGACGCTCCCTGTGCCTCTGCCCTGGGAGGCACTGTCCCCTCCACCCCAGGTCTTGAGCCTGCCACACCGAGGCAGGGGCTCCCGCAACTCTGGCCTCTAGCTGCCTCGCCAGCTGCCCTCCTCAGAGTCAGACGTGACCACCCAACTCCCACGGCTGCTGACAACCTGGTAATGACCTCACGTTGGCGTTCGCTCCACTGTCCAAAAGGAACTTGACCATCTGCTGGTGCCCAGCACTGGTGCAGTGGAAAAGGGCAGTCCAGCCCTGAATGTCCTTCATTTCCAGCTCAGCACCTTGCTTCAAGAGAACAGAGAATGCCTGTTAAGGCCGCATCTCCTCCGCCCAGGGCGGGCACCCTCCAGGCCATTCATTACACTGAAAGAATCGAAGTGATTACCCAAGCACACTGCAGTGGTTCCCTCTCTGCCAAGTGGCCTGAGGCCCTCGCAGCTCACCTGGAGAAGAAAATAGGCGATGCTCTCGTTGCCACAGCTGGAAGCCAGCATCAGTGGAGTCTGCCCTTCCGGGGTCGGCACATTCACACTGACCCCCGCCTCGAGCAGGAGGTGCACGATGGTATCATGTCCAATGTAGGAGGCATACATCAGCGGGGTCCAGCCACCACCGTTCTTCTTATTCAAATCTAACTCTCTCCTAAACAAATGCAAGACATGCTAGACACGCCAGCCATCGCACATGTGGGATTTACCAAACCCAGTGGCCAGGCCAGGCCAAGAGAAAGAGTGGGGAGTGCTGACAGAAAGCAGTCAACTGCCACCCTGGACATCACAGGTTCGGGAGGTAACTCCACTTTCTGGACCACTACCTCTGCAAACCTTGAGTTTGCCTCCGTGCTCCAATTTTTTGTTCTCATCTGTGCCCTCTTCCTACCCCAAAGTCAGCTCTTCCTTCCTCCCACCAGCCACAGAGACAGTTCTCGACCAGGGGAGGTTCTGCCCCCAAAGGATGGTTGGCAAAGCCTGGAGACATTTTTTGACTGTCATAACTGTGAAAGGAAAGGCTACTGGCATCCAGGGGGTGGAGGGAGGCCGGGCATGCTGCTCTGCATCTGCTGCTAAGTCACTTCAGTCGTGTCCGACTCTGTGTGACCCCATAGACAGCAGCCCACCAGGCTCCCCCATCCCTGGGATTCTCCAGGCAAGAACACTGGAGTGGGTTGCCATTTCCTTCTCCAATGCATGAAAGTGAAAAGTGAAAGTGAAGTCACTCAGTCGTGCCCTACTCTTAGCGACCCCATGGACTGCAGCCTACCAGCCTCCTCCGTTCATGGGATTTTCCAGGCAAGAGTACTGGAGTGGGTTGCCATTTCCTTCTCCGAGAGATCTTCCCCCACCCAAGGAGTGAACCTGGGTCTCCTGCACTGTAGGCAGATGCTTTACCGTCTGAGCCACCAGGGAATCCATAATCTACCCATGGGTTAAACGTCTACAGCTGTGGCCCAGGCCTCACCAGCCTCCTAATGATTCCACCTGGGCGGTGGCGCTCAAACATCTAAGAGGAAGGAATGCCTCCCAAGACCTCTTACCTCTGTACACACTCCTTCACCACCTCGTACTGGCCGATGGAAGCTGCTGTGTGAAGATCCAGGGGGACAGCTAGCTCTTCCCGGTCGACCTGCGTGCCCAGCCCGTGCCACATGGACAAGCTGCGGTTCAGCAGCTCTGGCTCGCTGGCTTCATCGCTGAGCTCCGACATCGCTGTGGAGGGGGATGCTGGGGTTGGTTGGGTCTTTCCTTCCTGGTAGTTCTCGGGGATGAAATGCGATGGTCACGCTCCTGCCACAGCAGACTGCTGCCCACAGCAGCTGAACGATCCTGGCTGCCGAACCTGAACAAGAATCCAAATCAGCTGAGTGTCAGTTCTCCACTCCTTTCAGAACACGCCTTCAGCCTTCTTTGGGAGTGTCTCTTCTACTCCAAATGCCTCCTCCAGGGTAGGATCCAAATTCTCTTTTACTGGAGGCTCGCTCAGCTGGTAAAGAATCCACCTGCCATGTAGGAGACCCTGGTTTGATTCCTGGGTCAGGAAGATGCGCTGGAGAAGCGATAGGCTACCCACTCCAGTACTCTTAGGCTTCCCTTGTGGGTCAGCTGGTAAAGAATCCGCCCGCAGTGCGGGAGACCTGGGTTCAGAAAATCCCCTGGAGAAGGAAAAAGGCTACTTACTCCAGTATTCTGGCCTAGAGAATTCCATGGACAGTCCATGAGGTCTGTCAGACCCCATGAGTCAGACAGGATTGAGCGACTTTCACTTTCAACTGTCTGAAACCAGGCACAACGCTGAGGGGCTATCAGAATCATGGAAGGAGAACGTGGATACCCAGGGACCAGAAAGCTGTCTTATCACCCTGCTCCATGCCAGACGCTCTAAAACGACGGGGTATTCCTTAGGAACAGAGTCATATACAGGTATATATCACGTATACTTGTCAAAAATCTTTTGCTTATCGCTTCTAGAATTTATCTCCAGGAAGTAGCATTGAGAATGAGATCTTTTAATTTTCCTTCCACCTTTGCGTTCTGTCCATTCGGTAAAATGCTAAGTATCTGTTACTTTTAAAGCACACCAAAGTAAGTAAATAACAACAAATGACGTTGGTGGTGACCGTCACGCCCACAGGGAGGAGGTCCCGCGGTCCGGCGGTGGGCGGGGCCGGAGACGGGGCGGGGGGCGGGGCTAACGGGCCGCAGCCAAGAAACGGACGTGGAGGCAAGGTCAGGATTCGCCGGACTGGGGCTGTTGCTTCGTGTAGCCTTCGGCAGTCCGTTCGGTAAGCAACGCTCCTCAGCCTGGCGTTCAGGACCCTTCACGGTCTGGTCCGTTTGCACCGCAAACTCCAGCAACTGAAAATCTCTTCCCCCAACACGTTAGGTACTTTTCACTCTTCTGAGCTCTTAGGTGCTCTTGCCACAACCTGTAATGCCTTTTCTTTCTCTGTTACCTTGTCCTCCTGGAGAACTTAAGAGTCTCTGGTTGTCCCCTTCAACCAGGTGATTCTGTTGCCCTCTGATCTGCCCTGAAGCCGGAGAACATCCTGTGATGTATATAGGAGACCTGCCCTGTTGTTCCCAGATCAGGGTACACCAAGCCCCTGTGCCACTCCTGTGCCACTCCTGTGAGCACAGAAAAAGCAAAAAGCCCCCATTCACCTCGCCTGCTGCTTCCCTTGTTGGGGGCCAGGGCTGGGGCAGGAGTGTTCTCTTCCCATTCTATAGTGACAGAGGCCTCTCAGGCTGCAAGTACTCTCAAGACGCCGGCTCTGAAGTGCCATCACCCCACAATTCTAAGCCTCCTTGACCCCTGAAGGGGATCTGTTAAGACTCTGGGATACAAAAGGGGTGTGTTGGCCAAGTGCCTGACAATTTGAGTGTCAACTCCAAAAAAAGTGTTCTGGGGACTCCAAAATGTCTATTCTGTTCCTTTGTAAGGGGGCAGTAAAAAGTAGTAGCTTGAAATCCCCTCTGACTTGGATACAAATTCTGTCTGTAGATAATAATAGTATCTATGTTATATTGGACATCTATAGTTTACATATATCTATATGTATACCTATCGTATATCTATACATATATCTATGTATCATTCTGTACATCACATCAATATACCCACATATCAAGTACATATATATCAATACATATATCTGTATATTATTGTAAAATACCACCACATCCATTCACCTGTGGCTCCATCCTGCATTGTGCACAGACACACACACACAGTACGAGACGGCACAGTGCCTGGCACTCAGTAACAGGAACCTGCCAACTAGAAGGGAGATGGAGTGTGTGGTCCCCCAATCTGTTTTCACCCCCCCCCAAGGCAAGGGATGGTATGTATGTGCTTTGAAAAATCAGCACCCTGAGCTCTGGACCCTTGCCGCTGAGACCCTCTCACCTCACTCCATGTGCTCTGCTAGGCTCCTCAGTTGATGGTACGCTGAGAGGCACCCCATGGCATCTCCTGATGAAGATGGGCGGCCCTCACTGCTAAACCCCTGGGACGCCATCCTTGAGGCCGCCAAGCATCAGCTCCCATCTCTGGACTCGGATTCCTCCTCGGTAAGCAAGCACCTTCTTCCGACATCTTCCTAAGTCCCCACTGTCTTTTCCTCCCATGACAGACACGATGCTGACCAGAGAGCTCTGTGTCATGTAAGTAAAGTACCAAGCTGTCACCTCACTGGCCTGCTCATTCTGTGCCAGGCATTAACTGGGCTTAGCGGGTGGCAGGTAACCCAGAACTGGGTGCCCTGGATCTCACCTCCACCAGGTGGTGCTGCTGAGCCCATTTCTAAATCAGCCTCTGAAATCGGTGTCAGCGAGGCCCTTTGGAAGAGAACTGGTCCCCCCAGACAGTCGGAGAGCCTGGGGCAGGGCAGGTGGGTGGAAGCTGAGGCCCTCCTGGCTCTGCCTCTGGCCGTTTAACCCAAAGCCTTCTCATCTGTCCACAGTCAGACCGCGAGGACAAGGAGCTGTTCATCTTCCAGCGAAATGAAACCACCCTGATTCCAGACTTGTCAGAGGAACTGGCTGACGACCCTGCTGAGGCCTGGGCGACTTCCTCAGGGTCTCCTCCTGAGGTTTGTTAAATGCAGGCTCCAGGGGTTCACGAACCCGGGACCGTCCTGTCAGAATAGGGTGTGGGTGCTCCTGGCCCTCACTGGGCTTTAAAGCAGTGTGGTTATAAAGAGGTTAACGCCCCCGGTCTAGCATCACCCAGTCCTTTCTCCAGGTACAGCCCAAGGAGTTCAGACATCAGATGTCTACTGGCCTTGTGCACGTCATGCTCCCAGGAGCCCAGAACACTTAGAGCTGGGGCTAGGGACCTGATTTTCTATCTGATTGTATCCCCTGCTCTTCCCTTTGACCCCTCACCACACACAGTCGTGAGTGCAAGCACTGACCCAGGGTCATCATATGGAGCCAGATCATGTCCACACCAGAAGTCACCCACACCCCCAGCCAGGCCTAGAAATACATCTGAAATAACTCTAAACAGGAAAACTGCCAAGGCTGCCAAGCTCCCTGGTTAGTTCAGTTGGAACCATGTCCACTTCACTTAATTTTGTGTTTTTTCCATTTCTACAATTACCTCAGCAGTTACTCTTCCATACAGTTATGGTTTAACCTGGGATAGAAAACCCTGTACCAGCTCACAAGGGTTGAGGCCTGGGTGTTGTCTTTTCCACCTCTAACCACTTGCACCTGTGCACACTGGCCAAAAGGGTGGAACAACCCAAGTGTCCATCAACAGACAAAATGGATAAACAATTGGATAAACAGCAGACAATATGGATACAATGAAGTGTATCCATACAACAGAATAGAATTCACCCATGAAAAGGAATGCAGTCCTGACACACAGCACAACACTGGAAGCTTGGAAACACAAAGCCAAGTGGAAAGACACAAAAGACAAATACCGTGTGATTCCATGCCTATGAAATATCTGGACCAGGCAAACCTACAGGGACAGGAAGTAGATGAGAGCTCACCAGGGGCTGGGGGAGGGGAGGTACAGGGTTTCTGTTCCAGGTGATGAAAAACCTTTGGAAGTAGACAGTGGGGATGGTTTGTACAGCATTAGGAATAGAGTCAATGCCACTGAAGTGTACATTTAAAAATGGTTGACATGGCAGATTTTATGTTCCTTGCACGTCTTACCACACAACACCCCCCGCCCCGAGGGATGTTTGGAGGCTGCTAACCGGGGACACCTGTTTTCTGCATAGCTAGCTGCGGTGCCTATAGAATCCGCCGTGGAGCCCTGGAGCGAGTGGAATGCATGGCCCCGGCCCCAGGAGTCGGCCCCTCTGGAAGGAAGGGCCCCCGGCAAGAGCAGCTCTCTCCTCAGGATGTCTGCAGAGAGCCCCCTACGGCAGGATGATGATGCGAGTAGGACCCTCAGCACCAGTGCGTCACAGAGTCCTCGCCAGGGGCCTCAGGGAGAGGCTACCCGCTCCCCTCAGGAAGCAGGCCTGCAGATAGAGCCCCCGGGCGCAGCCTCACAGGCCCAGGAAGGCTCAGACGCAGCCAGCCGCAGAGGCCTGCGGAGGGAGAGGAGGAAGATGATTGAGAAAGACATCCTCCACAGAGTCACCTGGGACAGCCGGGACGCAGCCTGCCCTGACGCGAGCCGAGGGAAGGAGAAGGCCTGCGACGCTGTGGAGGCGCCTTCAGAGGGGTCCCCGGGGTGTCTGCCCGCGCTTTCCCTGCAGGTAGGCATGCCCCCAGCCCAGGCTTCCTCGAGGCGTTGGTCCTCCCCACTACATCTGCCTCAGGCTCTTTGGGCTGTGGTAACAAAAGTCCCATAGACTTGGGCAGGGGGCTTAAACAACAGAAACCAATTTTCCACAGTCTGAAATCCGGAAGTCCAAGGTCCAGGCTCCATCATGTTTGGTGTCTAGTTGAGAGCATGCTTCCTGGTTCATTTGGAACAAGGGGGCGCTCTCTGGAGTCTCCTTTTAAGGGCAGCAATCCCATTCATGAGGGCTCCACCCCCGTGACCTCATCACCTTCAACTACTGTCACACTGGGGATCAGGAGTTCAACACATGAATTTTGGAGGGACACAGAGATTCAGTCCGTAGCAATGACCTCAGGCCCATGGCACCAGGCCTACCATCAGGCAGGCAAGTCTTACCTGCCAGACAGACAGTCCTCAGAGTTAGAGTGAACAGGGAGGAGCAGGTAGTTCCCAGCTTTCTTAAAATAGAAAGAAAGAAAAAACTAATCCCAAGCATGATCGAGAAGACAGAACAGACTGTGACAAAGCAGGATCTGGAAGTGTTCAAGCCCTTGTTCTCACACAAACAGTGAGCCCCCACCAGTGCTGACATTTAGACCATCCACGAGAGCCAGCAAGCTGACAAAGCCGGTTCAAAGAGATATGAGAAACAGGGATTTTGCTCAACAGGGGAGTGGGGAATGTGGAGATTAAATTGCTACACTAAGTACCGTAGGCTCAATGGGGCAACAGAACCGGTACCTTTGGGCTTAGCTGCTCCAATGGAGGGAAAAGAAAACCCTTGCATTTTTCAGTTTTACAAAGTCGTCAAACAAGTGAGCCCTGGTCAGTCACGCAAACCAGCCCTCCCCGAGAAAGATGGGCTCATTGGAATATGCCCCCATATGACACAGAAACATCACAAAATTATCTTTGTTGCCTTATTTGACAGATTTTCCTAACAACCTAGAGAAGACTGGCATCGAGTGTACCTGGAGGTCACTTTCACCAATTCTATCCTGTCAATTCCATTCTTTCCTCAACCCCTGTGGGAGGTGCTCAAGGCCTTAACAGGACACTCTCACTCCTGATTAACATCTCTATGCCCACTGCAACACCATCCCCACAGCCCTCTTCCAAGCCCTCCAATCCCAACAGCTGCTGTGTTTCTTAAAGAAGCAAAACGTTCTAAACCTGTCTGAACCTAAATAGTTTTAAAATGACACTGAGCTTCCTCCAAGCCAGACAATGTCTTTGTGCCAGAAATAGAAGTATTGCCCCAAAATAGGCATAGGAAAGGGGGTGGCAAGAAAGGCAGGCCCCACCCACCTTCATGGGGGTGGTTCATCCTGCAAAGCCTATGTGTGGGGTAGGTGAGCCGGGGTGGGTGAGTGAGCCGCCTCATCTCAACCCTGGTTTCTGCCCCAGCCATCCCCGGACAGCTTCCGTGGATCCAAAATTCCTGTCCCTGGGACCCCGAGGCAGCCTGCTTTAATTATTTCAGGAACTTGAAGAGTGGGATTTGGATCAAGTCCTTCTGAATCTGACTGGGCGAGAAGAGGACCGGGGAGATGGTGCTCCTGGAGCTGCGTGGTGGGCGGCTGACCGCCTCCAGGGCCAAGGTTTGACCTTGAGCACCAGGGGTGGGGTTGGGGGGGTGAGTGCATCTCCACAAGTGGCTCCTTCCAGGGCTTCCCAGTGAAATGGGGGGTGGGCTGGGCAGGGTCGCCTCAGCACCTTGCCGTGTCCTCTGTGCTGCTCAGCCCTCACCTTCTTACACATGCAGGACGCAAGACTTCATCCACCCATCCATCCTTTCATTCACCCACCAACTCACCCATTCACCCACCCGCTATATATGTGACTGCCTTTTCCTTCCTCCCCACCTCCTCAGACCTTCCTGTTTCCCTCTGGAAGCCAAGTAATCCTGCATTTTGTGCCCCCTTCAGCCAGCTCCTAAACAGAATCCTGCTCCCACTGCCTCTTTGTTTACAAACAAAGCCAGGGGTAACTCCTTCACTGGGCTTGTGGCCTGGCTCTGGGCGGTTTCCCAAGGGTTTCCCATCCCTCTTGGCCACTCTGGCCCATAAAAGCGAGTGGAGGCAGGCCTGAGGTAAAGAAGGTGCAATTTCCAGCCCCTGGTTCCAGAGCAAAGGCTCCTTTTAAAAAGGGTTTTGTTTGTAATTTAACCCCTTAGAGCACGATATGGAGAAACTCGCCCTTCTACAAGTGGGGCAGGGTTGAGGGCCTTGGTGGTTGCCCCCTGGGGCGGCAGTGTAGCAGAATCTGTTATCCATTTGTTTGTGTGCTATCTGCTCAGTCTCTCACTCCTGTTCCACTCTCTGCAGCCCCATGGACTGTAGCCCACAACCCTTCTGTCCATGGAATTTTCCAGGCAAGAATACTAGAGTCCATTTCCACTATGCTCCAGGGGATCTTCTTGACCCAGGGATCTGCACTGGCAGGTGGACTCTTTACCACTCCCCCGTTCTTCATTTAAAGGCACACAAGCCTTTAATTAAGCTATTCCACTTCTACAATCCATCATCCCACATCTGTCTCAACACAGAAGGATATAAAGTATATTCCATGAAAAAAAGTCTATAGAGGGGGACTTTCCTAGTGGTTCAGAGGTTAGGAATCCACGCTTGCACTGCATGGGGGCATGGGTTCCATCCCTGGTCAGGGAACTGAGATCCCACCTCAGGCCTGCTACTGCTGCTAAGTCACTTCAGTCGTGTCCGACTCTGTGCGACCCCACCAGGCTCCCCCGTCCCTGGGATTCTCCAGGCAAGAACACTGGAGCGGGTTGCCGTTTCCTTCTCCAAAGCATGAAAGTCAAAAGTGAAAGTGAAGTTGCTCAGTCCTGTCCCGCCTAGTGAGGCAAAAACAACAACAACAACAAAAACGTGTAGAGGATGATCCTGTTGCCATTTTTAAATTTTTTTAAAGATTTTTCTTGGATGTGGGCTGGTTTTATAGAATTTGTTACAATTTTGTTTCTGTTTTGGGTTTGTTTGCATTTTTTATTTCTTATGTTTTTGGCCAGGAGGCATGTGGATCTTAGCTTCCTGATCAGGGATTGAACCTGCACCCCTCCATTGGAAGGCTAACTACTGTACCACCAGGGAAGCTTCCCCGATGCTATTTAAAAAAGGAAAAAACACACAGAACTGTTAACCATGGTTCCCTCTGACAAGTGAGCCAGGAGCCAGGAAGTGGACTACCTTGTGAACAGGTGGTCACCTCTGTTTCCCGGGGTACACACAGCTCCCTGCTTGTGAAAGAAAGGGCCCCTCACCCTGCTGAGCTGGAGGGGGCCGCACTAAAGTTGTGGGTGGACTGGGCCCCTGGCACTTCTCTGTGCATAAGCCGAGCATGTCCACGCGAGGAGTTCTGAGACTCAGGCTGCAGTGGGTCAAAGTGGGGGCCGTGTCCCCACCAAGCTGCCTTCACCCTCTCCGCAGACCACACCGAGCCCAGCACCCAGGACCAGCTCTTGGAACGCCTGAGCCTCCTGTGTGCCAGACAGTCCACAGCCACCGCCTCTGCTTGGAGAGTGCCTGCTGATACGCCCCAGGAAGCCTGGCTGCAGGAAGCTGGAAGCAGGTGGGCTTTGTTGACCCCTGGCCCCGTCCTCTCTAGTAGTAGCTTCTCTCAGCATTTACGGTGCCTTGATTTAAGGGCTGGGCACCTGATGTGTATTTCTCTTCATCTCAAGAATATGATCAGGTCAGTATTACTTACTACCCCCATTTTACAGATGGGGAAACATCTGTAAGGTTGTTTTGCTGAAAGGTTGATTTGCCCAGGATATAAGTGGCAGAGCTGGGACTCAGGCCTCAAAACACCCCATGGGAATCCTCCCTAGGAGAGGACCCTCTCCCTCTGGCCACTGTTGATTGGGCTAGCCGCAAGCACCTGTCCCCAGCCAGGTCAGCTGGGGGGTGGGATTGGCAGAGGTGGGGACAGGGCCCTGGGGTCCCTTAAGGCCCAGTTGCATCCCAACTTCCAATATTCTGGTGGTCCCACCCTTTTTAGAAGTCTGAGAACCAGGAATTCCCTTTCTTGCCTGAGCTAGCTGAAGCAGGCTTCTGTCCCTGACAACCCATGTGTCTGGTAGAAAGGACTTTACACTGTCCAGTCAGTGCCACTGGCTACACATGGCTAGTGCAGCTGAGGAACAGGATTTCTAACTTATATTAGCTTAAATGCAAGTTTAAATAGCTTTTGGTGAGTGTCTACCATACTGGAAAGTGTAGACACAGAACGTCTAGGCGCTACGCAGAGGTCCACTGGACAGAGCTAGCCTGAATCTTGAGGGCTGTTCTCAGGACCCACCTCAGGGTCCTGCATTGGGGCACCCAGCCCAGCATGGGCAGGTCACGGTGACCACCGGGAAGTAAGTCAGCCACCCCACCCCCCAGATGTGCTTCCATGGAGCTGGGCTTCCAGGCGCTGGCCCAGGACATGCGGCTGAGGAACCCGGCGGAGCCTCCCACAATATTTATTGACCTGCGGCCGACGAAGACGTTGGACCAGGGGCCCCTGGAGAGGTACAAGAAGCACTGACAGCCCTGCAGCGGACCCGCTGCCTCGGGAGGAAGGGGACTTGGACAGCAGGTCCTGGGAGCTCTGCTCACTGGAGAAGGGCTTTCAGCCAGGAACTGAGCCTGGCCCACAGTCCCACAGGGCCCCAGCCACAGGCCCTCCCTGCAGGGAGCGGGGAAGCTGGGGCACGGGGTGGGGGGCCCTGCTGAGCCGAGGCTGGGGTACCCGGCCCTGGCCGCACCCCTCCACCACCTGCAGGAAGCTCACTGGCCCTGCGGCTTTGGCTGGCTGCCCATCCTCCTGCCTTGGGTCACACGGGAGCCCTGGGCGCTCCAAGTCCCTGGCGAGAGCCACGCCTGGCCAGAGTAGACTGGGCGTGTCCAGAGGAACCCACTTCTCGTCTGCCCGCAGCTCCAGCTCCAGCTCCAGCTCCTCTGACAGCGAGAAGGCGGAAGAGACAGCAGCTTGGAGAGACCCGCAGGGCCCAGCCAGGCTACGGTAACCACATGGGGTGCCCCTCACCGTCACAGGCAGGGATGCTCACTTGGTCCCAGCTTGCATTTCTAACGTCGTTGCTCTCAGCATCCTGCACGCACAGAGCTGGCACAGGAGGATGTGGGCTGCTCTGGGAGACTGGCAGGGTAGCCCAGCCTGACCTGCCCCCTTCCAGACAACCCCCAGGATGCCTTAGCTTGGTCTCAAGAAGGGATTACATTTTCTTTCTGAAAAATAGCTCTGCAAATTGACTTGCTCCCTGCCAGTGATGACAACAGAGGTGAAGAGATATTGTAGGGATGGGACTATGTGATTGGTTACCGGCCAGAGAGGAAAGGCTCAGGTCAACTAAGTGAAGCATCAGGTTCAGGGAAGGCTCGGGTCTCTGAGGAGCGGAGGCTACCCCAGGGCCGCGGGGTGAATTTGCACTACGCACTCTGGCAGTCTCTGTTGCTTTTGGACTTCCAGACCTTGCACATTCTGCCCCTTGGGAACGTCAGAGTCTACTGCAGCTTTCTTCCCACGTGGTGTGTGGCTGGACATCCCAGGAATAAAAAGGGGAGATGAACTGGGGTTGACAAGTGCCACACAGGTGTCCTCCCAGAGGCCTTTAACGTGCTGACGTGCTGTGTGACAGCACGGGCTGGGAGGCTGCAGTCCTGATTTCTTTAGTGTCTTGAGAGCCAGGCACGCACTCTAGAAGCACCCTGGCTTCCCTCTGCTGGTGTCATGTTTTGGGCACAGTACCCCAATATTGTGGCACAGCATTGGGAGGTTGACTCCACCTAGCGCTGATGGCGGTCATGTCTCCGGTGTCACAGAGACTGCACGGGGAAGAGTCGGCTCCTCCAGCAGCTCAGGGCATCTCGGGAGGCATCGGCTCGGCCTCAGCTGCCTGCCGGCAAGAGTCCTGTCAGTCAGAAGGCTCAGGCCCCTGGAGATCCGGCCGGGTCCAGCCCTGGGGTGAAGCAACATGTAACGCTCTGGGCCGAGAGGGGCACACAGGTCAGACCCGCAGGGGGATGTCCCAGTGACAGCCCAGGAGGCCCGGTGCCTCCTCAGGGTCAACTGCAGATGCCTCAGGTCTGAGGAGGTGAGCAGATGATTTGACTTGCCTTCAACACCAACACCAAGGCATTGGTGGTCCCCTCACTCTCCCGTTTCCATCTGCAGCACAGGAACCCCCAGCTGGGGCTCTGCTGCCAGCCCTCTGCTGGAAATCAGTCAGAACATCTTCACGCACTCACAGCAAGGACACCAGCACGGACCTGTACATACAGCAGATGCGCCACACGGCCCCACACCCTCCAAAAGCGGCCGGAGGAAACCACGGAGACAATGGATTTGTTCTGACGGTGGGACTAGGGCGCTTTTCCAGCTTTTTCCATCTCTGCATTTTTTTCCTCTTTAATGTGCATCTATTTATTTTCATCATACAAGGTGTTTTTTTTGTTTGTTTTTCTTGTAACTACAAAGCTTAAGTAAAACTTCTTTAGAGAATTTCAGGGCTGAAAAGGTCTTGAAAAACTTAGCTTGATTTTCTGGGTCCTTGATGTTTGCTGTTTTGAACAAACCACAACATACAGACAACACACACCACATACAATGCACACCACACACAGACACAGATGTCTGGATGGAAGGGTGGACTGAAATTTGCTTTTTTTTCTTTAACCAAGACACAAAGGCAGCACGTATATAATCATGTTCTAGGGTCCTTCCAAAGTAAAGGTGGGTTGACTTTTAAATACAGAACATGAACGTTCTAACGCTGGAAACTATCCCGTGGACAGTGGAGCCGTGCCTACCCTCGGGGACGACCACCAAGAGCTGAGGAGGCTCTGCCATCTCCCTCACCAACCCTTTCCTAGCATTACTCCCGACCTCCACCGATTTTCAGTCCTTTCGTCTGAAAGGACTTGAGTTCTTGCCCCAGCAGCTCCCAACAGGCTGAAGCCCTACTCTGCGACAGTTCTGACTCCAACTTGTTTTCAAGGTCTCAGCGCCCCTCTGCCCTGTCTGCCCCACGGGAAGAGCAGAGCAGTCGGCTTGGACCCCGTACCAAGGGTTCAGGCACCCCAGTACAGCCCTTGGCCCCTGGGCATGTGTTCCAGTGTTCAGCTGGGGTCACCACTGGCTGCCAGGCCCTGAAGGTGGGCAAGGGCCCCCTTCCCATCCAGCCCCACACAAGATAGAGCAGGCCCTGCTCAGCCACAGGCAGCCAAGTGGGCCACAGACTCCACCTGATCTTGCCACGGGGGCCTCACCGGCAGCCCCCATTCTTGACAACAAGGAGCATTTTCATTACAAGCCAGATGTGAGCTGGCTTCCAAGGCCACACGAGGCCTCGGGGAGCCTGTCCTGCAGGGACTGGAGCCAGACTACCATCACCGGGGGGCCCCAGGCCCTCTCCTCACTGCAGAGGCCCCCGCCCTCCACTCCAAGGCGCACACAGCACAGTCAGAGCTCAGGCACTGGGCACACAGCCTCCACTGGTTACTAGCTCTCAAAAGCAAAAACTACTGGGGCGGGGGTGGAGGGTGGTGGTGGAGGCAGAAGGCCAGACTGTGCAGCAAGCAGAATCTTGGTTCCCCACCCAGGGGTCAAACCTGTGCCCCCTGCAGTGAAAGCATGCAGTCTTAACCACTTAACCAGGGAAGTCCTGCAATGCCTGTTTTTAAGATTCCATTTCCCCTGCTCTTTCTACCCTTTTCAGTTCACTCAAGATGTTTCCCTAACTGACAGAAAACAAAATCTTTGTCCCAAGTTCAGCTCTGCTAACTGTTGAAGCAGCAGGCCAGGAGGGTGAGGGCTGAGAGTGGGTCCTGCCCCTTGGACAAGGTGCTCCAAGCTCTCAGGTCTGTTTCCATCTAGAACGGGAGAACGGGAAGTCCTGTTACAGGACAGAGAATGTCAGGGAACAGGCGCTGGACTGGCCCAGCTCTCAGGCCTGGCAGAGGGCAGCTACCTCCAGCAGTAGACGGGATATGAGAAGTGAGCCTGTGAGGGGCAGGTGGGTGGGCCGTTGGCGACACTGATGTGGCTGGATCTGGGTGGACACTACGTGCCCCACAAGCTGGCCCAGAAGGGAGAAGCCATCCCTAAGCTGGGTGGTCCCAGTCTCCAGAGAACACGCAGGACAGAGCACAGGTGCCAGGACAACTGACGGGCGCTGCTGATTAAGGGAACAGGGCAGAGCAGCTCACACCCCCGAGGGGCGTGGGAGTGTGGAAGAATCACAGTATGTCCAGTGATCGGCTGGAACATTCTTAAACTCAACGATCTCAGAACTGCCACACCACTTTACTCGTGAGGACAGCAAACAAGGCCTCTTATTGCGCCACTCGGCCATGCACGATTGGAGCCCATCGGAGGCATGACCACATCAGAAAGACAAAGTGGGGCAACCAAGGCCAGCCTGCATCCTGGGACATGGCCACCTGGGCTGGAACAATGGCAGCCCTGGCACCTGCTGGGGAAACCCCCAGACTTCCCGGCAGGCGGGGGAGGTTAGAAGGAAGGGTCTCAGGGAAGCATTCCCGCACCAGCCGTCCAGCCAACAGAACAGCCGTGGATCCAACACAACAGCCGTGGATCTGCGAGGGGAGCCCCCAGCCACTGTGCTGGTGGAAGACCCCCACGGGCTACACCTGGCAAGCATGGCGAGGTTGCGGGAAGGAAAGAGCAACCCCGGGAGGACGGGGACACGTAAAGCTGCAAGCGGCCGCAGCCACCAAGGCTTCCCCCAAAGTGGGCTGAAGGGTATCCCCTAAGTCAACAGAGCCTCAGCGGGGACTCCACTTGGAAACAGGTCCTTGCAGATGTAACGAGCTAAGATGAGGTCGTTCCAGACTGAGTGTGCCCTAAATCCAATGATGGCGTCCTTACTAGACAGGAGCACATGTGGAGACACGCAGAAGGGGCTGGGGAGGTGGTGGCGGAGCCCTGTGGCCACAAGCCTGGAGGAGAGCACGGGGCGGACCCCACCCGAGCCTCCTGAAGGAGCAGCCCGCAGGCACCTTGCCTTCAGGCTCTGGCCCCTGACCTGAGAATTCCCGCTGCCGTTAGGTGCTCCCCCGTGTGCGTTCTTCATGGTAGCCCTGGACCCTGATCCACCTGCAGGGCCCGGCTTCCTGCTCACACTGGGCCCACAGGAACAGAGTCTGAAGATGCCCGGAGACGGGAGAGCTGACTCCGGGAGTGAAACGACCCTGCAGCTCCCCGAATGATCAGGCCCAGGGCCCGGGCGTGTCCTGGAGCCCTGGGGGTCTGCGCAGCGGCTGCTCCCCGCCATGTGTGCGCTGGTGCTTGCGGAGGTCAGTGCCCCGGCGGAAGCCCCTGCCGCAGGCCAGGCAGGTGTGGGGCTTCTCGCCCGTGTGCGTCCTGCGGTGTGCGCTGAAGTGCGAGCTGTTGTTGAAGCGCTTCCCGCACAGCTGGCACTGGTAGGGCCGCTCGCCCGTGTGTGTCCTGCGGTGGATGACCAGGCTGGAGCTCTGGCTGAAGCGCTTGCCGCACTCGGCGCAGGTGTAGGGCTTCTCGCCCGTGTGCACCCGCTGGTGAGTGCTCCAGTTGGACCGGTCGCCGAAGCGCTTCCCGCACACCTGGCACTGGTAGGGCCGCTCGCCCGTGTGTGTGCGCTGGTGCTTGGTCAGGTGCGACGTCTTGCGGAAGGCCTTGCCACACTCGGGGCACGCGTGTGGCTTCCGGACCCCGAGGGGCCCCGCTGCTCTGTCCGGAGGCCGCTGGGGTCTGGCCTGGCCGGGCCCCGGACCCAGATCTGGGAGCACCTGGGCCCACGCTGTGCTCAGCGACGTGTCCTCGCCATCCTCCAAACGCCTCCCACGCTCTGAGACAGAGAGAGCACAGTGGCTGAGGGCTCCACGGGGAGGGGAGGGGGGCAGGGACACTCGGAGAAGGCGGGCAGGGGCGGGGCAGCCCGTGTGAGGTGGATGCAGAGCAGTGTCTTCCAGTACCCTCTCCACACCTTCCTCAGGCGCACATCACTCAGAGCTTGATTCCAGGAACTAAAATCACGGGCAGACGCTCAGAAGCACACGGCAACTCATCAAGGCCTGTGAGGTGGGGCTGTGATGGTCCCATCCACACTTGAGGACGCGGAAGCCCAAGACTCAACAGGGGAGGGACAGGCCCTCCGAGAAACATGCGACCCCCCCCTGCAGCCCGTGTGAGGTGGATGCAGAGCAGTGTCTTCCAGTACCCTCTCCACACCTTCCTCAGGCGCACATCACTCAGAGCTTGATTCCAGGAACTAAAATCACGGGCAGACGCTCAGAAGCACACGGCAACTCATCAAGGCCTGTGAGGTGGGGCTGTGATGGTCCCATCCACACTTGAGGACGCGGAAGCCCAAGACTCAACAGGGGAGGGACAGGCCCTCCGAGAAACATGCGACCCCCCCCACCCCCACCTGGGCCCCTCCTGTTTCCACACTGGCTCATCGGGGAAGCCAAGCGTGGGCTCGAGCTCACGTTCACCTTGTCTGTCTAACTGAGACGTGACAGAGCCACAGCCCTGGCCTTTGGGGAGGGCTTTTACAGAGAACTGTCTGGCAGCTCCTCAGACGGTCACACCAAGTGGCCCCGTGACTGTGCAATTCCACCCACAGTGCAGGCCCCGGAGAGCGAGCTCTGCTGGCCAGGTGACTCCTGGCCCCTCGTGTCTTCCTTGGGACCAGGCTCCCCGTCGCACCTGCGTGCAGCACACTGTCCCAGCTGAGCTGGTAGGACTGTCTCCTGTGACCCTGAGGGCGTGCCTCTCAAGCCCCTAAAGCCCGTCTGCCCTCGCCTTCCCTTCAGGCGGGGCTCAGTCTGTCTGCAAGCGAAGTTTCACACACATGCCCGTGTCTTTTTGTATCATCTGTGGCTGCTTTTGCACCAGGTCGGTGGAGCTGAGGCATCGATGGCAAGGGAGCCTGCATTGTCCCTAAAACTGGTTCACTTCTGGCCCTTTTTGGAAAAAGCCTGCCAACATTTGCTCTAAGCCCTTGAGCTTGAAGCCCACAGACACAGTCACCAAGGTCTCAGCCCAGGAGAAGGGAGATTTTCATCTGGGATGCCATCTCCTCAAAGACACCTTACCTGAACTGGCTCCACCAGAGACCTCCCTTGGCCCCGAGGCTGCGCGAGCTGGGTCCCGCAGGCCTTCTCCTTGCCCCTGCAGGGCGGTCAGATAGGGCCCGGGCGTGGGGAGTCCTGCTCGTGAGGAAAGAGAAGAGAGGATGTGAATGTGGCCAGGATGGAACACAGGACTGCAACAACCTCCTCCTCGTGAGGGCAAAGGGGTGTCAGGAGGACCTGAGGGCAAGCTCAGTGCCTCGAAAGGCAGAGAGGGAGGTGCTCTGCTTCTGTGGAGACTGGCTGCTCAGAGAGGGGGAAGTGAGTGAGGAAACAGGGCCCACGGCTCTCCCTGGCTCTGGGAGGGAAACCAGGTGCCCCGAGGTGTCAGGGTCTCGCCATAACCGAGGGGAAACGGCCAATAGTTACAACACATGCAGGAGGCAGACCCAGCACAGAGGGCACAGAGAGGTGGGGCAGCAAGCTGCACACCCAGCAAGCCAGTGTTCTCGGCGATGGACAAGTTTCATCTCTACTTGTTGTGTACACACTTAGTTTGGAAAAAGTGAAAATATAAATGAGAGTATGTGATCATTAATTTTCTGTGCCAACCCAGCCAGGCTATGGTGTCACCGTCTGGTTATACAGCAGGCTTTTTTCTTTTCTGCCCGTGTGGCTTGCAGGATTTTAGTTCCTCAACCAGGGACTGAATTTACACTCTTGGCAGTGAAAGCACAGAGCCCTAACCACATTAGCCACCAGAGAATTCCCTAAAATCCGGTCTAGATGTTGCTGTGGAGATTATTTCGTAGATGTAATTAATATCTACAATCAAGATGACTACAAATAGAGCAGATTGCCCTCCACACTGAGGGTGGGCCTCAACAAATCAGCTGAAGGCCTTAAGAGCAAAACTTGAGGTTTCCTGGAGAAGAAATTCTGCCTCCAGACAGCAGCCTAGAAGTCCCGCCTGGGTTTCCAGCCAGCTGGCTTGCTGTACAAATTTCAGACTTGCCAGCCACCACAATCATGAGAGCCAATTCCTTAAAACCAATCTCTCCATACACACGCATCCTAATAGTTCTTTCGCTCTGGAGAACTCCAACTGATGCAAGGCAGGGTCTCAACTCCTTTAGAAAACATCTCAGGAATAAGTGGTGTCAGGAGCAGCAGGGCATGCTGAGAAGGGACAGCACGGGGTGGGGAGGAGAGGCCGTGGGCAGCCAGGGCTTGGCCAAGAGAAGCCCTGCCCACAGGGGCCAAGGGTGGCACAGAGGCTGAGTTGACACTGGACAACTGTGTGGTGGAGGAGGAAAAGAAGGCCCCCAGGACAACTCTGGGCACCTGCCTGAAACGGGGCAAGAGCCACACTGCCCTCAATGCAGGCGGGGTGCCACAGGACACCTGGTGGCCCTGCCAGTGCAGGCTGCATGCAGCTGCTGCTTAGCAGACTCGCCAGGGAGCACCCTGACTCACGCAGCCATGCCCTGGGCACAAGGCACACGAGTCCCTACTGTTCACATCCTCCCCAGGGATTCTTCAGGCCACTAAAGTTTGAGAGCTGCCAGAGCAGCTCCTAAAGGTGGCGGGAGCTTGGGAAAGTGCTGAACAGGGAGGTGGCCGGGGCCTCAGGTCCTAGAGACCAACACACACCCTCAATGAGCCCGAAGGAAGCGGCCCCCCCCCCAGAGACTCGCCCACTCTGGGACACAGCGCAGCATCTGACAGCACCTCCCCATGGCACCTGCATCCTTCAGCAGCACGTCACAGCTGTGGTCCTGCTGAGCCAGGTCCAGGCAGCCCCACTCCTCCTGGGACAGGTACACGGCCACGTCCTCCAAGGTCACCGGCACCTGCGGGAACACAGCTCGCTAAGCCAATGTCCCAGTCCCTGCAGGCGGGACCAGCCTGGCAGGCTCACCCATCCCTTCCTCTAGTGTGATGACGGAAGGTCCTGCTTCCCCCGCCTTTTTCCCTTCCCACCCTTTCCCTTTCCACATGCTGTTATCCACCCCCTCCTCCGAAGCTCAGCTCAGGCATGGCTGGACCCTGCTTTTCAGGACACTGTCACCACTAAGCTCCGTGCCAGTGCCACAGGCCCAGGGACCATGAACACACATGCTGCGGGGAGCAGCTGCGTCTGCTGAGATCTCACCCATTGGAGCTGACACTTTTCGGGTTCACAAGTTAGCCTGCCCTGCCTCAGCTCAAGCCAGCCCCAAGACCCGAATGGGTGACCTGGGGACTTCAGGATGCCTCTAGGTGAGTGGTACCCAAGTCTAGCACCAGAGTTACCTGGGAGCACAGTTAACACCCAAGCAAACAATATCCATTAGAGGCAAATGCACAGAGACAGAAAGACTGGGGGCTGCCAGGGGCTAAGGGAGGGAAATAGGCAGTGACTGCTAATGGGTGGGGGGTATTTTGGGGAGGTGATTAAAATGCTCTAAAATTTGATTGTGTAAATATACTAAACACTGTATACTTTAAATGGGTGAATTGCATGGTATGTGAATTATACCTCAACAGAGCTGTTACTGAAACAAACCAAGGATATTAGGATTCCAGGTCTGGGGGAAAGTTCTCTGATTTTACCCTAATCCTAGGAGATTTTAACATACAGCTGGTTTGAAGCGGTTGCCCAAGCTTACCACTTGGACCACAGAATCCTCCAGCACACACCTGATACTCAGGTGGCATCTGACAGCAGGTAAGACTTCCCAGTGGGTGAGGGTCTGCCTCGAAAACCTACAGACCTGACCACTTGAGAGAAGTGTGCCTGTAACAAGGGCGTGGGATGCATGGGGATGCTGCAGAGTGGGAAGTTGTTCACCTGGGACCAGGCTGAAAGGAAGGATGTGGCCAGGGCTGCTGTCTCCTGATGCCGTGAAGCTGCGGGGCCTGGGGAGAGAGTAGAGAGTCACCCACCCGTGGCCACAGCAGCGAAGGCGGGACAGATCCAGCCACCCCTCATGGACATTCACCTGCAGGAAGCCCGCCCACCCCACAGGCACGCAGGTCTGACCAGCCACAGTCCTTCCCCTTTCCCTTCCTGGGTGCAGGGCTCCGCTTTCCTCGAGAGGGGCAGCTACTCACCCCTGTTTGGCCAGAGCGAGGGGCCTCCTTTTGGCCTGTGGCGCAGCTGGGCTGGGGGTGGCTGGCTGGAGTGCTGAGCCCCTTCCCCCAGGGACAGCTCCTCTGGCTGGGCTTCCACCTGGTGTTTCGAGAACCACTCCTCTGTCCCATGGGACAGTGTGTCATTAGGGAGCAACTCTGGATCCTACAACAGACAGACATTTGCCCGCCCGCTCCCAGGAGGCCGGGGGTGTCCACAGGTGCCCCCACCCTTCATCATGGGCACCCTAGTCTCAGGCTCTGCCTCATCACCGGGCCGCCTTGTTCAGTCTGACAGCCTCTACCATCATCCACGTGCCGCCCTTCAGCCAGCCCCCACGGAGAAGGCCAGTGACCTGGGAAGAGGTCAGGCTTCCAAGCTGGGGAAGGGGAGGCCTGCTCCACTCCTGAAACCCCCGTATTACACTCTCACCCTTCCTCCCTTCCGTGAGTGTTCCCGAAAGGACTGAGCCAGGAAGGCCCTGAATCAGCTTTCGTCTTGGAAGTCTGGGTTACTGCACTTGTTCCACTTCTTAAGGTCATCTCCAGGCCCTCTGGAACCATCTACCTCCTAATTCCAGGGAAGGCGAGTCAGACGAACTTGGGTCTCAGAATGCACTGACCTCCGTAACCGTACCAAGGACAAGAGATGTCCCTGGGGAATTGTGAAGCCAGCGCCAGGGACCCTATCTCAGGCTTAACATTTCACAGTTCTGTCACCCGGAGATGACGGTGCACAGTGGCAGAGGAAAGCCCGTGCCTGGGACCCCAAGCGCCCAGGCTGGCGGGGGTCTGAGAAAGGCTCCTGGATTCCTGTTGGCCATCTCAAGGCAGGATTTGCTTACTGCATTCGACCTACCTTGTTGTCAGGGTTTTTTTTTTGGTGACGGGGTGGGTGCTGCTCTCTTTTGACAGATGCCAAAGAACAGCAGTGTGCAGCCAATGGCACTGCCACGGGAAGAAAGGTGACCTGCAGTTTGCCAGGTATCTAGTCAGAAGGAACCAATCTGACCCAAGCATAAAAGATTTGTAAGAGACTCCCCACTACTCCCCAAATTTGCTGAGGAGGAGAGTGCTCAAGAGTGGTGTTCTCCGGAGAACGCCCCATGATGATGGAAGTGTCCCCATCTGCACTATCCATGTAGCACTTGGCCACGTGTGATGACTGAGCCTCTGGAAGGTGGTAAAGTACAACCTATAAATTTATTTTATATTTCATTTAACTATAAGAAAAACCACACGTGGCAGCTACTGTATTGAATGGTACGGCCCTGGAGAGACTGGGGCTCCAACCAAGGCACCCATCAGTACCTGGTCTTTCTTCCCAGGGCTCCTCCCTCTTTGGGAATCTTTTCAACTCTCAAGGTCCAGCCTTAAAAGGCCTCCAGCCTCCCTCCCATCAAAACCTGTGTATGTTGGGATGGTGCTGGGAGCCAGCGTGAGGAATCCCGCCTGTGACAAGGTCATGAGGAAGGAAGCCTGACAAAACGCAAGGACGTGATCAAGCTTCAAGGGTTCCCCCGGAATTTCCTGAGCATCCACCCCCCCCCCAAAAAAAAATAAGAATCTGCCGGCCTTTGTACTCTGCTCTTCTGATATTCTCTGGAAAAAGTCAGATCAGGGCTTTAGTCTTCTGCATTTGAAAGGGATGTTTCAGTTAAACCCCCTCTGATAGCTCTCTAGCTTGCCTAACAGGTTCCCCAGACCTCTTACAGCTTGTGAACTGCTTACAGCCCCCCAGCTGCGAGTGGCACAAAGCTTAAAAGCATCTTAAAGATACAGAGCCTTTTCTAAAGAGTTAAAAATCATACTGGTGACAGGTTTTCACTGTTGACTCAATGACTGCTGCCAGGCCTCCATATTCTTTATCTTTTAGCCACCTGGAAGGATGTTAATCAATGTAAACAGGATATGGAAAAAGATATATAGTAGTTTTGATGTTAGCAACACTAGACTTTTGAGTTAATTACTTTTCTTTTGTAGTAAATCACTGTACCCCTTTTACTTGTTATAAGTCGCTATATCTTTGCTATGTAAGAATGTAACTTTATTTAGTGTTTTCTGAGCATGGCACCAGACTCTGGGAAGATCAACACAAATAAGTCTTCTGGTTAACAAACCCTTATTGGAAAAAGGCTGTAAAATGTTAATTGGCCCTTTTGGCCAGAAGATGATGTAAATCACCTAAGACTTGTGTATACAATTAGGTATGCAAAGAGAAAAGCCTTGTTTTGATAAGAATCTGGGCTGCTGACGCTGCATAATTTTGTATTACCCATTGATCTCTATGTACAATCAAAAAGGTATAAAAGGTCTTCTGAACAATAGAGGCCGGAGCCAGTCGCTGGACTGGTTTCCCCCGTCTCTCTCTCTCTTTCTTCTCTATACTCTAATTTCAGGCTGAATTTCCATCTGGTGCGGGCGGCTCACCATGTCTACTTACTTGTCCCGGCTTCTAAGATCTGTAAGAGAGAGAGCCCAAGGCGGGGCACTCTCCAATATTCAAAGGACGCCGGCGGCCTAACGTAGATGGTGCAAGCTCCTTGTCTGGAACTTTATTGGCCTTCCCCGTAAGCCAAGTTATTCAGCCTCTTTTTCTCCACTTAATTTTCCTACTACACTATTTCTTCCTAATCTAATCTTGTATTAATAAATAAATAAGTTCTTTTCCTCGCCAACGCCGTGTCTCCTTCGAATCACCCTGGTTCCACCGGGGCTGGACCCCGGCAGGATGGGGTTAAGGAACCAAACCATATAGCTCAGAAAGGGCGACGGGGACTACAGTGGTTAAACAACAGATGCACACACACTAGCCAAGGCTGGGAACTGCAGCTACCGTCTTCAGTGTCAGCCCAGAGCCCATGGAACCTCCAAATGCAGACCTCAGGAGCAGGGCCCCGATTCCTCACCTCAGGGCCCAAATGCCCCCCACCTCACCCGCGGCCTCTGCTTCCTGGGCTCCCGCTGCAGCCCTTCCACGAGGACCACGGCCTCCTCACCACTCTCTGGCTGCTGCTCCCGCACCCGGGCTTGGATCTCCCCCGGCAGCACGCTCAGGAACTGCTCCAGCACCAGCAGCTCCAGGATCTGCTCCTTGGTGCGCAGCTCCGGCCGCAGCCAGCGGCAGCAGAGCTCCCAGAGGCGGCTCAGGGCCTCCCGGGGCCCCGCCTCCTCTTGGTAGCAGAACAGCCGGAAGAGCTGGCGGAAGGTTTCAGGGCTGGGGTCTTCCGCCTCCAGGGAGGGCTCCTCTTCCCAGCAGTAGTCATCCTCCACCTTCACGACGAGGATGTCACCCTCATCCTGCTCCAGGGGGGCCAGAGGCTGGGGGCCGGGAGAGGTCCCCATTGCTCCTGGCGGCCCTTGCCCTTTCTCTGGCCTGGAGATAACGCCTGTCTCTCCCTGCACCTCTGGCCAGACACTGGGAAAGATGTTTTCAGGGCTCTGTNCCTCATCCTGCTCCAGGGGGGCCAGAGGCTGGGGGCCGGGAGAGGTCCCCATTGCTCCTGGCGGCCCTTGCCCTTTCTCTGGCCTGGAGATAACGCCTGTCTCTCCCTGCACCTCTGGCCAGACACTGGGAAAGATGTTTTCAGGGCTCTGTGGAGAGACAGTTAAATTCATATGGGATGCCGCACAGAGGCTGGATAAGCGTCTGCGCCCATAAGTCCCTACCCTGGCCCCAAGGCCAACTCTCCCTTATTGGCAAAAGAAACAGTTAAAGTAGATCAACCTGTCTTCACTACTAACCCCATAATTCCCAGGAGAATTTCTTAATCTCTGGGCCTCAGTTCTTCAAGTGAAAGAGGAGGTTGCTGAGAGGACTAAACAGGATGTTTTAAAAGCGTTTACTTTAACACAGAGCCTGGAACGCGGTCAGAATTCGAGAGTCGCTGGGTTTTCATTTTCACAGTTAGCCATTTTTGGACGAGGTCCCTTGAAAATGTAATGAGAATCTGGGACCTCCCTGTCCAGGAGGGCTTAGATTCTATCCCAACCTGAACCCGGATTTCGGGCTCCACGAGTCCCACCACAGCCCCTCTCCCTCCAGTGCCTTGACAGGGTCAGGACTCCCTGGCCGACCCGCTTTCCCGTCTCGTCCCTTCAGCGAGAGGGACAGCTAGGACCGAGGCCGAACACGAACCACGCTCCATCAAGCGCCGCGGACAGAAGCTCGAGCGGGGACCCTGCGTCCGCACTCACCGACAGCGCTGCGACTCGTGGGGAGCTCGCGGCGAGCCGGTGCTTCGGGGTGGAACCGGAGTGGGACAGTGGGTACGGAGGTCTAGGCGGTCCAGAAACTAGGACCAGTATCGTGCATCACAGACCCGGACGCTCGGAAGCGACCATTGGCTGAACCGCGCGTCGAAGCTGGAAAGCAAGGCCGCGAGGGCTTCCCTTGGGAAGCATTCTGGGTAACGTAGTCCTCTCTCGTTCAAACCCGCTGTTGAATGGGAATGGGTCTTGGAGGGCGGACCAAAGGGAGGCATTTTCGGTAACGCAGCCCTTTCACTATTGGCTGAACCGACTTTCACGCAAAGAAACGAACTATGGAGCGACTCTGCTCCGCGAGGTGGGACCCGCTCAGTTCAGAGAAGCCTGGCGGGCTGCGGTCCACGGGGTCGCAGAGTCGGACACGAGTGAACTGAACTGAACTGAACTGAAGCCCCGCGGGATGCACTGTGGGCAATGTAGTCCTCCCTCGGCTAAGCCACGCCCTGGGTTAGAAGGGTCCTGCGAGGCGCTGTGGGCTTCCCTGGTTGCTCAGCTGGTCAAGAATCCGCCTGCAGTGCAGGGAACCCCGGTTCCTGGGTCTACTGGAGAAGGAATAGGCTACCCACTCCCGTAGGCACTGTAGGCGAGAACAGCCCTGCACCTTCAGTGCGCATGTGTGAGTGCTACAGAGGCTACCACCTACTTGGCCATTCTCCCAGCTTCCGTTCTACCACTTCCCCCGACCTGAGAAAGTCCCGAGGTGGAGGGGACCCTGGAAGTTCACTGTTTCACTTACACAGTACAATGTATATGCCAGGCTCTGTTCTAAACGCTTTGTAATTATTAAATCGGTTCTTCTTTGAAACAAAGGAGGTTTTATTATCCCTGTTTTATAAGATCAGTAAACAGAGGTGCAGGGCTTCCCTGGTGGCTCAGACGGTAAAGAACCTGCTGCAGTGCAGGGGACCTGGGTTTGATCCCTGGGTCGGGAAGATCCCCTGGAAGAGAAAATGGGAACCCACTCCAATATTCTTGCCTGGGAAATCCCACAGACAGAGGAGCCTGGAGGGCTACAGTCCATGGGGTATCCAAAGAGTTGGACACAACTTAGCCAACTTAGCAACAAAACACAGGTGCAGAGGTTCAGTGACCTGCCCAAAGACACACACAACCAGTAGGTGCAGAGCTGGGGTGAGGCTGGAACTCAGGTATCTTAGTTCAACTCCAATTTTAGAGGCTGGAAGATGAAGACTGACAAAATTACTTGTTTGGTGCATCTTGGTTATCAACTGCTTATTTCTTCATTTGTTAACTTGAACAACAAATATGTATGTATTGGGCTCTGCTCTGCAGGCACCATGAACAGGAGGTGAACTGGACAGTCAGTCTTTGGTGTCCCTGTGGAGCTTGGAGGAGGGAGGTGTAGGCAGCCAGGGAGCTCTGAGCAGGTAGAGGATCTGGTGAGGCTTGTGTGCCTGGTGGTGAGAAGTAAGAGCTCCATAAAATCACTGACTAACCACCAGACAACCCTGAGTCCTTCAGCACTGGCACCCCCAGGCCTAGCACCTCCCACTGGCTTCCTTCTTTCCATCCACTTCATTCTCGCTTCACTCTACATTTTCGCTCACATTCCACTTCCCCCACTACAACCAACATCCATTTTTTCTTGTGAGCACACAGGCAGAACAAGACGCTGGGCTGCCCACTCCCTGGCTTCTGGGGACCACCCCTGCGTAGTGGGAGGTATCTTTAAGGGAAGACACCAGATTCCAGGGCAGCCTCGTGGTGGGGCTTCAAGCAAGGCAGGACCACATGTGCTGCATTTTCGCCTTACAATCTTGGGCTACTGGTCAGGAAAGCCAGGCTCTTGGAGGGAACCAGAACCAACGTGTGGGGCGGTCCAGAGCACTGGCATTCAAGCTGAGCACAAGCAGCCTGCCATTCTGTCAGCCTCAGCGGAGAGTGGAAAGGGGAAATTTGAACAAGTCACAGAGGTATGTAGCGGAGAAGGAAGAGAACAGGGAAAAGGAGCAAAACAAAAGAGACACGCTGGGCTCTGTCTGGAGGGGCAGACGGGTGGGGACACCACCATCTTCAACGTTGCCCCACACCCTCCAGTTTCTAACAGCTTCTTGCTTAGCTGCAGGGCCCTGGCCTTGTGTCTTGTATCATCTCCTCGGGGCCAGATACACACAAGTCAGCAAAGTCCATGTGGTGACCACGGCTTGCCTGACATAGTCCTGGTCCTCTCCTCTCTGGGCAGTTTTCAGTAACTGTGGCCAATGGAGTTTTAAAGGATACATTTCTACTTTTCCCAGGATTTCCTTCTTAAATCTATTTTGAGGGGGATACACATTCACTCCATAACCAATGCACACCAGTATACCAGTATGAATTTGGACGTACAATGACATACACCCAAACCAGTGTTTCAGATCCTGGCTCTACCACTTAGTAACTGGGTAAGCCTCACCTTTCACCTCATCTGTAAAATGAGGATTGTCATAGCTCCAGCTTCTGAGAGCTGACAGATGGGATTCGATGAGATTGAGCTTGTAAAGGCCCTCTGATGATGTCTAGCATGTAACAGATGCTCCATAAACACCAGCTCATGACCTGCAACCATACTGGGATGAAGCCTACAGGCCTCCAGATTTGTGGATCTCAGATGCCTGGGGCCGTGGTGTTCCTGTAAGAGGTTCACAATTCATTAAAGTGCCAAGCACAGTGTAGAGTCTGAAGGAAAAGTATTTATTGCTGTACATGTATCTATAATCACATATAACTATTTACACTTATAAATGTAGCTTGTTTTTGTAGCATTTATGGAGTTTACAAAAACAGTTCGACTTAAAATGGGAGCCAAAGGACTTCTCTTGTAGTCCAGTGGCTAAGACTCTGCCCTCCCAAGGCAGGGGGCCTGGGTTCAGTTCCCGGTGGGAGAACTAGATCCCACATGCCACACCTAAGACCCAGCACAGCTGAATAAATAAATAAATATTAAAAATAAATAAATACAATGGCAGCCTCACACTCGTGGAATCAGGCCAACAACATGTGAGGTACACACATGTAAGAGGTACACACATGTCCTTCTCTGAAGACAGAGGGGAAGATCATCTTCAGATGTATAGCACACAGTCCATAATCACATACTGGGCACTGGTTCAGCTCACACTTACTCCTACGACTTAATTATGCCTGGGAAGAGATGGTCTGTGATCCAGCACTCTGTAAGCCTGAGTCATCTGTGGTAGCAATTTCCTAAAGCCCAAATAACTAAGGACTAACAATTCAGTACAAGTCAAAGTTAGCTAAACTGAATTATCTCAGAGTCATCAGAGAACTACAGTTTTCAAAACTTGATACGTGATGGGTGTTTTTTTATGGGCTTCCTTGGTAGCTCAGATGGTAAAGAATCTGCATGCAATGCAGGAGATGCCAGTTTGATCCCTGGGAGAAGGGATAGGCAACCCACTCCAGTATTCTTGGGCTTCCCTGGTGGCTCAAACAGTAAAGAATTCACCTGCAATGCGGGAGACCTGGGGTCAATCCCTGGGCTGGAAAGATCCCCTGGAGAAGTGAACGGCTACCCACTCCAGTATTCTGGCCTGGAGAATTCCATGGACAGAGAAGCCTGGCAGGCTACAGTCCATAATTCAACTGTATCAGACAGTCATCAGAGAACTACAGTTTTCCAGAACTGATACGTAATTGGTGTTTTGTTATACTTTTTCTAAGACCTTTGCAAGCTAACAATAAAAGCTAACGTTTTTTAAGTACTTCCTGAGTCCATGGGGCTCATGTTTTTACTTACTTAAATCCTCACAATAACAATCATGTAAACATCATTATGACCCACATTTTAGTTAAGTAAACTGAGGCTCAAAGAGGTGCAGAGCCCTGCCTAAGGCCACACAGCTAGGAAAGTGTAAGAGCCAAGACAAACTCGGGCAAGCATGCTTCAGACTCTGCTCCTTAGAACACTCTCGTTAAGATAAACTTGAATGCCACCCAGGTAATTGAAGCTTTGACTCAGAGTAAATATCCAAGCTGTTTCTTGGAAGACTCTAGTCTTGTCCCAAGATTCTCCTTTGAGCTGCCCAAGCAGGGCCTCTCTAGTTTTCTCAACACACTAAATAGATCTACTTGGCATATACTAATGGTAGAGGCTCAGTAACTATTTGCTGAGAAATCAAATAAATAATTGGGTGGAATCTGTTCTTTAGACACTGAACTCTGTTGCCCAACCTTATCACAAACTTGATTCCAGGACTTCCCTGATGGTCCAGTGGTTAAGAATTTGCCTGCCAATGTAGGGGACACAGGTTCGATACCTGGTCTGGTAAGATTCCACATGCCGTGAGGCAACTAAGCCTGTGGGTTGCAACTACTAAACCCACATGCCTGGAGCTGGTACTCCGTAACAGAAGCCACTGTGATGAGAATCCCTTGAGCTGCAATGAAGAGTAACCCTTGCTCACCCCAACTAGAGAAAGCCTGTGCCCAGCAACAAAGACCCAGCACAGCCAAAAATAAATTGAAAAAAAAAAATTTTTTTAAAAACCCTTAATTCTGACAATAATATAAATGGGGGTTAATGGTACCTATTTCCTAGAGGATACTTACTATAATTAAATGACATAGTACATTAAAATATTTTGCCCTAGACTGAAACATAGGAGCACTCAGTGAACAGCAAATGTTTTATTATCTTCATTAACAGAAAGGATGAAGACTAAGAGTGCTTGCTGTGCAATACTGTGAAATCTCTCCTTGAAGTCTGGCTGTGTTTTGGTTCCATCGTGAAATTTCAGACACACAAGAGGATTCATCAGTTAACAGGGAGGCTGCTGCTGCTGCTAAGTCGCTTCAGTTGTGTCTGATGCTTCGCGACCTCATGGACTGCAGCCCACAAGGCTCCTCCGTCCATGGGATTTTCCAGGCAAGAGTACTGGAGTGGGGTGCNCAGACACACAAGAGGATTCATCAGTTAACAGGGAGGCTGCTGCTGCTGCTAAGTCGCTTCAGTTGTGTCTGATGCTTCGCGACCTCATGGACTGCAGCCCACAAGGCTCCTCCGTCCATGGGATTTTCCAGGCAAGAGTACTGGAGTGGGGTGCCATTGCCTTCTCCATAACAGGGAGGCAGGAGATACCATTTACACCTCGAACCACCCAGCATTTGAAACTATATGTCTTTTCCCTGAAGTCAGCAAGTTAAATGAGAAGCAGATGTGTGACAATAAGTGTGCAAGGCATGAAGGATGCAAAGGATGTGGCATCATGGAGAAAGGCTGGCGTCTGGAGGAAGGAAGGGACTCAAGGACCACCAGGTGTGCCTGGAAATCCTCACCCGTGGAGATGTAAAGTCAAGTCTGGAAAGTCTCCTGTTCAAGGTCGGCTCAGTTGTGGCTCAAGACAGGGTGATGATTCACATGCTTCTCTTGGGAAAAACACAGTGTTAGCGTCTGCTGGGCTGCCATAACAGAGTACCAGAGACAGGGGGCTGAATCAACAGACATTTATATCTCACAGTTCTGGAGGCGGGAAGTCCAAGATTAAGGTGCCAGCAGATTCGGTTCCTGGTGAAGACTCTCTTCCTGGCTCATGGATGGTGCCTCTGTGCCCGCACTTGGTGGGAAGAAACGGTGCTCTCTCTCTTCTTTTCATATTACCTCCTATAGACCCTGTCTCCAGATACAGTCATGTTAGGGCTTCAGTGTTGAGTTCTGGGGATCACAGTTCAGTCCATAACACACAGAACCCACAACCACCACCAGTCCCTGGAATGGCAAAAGTCCCCCTCAGACTATCACCCACTCTGGGCCTGGGGTCACCTGCTCAAATACCCACAAGGGTCAGAGAGGAAGGTAGAAATGGGTTTTTGAAAGAGATACTAAACATTCTGGAATATTCTTGCTTTCCACAAAGACACGTGCTCTCTCCCATTTTTCTTTAAACACGTCCCTCTTGGGCTTTCTTCNACCCACTCTGGGCCTGGGGTCACCTGCTCAAATACCCACAAGGGTCAGAGAGGAAGGTAGAAATGGGTTTTTGAAAGAGATACTAAACATTCTGGAATATTCTTGCTTTCCACAAAGACACGTGCTCTCTCCCATTTTTCTTTAAACACGTCCCTCTTGGGCTTTCTTCCGTATTACTGTGTGTTACAGTGACTTGAGTGTGGAGAATTTCTCTCTGCAAGAAACATAACAGTGCCGTGTGACAGATGGAGCAGATACAAGGCCATGGGAAGCAGTGGGAGACTCAGGCCCAACACTGCCTGTCAATTTGGTCACTTCCCAGAATCGAAATATTTGGATTTTTAGGTGAAAACTCCCAAATTTAAATTCAGACTCAAAATGGAATTAAATCCTGTGTGAGATAAACCAAACCCACTAACACATTTCTGGGCTGTTTCTGGCACAAAGATGTATAGGTAGACTTCATTTTATTGCACTTTATTGTGCTTTGCATATATTATTTTTTTTTTACAAATTGAAGGTTTGTGGAAACCCTGTATTGTCAGATGATGGTAGCATTTTTTAGCAATATTTTTCTAAATTAAGATATGTACATTTTTTAGACATATGCTATTGCATACTTCTATGCACAGTACATCATGAGAAATGCTGGCCTGGATGAAGCACAAGCTGGAATCAAGATTGCCAGGAGAAATATCATACTGTTTCCCCATCTATTTCCCATGAAGTGATGGGACCAGATGCCATGATCTTCATTTTCTGAATGTTGAGCTTTAAGCCCACTTTTTCACTCTCCACTTTCACTTTCATCAAGAGGCTTTTTAGTTCCTCTTCACTTTCTGCCATAATGTTGGTGTCATCTGCATATCTGAGGTTATTGATATTTTTCCCGGCAATCTTGATTCCAGGTTGTGTTTCTTCCAGTCCAGTGTTTCTCATGATGTATTCTGCATATAAGTTAAATAAGCAGGGTAACAAGATACAGCCTTGATGCACTCCTTTTCCTATTTGGAACCAGTCTGTTGTTCAAAGATTCTTTAAAATGGTCTATCTGCTAAGGCAGCAAGTGTCACATCACAATAGCTGTGTAACTTTTAATGAGAAAGTAATTTTCTTATCAAATTTTCAAAATAAGACTTCCCAGGAAGTCAACCTGACGTATTAACTATTATTTAATATTATATGCAGAGTACATCATGAGAAACGCTGGGCTGGAAGAAGCACAAGCTGGAATCAAGATTGCCAGGAAAAATATCAATAACCTCAGATATGCAGATGACACCACTCTTATGGCAGAAAGTGAAGAGGAACTAAAAAGCCTCTTGATGAAAGTGAAAGAGGAGAGTAAAAAAGTTGGCTTAAAGCTCAACATTCAGAAAATGAAGATCATGGCATCTGGTCCCATCACTTCATGGGAAATAGATGGGGAAACAGTAGAAACAGTGTCAGACTTTATTTTGGGGGGCTCCAAAATCACTGCAGATGGTGATTGCAGCCATGAAATAAAAGATGCTTACTCCTTGGAAGAAAAGTTATGAACAACCTAGATAGCATATTTAAAAGCAGAGACATTACTTTGCCAACAAAGGTCTGTCTAGTCAAGGCTGTAGTTTTTCCAGTTGTCATGGATGGATGTGAGAGTTGGACTGTGAAGAAAGCTGAGTGCCAAAGAATTGATGCTTTTCAACTGTGGTGTTGGAGAAGACTCTTGAGAGTCCCTTGGACTGCAAGTAGATCCAACCAGTCCATTTTGAAGGAGATCAGCCCTGGGTGTTCTTTGGAAGGAATGATGCTAAAGCTGAAACTCCAGTACTTTGGCCACCTCATGCAAAGAGTTGACTCGTTGGAAAAGACTCTGATGCTGGGAGGGATTGGGGGCAGGAGGAAGAGGGGATGACAGAGAATGAGATGGCTGGATGGCATCAATGGCTCGATGGACATGAGTCTGAGTGAACCTCAGGAGATGGCAATGGACAGGGAGGCCTGACATGCTGCGATTCATGGGGTCGCAAACAGTCAGACACGACTAAGCAATTGAACTCAACTGAACTGAACTGAAAGATGCTAAATATTATGGTGAAGTGATATCCTTTCCAATATGAGTTTATCTGTAAATGATTACAGGAAAACAGTAAAAATCACTGCTATGTTTTCTATTAACACCTTGGCTAAATCTTAAAAAGATGTCAGTTACTATCCCAACACAAAATATCATGAGTTTAACTATTTTCTCTCCCTATATGACTCAGAATAAGAAGTTAGTCTAAACACTGAAAAAGAAGAAAATTTATGTATATTATTGGTTATAACAAAACTAATAAACACTAGAAAATAATACTTTTTTAGTGTTGACAAATGAGATACAAACTAATTTTCAACAACCCTTCAGTACTGTCATAATTTGTAGGTAGCTGGTTTTAGTAATAAAGAAACAGTTCCACAAGTCAGTAATTCTCTGAAGTCCAGAGGTCACCAATACAACAAATATGAGACCCCAGATTCTGGCTTTTATTTCTGTTTCCTACCCGTTGGGATACAGGTATTTTGGTATACTATTTCTGAGCAGCTTTTCCCTCCTCTCCTTATGAAAATACCATAAAACACTATTTTCAAGGAATGAGAAATATTTTTAATCTCAGACTACTTTGAATTTCTGCTAATGGGCTAGAGAAGTGGACTCAGTTATAGATGCCAGTTTCTCAAATTTGCCCCATTCTCCCCATAAATCTTTTCATGGACTGTTTATATTTAGACTTTAGTAGTTTCTTGTCCAGAGAAGGCAATGGCACCCCACTCCAGTACTCTTGCCTAGAAAATCCCATGGAGGAGCCTGGTGGGCTACAGTCCATGGGGTCGCTAAGAGTCAGACACAAGTGAGCGACTTCACTTTCATGCATTGGAGAAGGAAATGGCAACCCACTCCAGTGTTCTTGCCTGGAGAATCCCAGGGACAGGGGGAGCCTGGTGGGCTGCCGTCTATGGGGTCACACAGAGTCAGACACGACTGAAGCGACTTAGCAGCAGCAGCAGCAGCTTCTTGTCAGGAAACACTGTTATGGCCATGATTTGCCTTTAAAAATATTTATTGTATCTTTGCTAATCAAGAGAGAGGTATAAGCACATAAACAATGGAAACAAGTTATCCAATATCGAAGAAAGGCAGTGCCAAAGAATGTTCAAACTACCATACAATTGCACTCATTGCACATGCAGGCAAGGTTATGCTCAAAATCCTTCAAGCTGGGCCTTAGCAATACATGAACCAAGAATTTCCAGATGTACAAGTTGGGTTTAGGAAAGGCAGAGGAATTAGAGATCAAATTGCCAACATCCACTGAATCTTGGAAAAAGCAAGGGAATTCCAGAAAGACATCTATACTAAATCCTTTGACTGTGAGGAACACAACAAACTGGACAATTCTTAAAAAGATGGGAGTAACAGACTATCTTACCTGCCTCCTGAGAAACCTGTATGTAGGTCAAGAAGCAATAGTTAGAATCCAACATGGAACTGCTTTCAAACTGGGAAAGAGTATGTCAAAGCTGTATATTGTCACCCTGCTTATTCAACTTCTATGCATAGTATATCATGTGAGATATCAGGCTAGACAGCTTACAAGCTGGAGTCAAGATTGCCAAGAGAAATATCAACAACTGCAGATATGCAGATGACACCACTCTAATGGCAGAGAGCGAAGAGGAACTAAACAGCCTCTTGATGAAGGTGAAAGAGGAGAGTGAAAAAGCTAGCTTAAAACTCAACATTCAAAAAATGCAGATCATGGCATCCAGTCTCATCACTTCATGGCAAATAGATGGGGAAACAGTGGAAACAGTGACAGACTTGAATTTTTTTGGCTCCAGCATCACTGCCTATGGTGACTAGAGCCAGGAAATTAAAAGATGCTTGCTCCTTGTAAGGAAAGCTATGACAAATGTAGACAGCATATTAGAAAGCAGAGACATCACTTTGCCAACAAAGGTTCGTCTAGTCAAAGCTATGGTTTTTCCAGTGGTCATGTATGGATGTGAGAGTTGGACCATAAAGAAGGCTGAGTGCTAAAGAATCTATGCTTTTGAACTGTCGTGTTGAGAGTCCCTTGGACAGTAAGGATATCAAACCAGATACTTCTAAAGGCAATCAACCCTGGATATTCATTGGAAGGAGTGATACTGAAGCTCCAATACTTTGGTCAGTTGATGAGAAGAGCCGACTCATTGGAAAAGACACTGGTGCTGGAAAAAAAACTGAAGGCAAAAGGAGAAGGAGGTGGCAAAGGAAGAGATGGCTGTATAGCGTCACCCACTCAAAGGACATGAGTTTGAGTAAACTCCGGGAGACAGCAGAGGACAGCGGAGCCTGGCTGCAGTCCATGGGGGTCACAAAGAGTCAGACATGATTTAGCGACTGAACAAAAACAATCCATCTGAGAGTATTGTATTTTCTAATATAATATCACATGAAATTCTCACTTAAATGGTATTCCCAAGCAGAAAGGATTTTCATGATATTCAGTTTTACAAGTGGCCTGAAAGGGCCATTAAAACAATCTCTCTCCTTAAAGCTACTCAATTTGCTTCTCTACGTAGGTGCCCTCTGCTTGGTTTGCAGTGGTCAGAAGCTGCCAGAGAAAATCTCACTGCCTGGCTGTTTGTTTTATATCTGCGCTCCTTTTTCCACTACTGTGCATTACAAAAATTTCAGAGGCCTTGTATTTTCTCCTCTTTGAACTTTTTATCCTTAGGCAAATAAGCTCAATGAACTGATGATGACACTAGAAAAAAATGTTAGAAACAGTCCCAGTTTCATAATTCTTAATTTCATGACCTCAAACATTCACCTAACCTCACTGCCACAGTCTAAAATCCTCCCATAAAATCACATAACTTGCTTGCAATAGTCTTAAAACATGTTTACCTACACACAAAGTAATCTAAAAACAAACAAACAAACCCTCATATGGTCATCCACATCATTACTGTCTAGACAAATACCTAAAACTTACCTTTATTTGTATAGGAGGGTAGAAAATCTGTGTCTTTTTGGTCGATTACCTTTACTCAAGTGATAAGGTAAATGTGGTCTCTGCTTAAATGCAGGACACAGGAATGGAAGAAAATTGAGGACATTTTCTCATAAAGAATACGACTTATGATTCAAAGTTTAGAGCACTTCTGAGATTCATTTAGAATTTTTATAAAATACATGTAAGTGGGGACTATACTGTGAAATCTGAAGTTGGCAGATAGGTACTTCTGGCTAATAATATACCAATTTTATGGGGACTATTCATGTAGAGCTCAATACAGCCAAATACAAAATCTAAGGAGAGTGGTGGTGTTTTCTGTTCTAGTCAAAAAGAAGTAAGCACATTCCATGACTCTCCCACTGAAGGCAACTACAAACCCTGCACAGAATGCGTGGCACAGCTAAGTATGGACTGCTGAGAAGCAAGTGACAGAGGTAGGCTGGGGAAGGTAACCAGAGCAGGGAGAGTCCCCGAACCAGTGATATCTTCCTGTTTTTTGCCTCCCTTCTCATATTTCCCAGTTTGGAGTTAAAGGTGGCTTAACACTTGCAACTGTACAACGAGTACAGATGGAGAGCTCCATCGAAAATCCCTGTGTTTCTGGTTCAACGGGTAGGAAATGAATGACCTGTAGGCAGAGGTCAGAGAGGGTGAGAGAGGTATCTTGCTTCATTTCACCCCTCCCCTCGCCACCTCAATCTCTCTTATCCCAGTCACCTGGGAGTTCCATAGCAGTGGCAGGTGCCTACAGCTCCAGGGATGCTATCTCTGGTCCATGAAACTATCGTCCCCAGATCACGGGCAGATACCCACTGATTTTTTCTCTCTTTGTCCCCTTACCACAGGGCCCTGGAGGCAGGAGCTATATGAAGAAGTACATGGCAATGCAGAGAAACAAAAGCCTTGTATTTATAATCAGAGGGGCCCTGGGAGTCAAAAACCTACAAGGAGATTCTGGAGTGGAGAGGGCCTTAAAAAGACTATCTCTTAAAGCTGTATATGATCCCCTGAGTTTTCCCCTGAGCAGTATATGCATAGATTTGACCTTATGAAGCCTAACATAGAGAACTGAATTTTACAACAGAAAGAAAAAAAAAAAAATCAATGACCAAAATAAAAGTTAACTGCATGGGCTCAAGAACAGCATGGAAATAAGGGAGAAAAAAGTCAGTGAACCTCAATATAGGTGAATAGATATCATCTAGTATGAAGAATAGAAGAACAAAGAGGAAGGAAAAAATTAACTAAGACTCAGATATTGAGATACTACATAAATATCTAAAATATGTCATCGGGGTTTAGAAGGAAAGGAGAAAGACTGTGGACTTAAGTCAATACTTGGACAAATAATGACTGAAAACTTCCCAACGTGGCCGAAGACATAAACCTATAGACTCATGAAGTTCAGAGAAACCAAAACAAAAATAAGTTCAAAGAAATCTGTGACCAGACTCATCAAAATCAAAACACTGGAGAGTCAAGGCAAAGAAAAAAAAATTATTGAAAGCAGCCTTGGAAAAATGATGCATTACATATTGCAGAGCAATAATTCAAATACGGACTTTGCATCAGAAACCATATTATGTACGTGAGGTATGAGGAGGAAGTAAAGGTGAAATCATAAAATGCTTACAATTAAGTCAGAAGAGCTGGACAATATCAATAGAAAATATCAATAGAGAATGACAGGAGTGCACAGAATCAGACAGTTTACTTCAGATAGATAGGGAGTTTAAAAGGTTTTGTGAGGAAATTGATGCTAAGCTTGCCGTTGAAGGAAGAGATCTTATTTTATTTTTGGTATATGTGCATTTATATTCTATTGCCTTCCAGAAAGATTTTAAAGTAACATATAAAAATATACATATCCCAACAGCACAGGATAATTAATTCAGGCAAAATAATAAACAATAGGAAAGATTAAATGAGTCCTACTCTTGCCTGGAAAATCCCATGGACAGAGGAGCCTAGTAGGCTGCAGTCCATGGGGTCGCTAAGAGTCGGTCACGACTGAACGACTTCACTTTGACTTTTTGCTTTCTTGCATTGGAGAAGGAAATGGCAACCCACTCCAGTGTTCTTGCCTAGAGAATCCCAGGAATGGGGGAGCCTGGTGGGCTGTTGTCTATGGGGTTGCACAGAGTCAGACATGACTGAAGTGACTTAGCAGCAGCAGAGAACTGCTAGAAGAAACTAGATTTCCTGTGAGCACGCTTGAAGGCAAGAAGAATGTGTCTATTTCTAAACCACAAAATAAGGGATGGAGATTTTAGGTACATAATTAAGCAGTATGAATAGAAAGCCTTTGGAGAGTGGTCCTGACGAAGTATAGCTGGCAGATGGAAGCCTTGGGAGAATGACTTAATGACGTGGCAAGGACATTGAACTCTATGCTGTAAGAAATGAGGAGGCAATGAACTTTGAGATCAGGAAGTTGGATGATCGTAATTATGTTGCTCAGTAGTAATTCTGGCAATCAGATGGATGGCTTCGGCTACACTGGGAAGCAAAAAATAATGTATCAAATAAAGAGGAAAATGTAAACTAGGTGAAAAAGAACTGAATTCTGTTATAAATGATAAGTTGTAATTGATTACTAATACAAGCAACTGAGTGAGGCGGCAAAACCTCATAACTAAGGGAAAAGGCATGAGAGCCCACAGACTACCTCTAATTGTGTGGCCTGGAACAAAGCGGTTGGCTCATCTATTTGGGGGTGTTAATTTTTAAATTTATGATATGGTATGGTTTCCCAGGTGGTGTAGCGGTAAAGAAGCCTCCTGCCAATACAAGAGATGCAGAAGACATGGGCTTTATCCCTGGGTCAAGAAGATACCCTGGAGTAGGAAATGGCAACCTATTTCAGTATTCTTGCCTGGAAAATTCCATGGGCAGAGAAGCCTGGTGGGCTACAGTCCATGGGGCTGCAAAGAGTTGGACATGAGTAAGCAACTGAGCACACACATAGGAGTTACAATAACTTTACTGACTTCTTAGGGTTGTTTTGAGGATCAAATAAAAATATGAATATACGAACAGAAACTGGCAAATGATGCTAAACAATGTTAAACAGTATTACTATGGTTTCTTCCAAACATCTTAATGACATCTAAATATTTTGAAATTCAATTAGCCTTCATCTACATATCACTAAATTCCTGGAACTGGAAAATCTTACATTTATAAAATGTGTGTTTTCTGTCTTAATGTCCTGAGATTAATTTGTATTTCAGCAAATGGTTTCAGATAAAATAACACTTTAAAATTATGATTATTTTAAATAATTACAAGCACATCAGTAAAATTATTAGGCCCCAAAACTCTGTTTCCCTTTTAAAGAGTCTGCATTTTTAAAAGTGTTCTGAATATATTCTCTTTATAAAAACAAGTGTCAAAATGAAGACAAACTCCAAGTAACTTCAGTGTTTAGGGCTATAGGAAGAAAATCCAGCCTTCCTAAAAGAGGGGGCAGGCAAAGGCTAGGCAACTAGCCAATGTCTGAATCAATTAGATGCTAGAGCTAGAGAAGGAAACTGGCATGCAAGTCAGAAAACAGCATCTCACAGAAAGGCCCACATAGTGGAAATGGGAACTGAAGGAGGGAGTTGGTCCATGGGTACTCAGTGAGCAAGTATGTGGCCCTCAAATACTAGGGATCACGCAGCAAGACTACCAGGCTTGGCAGGGATTGGCTGGGATTGGCTGACTACCGAGTCAGGGCTGAATTGAGTGTTGAAGGTATTTAATATTAAAGGCTGAGGTTGGGCAAGTGGGTCAGAATCCTGAGAATTATCATACAAAGGAGGGTATTTAAAACAGACAAAGCAGGACCAAAACACTTGTGAACGGCTTCACTAGAAGTTGCCTTGACTTCAGCTATCACCTTCATATTTCACCTGTGGTCATTTCACCATTTAGTTCATGATGTTTTCTTGACTTCCTTCCCATCCTCTACCACATGGAAGAAAGTTTCAGGCATCCTTTCTGAATTAATCATACACAAAACACCCAGAGTGATACTGCATTACAACCTCTTTGGCATTACTTTTCATAAAAGTAACACAAGTAATAATTCACATATGACTATTAATATTTCAACATATTAACAGAATGTAGCCTATACAATGTGTAAAATGAATACATAATTGATAATACAGAAGGAAGTGGCCCAAGAAATTTAATTGTCCTATATCAGGAAACAGAGATTAAATCTTTTAAGGTTAAGAAAGTATTTCTTCCTGGTGCATTCAAAATTCTTTGCTCTGAGAATGTAATGAATAAAGATAACTTAAAATAACTTTTACATGTATGTATATATGAAAAATATGAGAATGAATTGCTAGCCAACCTATATTATGTTCAGTGAAAGATTTAGTAGAAATCATTTTTCAAAATTGTTATATTTCTCCAAGAATTAATTAAGGAACACAAACTCAAAATGTTTTTGGCCGCTAATGATGTGTGAGGCACAGTGTTATTCTCTGGAGGTAGAGAGGTGACCAAAATCATAGTGCCTGACCTCAGTAAGCTTACATCTACCAAGAAGCTAGTCAAAAACCCGATGATTTCAATTTAACATGGGAAGCTCTTTGATAAAGCCATAAAGCACTGGGGCTGAGTTTTTAGACTAGTAGGGATCAGAGATGAGATGGAATGAAGGGAGGGGTGATATTCAAAAAAGGGAGAGTGAAAGCATGAAACGAGTCTCAAAAGATGAGTTGTGTAATTCAACTGAAGACGAAGAAAAGTGTATTTGGGCAAAAGCAAAGTATACGAAAAGAGCAAAAAGAAGTGATTGATGACTGCAACGAAACAGGAAACTTGATTCAAATACGCTTGATCAGATAGAAAGTAACTAAATGTTTTAATTAGAAGAGCGCCAGGGTGAGATTAGTATTTTATAGTGATCATTTTGGTAGAAAAGTTAAGGATGGATTTAAATATTAAAAAAAAAAATGGAGAGGGGGAAAGACTGATGAGGTACCTGATGAGAGAGAGAGAGAAATGAAATGGGGCAAATCCAGGACAATGGTGGTAGGGATTAAAAGAAAAGACTCAGAAATATGACACTTGATCAAGTGTGCACAGATACTGAATTTTAGGGTGTGAAGAGAAGTATAGGCTGACCTCATATTTCTAGCTTAGGAAACGAACACTGAGCTCCACTAGCTCAATATGGTGAAAGGAAGAATAGGAATTAAGGAACTTAAGAAGAAGTCATTATTAGTGGCTGGGGAGGAGATGGAAGAAGGTCCATCTTGGTTACACTGAATCTAAGGCTTAGTATGGTTGCTCCTCACTTAATGAAACTTAAATTAGGCACCCATCACTTGTAATAAATTGGGGTAGGAGGGCTGGGTGTGCAGATCCAATACGAAATCTGACCTAGTGCATGACCTCTCACACATTACTACTCTCCCTTTTCTCCTATTGAAACTATTCTTTATTTTCTTCCCACAATGAGAACATATTGACAACACAGTCAGTATATACCAAGTCCTCAGGGAGAAGGACTGGGGAGGAAGAAGATAGAAAGGGGAGCATAGTTAAGTTCTAGACTCCACCCTGAAGAAAGGCTCTTCATGAACTGCTTCAACATAATGTCTTCTAGAACCAAATGTGTCTTTAATTTGTCATGCTTATGCAATAGAAGATTAGATGGTTGGATGGCATCACCGATTCAACAGACATGAACCTGGGCAAACTCCGGGAGGTGGTAAGGGACAGGGAAGCCTGGCATGCTGCAGTCCATGGGGTCACAAGAAGTCTGACACGATTTCGTGACTGAACAATGACAAGTGTTAAATGGTTACAATCTATTCTCCATTAACTCAGTGACTCTTACAAAACTGTGAACACAGGCATAAGTAACAAGTTTCTGTCAACTACTTTATAGTAAGTTGATAATCATAAAAATAATTGCAAAGCATACATTTGAAGAGATAGCTTTAAACTCTTGCTTTCCCCTCCGCCCCCACCTGATAGTTGAACTTAGAATTCGTAAAATCTGTAAATGAATATCACCTTAATTTTTTTCAATTGCTTTTTAAAAATTTTTATTTTTACTTTATTTTACTTTACAGTATTGTATTGGTTTTGGCATACATTGACATGAATCCGTCATGGGTGTACATGAACTCCCAAACATGAACCCCCCCCCCACCTCCCACCCCACATCATCCCTCCGGATCATCCCCATACACCAGCCCCAATTTTTAAATTGTTGTACACCATATGTAATGTAGAGTTCACCACTGTAATCATTTTAAAATATATAGTTCAATTGCACTAAGTACATTCATGCTATTGGGCAACCATCACCACATCCATCTCCAGAATTTGTATTACTCAGGTTTTTAAAAAGTGTTCATTGATTTAAGAATCAAGACCTATTTGTCACTTGCTTTTCTATTTTAAATATTTCACTTACAGAAAAGCAGAACTTCTGCTATGCTCTAAAATTATATCTAAAGCAATCCCTTCATAAATTGAGTATCAGCTTAAGGATATTTAAATTCAGCAAAGAATTTGAACATTCTATCATTTTTATGTTCTGCAAGAGGAACAATGTGTTATTCAAGTGAAGCAAAGAACACCAACCATACCAATGCTATGAATACTAAATATTCTCTATAGTTAAAATGAAATTTAAAGTTCAGATTTCCATGTGGTTCTAGGAAAAAGAGGGTATGTGAAATAACAATAATGAGCCATAGTCTAGTACAGTTCTTGGCCCACTGCGTAGACTGCAATAAATGTCTTAAATGAATAAGAGAGATTACACAGAGTGAAAACTGCAGCAGACATTATATAAAACCTGTTACTAATTTAACCATTGTTTAGATCATGATAATTAATAGCTGAAATGAATATCTTGTTATTCTTTGAGAGAAAAGTTAACAAAAGAGTCATTAGAAAAGCTTGTGTGAAATATGCTACAAGCATTATAAAATATTAATTAGATTTTAATAGATAACAGGCTTCATCTGTTGGCTGGGGAGAGGCAGAAGGTGATTTATTAACAGTAAAGGTCATGCTCTAGCGTGGCAGGCCACAGGGATGGCCTGGGGCCTTCTTAGGTGGAGAGCCAGGGTGGGGAGCAGCCATGAAGGAGACGCACAGTAGAGCCAGGCTAACTGCATTTTAGCGTCTACTCTGTCACTTACTATGTGTGGAATCAGGCAAACTAACCTTTGTCCCAGGGAAGGCAATGGCACCCCACTCAAGCACTCTTGCCTGGAAAATCCAATGGACAGAGGGGCCTGGTGGGCTGCAGTCCATGGGGTCGCTAAGAGTCGGACACGACTGGACGACGTCACTTTCACTTTTCACTTTCATGCCTTGGAGAAGGACATGGCAACCCACTTCAGTGTTCTTGCCTGGAGAATCCCAGGGACGGGGGAGCCTGGTGGGCTGCCATCTATGGGGTCGCACAGAGTCGGACAGGACTGAAGCGACTTAGCAGCAGCAGCAACAACCTTTGTCCGCCTCATCTGTTTCACCCATAAAATGAAGCTTATTCTATGCCTCCTGTGAGAATTCAATGTGTCAATACAGGTCAAGTGGCACAAAGTACAAGCTTAATAAATGTTAGATATTATTTCTGCCATTAATCTTTCTTGATTTAAAACACGGCACAGGGACTAAATCCCTCTTCTCTCCGAGAAGCGTCCAGAACAATGCAGAGTACTCATGGAAGCTGTTTGGTTTCACTGTCTTTCATGTATTCTTTTGTGACCCAGACTGAAGACCAGGGAGGTTTCATTAAAACAAGAATACTGCTCCTACCACTGCCACTACCATCCTGCATCATGACCACAATCAGCACCACCACTGTGACCACAATCACCACCAGCACTGTGACCACAATCACCACCAGCACTGACAGCACCTCTGCCAGTTCATCTTGACACCACTGGCCGCCATCACCACGAGCACCAACCTCATCAAAACGACCATAACCACAAGCTTCACCATGACCTCCACCATGACCACCACCACCCCAGTCTCTACAATCAGCGTATCACCACCATCACTGTCAGCAATAGTAACAAGACCTTTAATATACATGTGAGTGTACAAGTGTAAAGGTCATTGGGAGGGTGAAGAATAAGAAACAAGATGTAAATATACACATGCTGGTAAAAGGAGGAACAGGAGATTTTTTAAAAGATACTTGGAATCAAGCACAGAGATACGAGAAGGCATAAGAAACTGCCATCCTTGAAAGACTTTTTGACTTTTTTTTTTTTTTAATTTAAATTTTTTTTTTTTTTTACTTTGCAATACTGTATTGGTTTTACCATACATTGACATGAATCCACCACAGGTGTACGTGAGTTCCCAACCCTGAACACCCCTCCCACCACCCTCTCCATATCATCCCGCTGGGTCATCCCAGTGCACCAGCCCCAAGCATCCTGTATCCTGCATCAAACCTAGACTAGTGATTCACTTCTTACATGATAGTGTACATGTTTCAATGCCATTCTCCCAAATCATCCCATAGAATTAGTAGATTTCACACACTCGGGGCCAATTACCTACAAGAAATATGCCAGCAGTAAACAGACAGTCATATTTATGTGTTATACCAAAGATTGATGAGCCAAATGCTTTACAGTCAAAACCAGTGGAAAGGTAAGACCCCAAGCTCCCATAGTATATGTTAAGCTGTGCTTCTGGAATTGGTAGCCAAAAACTAGTGATTAATGAATGATGAGCGTCCTGGGTTAGAGTTCCAGATGTGCTACATATCTGACCTTGAGTAAGTTATGTGACCTTCTAACGACACAGTTTTCTCCCTCTGAAAAATGGTGATATACATTATTTAGAGTTTCTGTGAATATTTAATAAGTAATATTGTATGTCAATTATTTCTCTTAAAAAACACCCAACACAGCACTCACCTATAACCATGAAACACCAGCACATTAGCACAATGCTTGTATTAATTAAGACCTAACTTGGGGCTTCCTTGGTGGCTCAGAGGCAAAGAATTGGCTGCCAATGCAGGAGATGCGGGTTTGATTGTTGGGTCAAGAAGATCCCCTGGAGAAGGGAATGGCACCCCCCTCCAGTATTCTTGCCCGTGAAATCCCATGGACAGAGGAGCCTGGCAGGCCACAGTCCATGGAGTTGTCAAGAGTCTGACAGGCTGGGCAGCTAAACAATAAGACCTACCTTGCCACTCCTTACACCCCTTGCCTCCCAATCTTAACTGCAGAGTACATGGCACTGTCATTCTCAGATGGCAGCTACCTCCATGATTCATCTCCTTCCCTCATTCGTATCCCTCATCCCAAGGGAACTCATTAACAAATTTTCCCTCTTTCACCCCTAGAATGTACCTCAAATCCATCCACTTCCTAGCCACTATTGCTGTCCAAGTGCAGAGCACTTTCTTGAACCCTATGTCCCAGTTGCCACTCAGTGCAATCCATTCTCCCCATAGCAGTTAAGGTGAACTTTGAGAAGGTAAATCAGATGATGCGTGAAGCCTTCAACAGCTTCCTAGTGTACTCTGAACCACATGTTAACTGTTCACCATCATTTTTTTCTGCTCTATCTGTCTCCTGCCCATCCTTTCTACTTTGCCTCTTACACTCTCGCCCTACATCTAAAACTTTGGTCACACTATCCCTCTTACTGTTTAACACGCTGAGCTTTTGGATCCTTCTTTGAAAAAGGCCTCCCAGACACACTTACCTGAAGTAGTCTTTTTCATAGTCCATCTTTAGTTCCTCTTCATCATATTTCACAACTCTTGTAATCAAAAGTTATATTATGCATGTTTGTCTATATTTATTGATTTAGTAATTTAATCTCCTATTATCGGAATGTAAGTTCCTTGAGGACAATTATATCATTGAATATATTCTATTTCATGTTCTTATTACTCCAATGTTTTATTATGTGATCAGTTTCTATTTTTAGTGCCAAGATTAGCACCTAACATATTTTTAAAATGTAATAAAATATTCACTATAAAAATGAAATTAGCAAGGTATAAATGTCTGAATTAAAAAATATCTCATATGGAGAGAACAAATATAATGGAGTTTTTCTATATAAGGAAGTGCTCAAATTCCAATTGGAGGCAATGACGAGATGAGTAATATATTTAGGAAGAATCATGTCTGAAGGCCCCATAAATATTTTTCTTATAAGGTGTTTGGAAATAATTACAAGAAAGGTTAAGAGAAACCTTAACAAATTTGTTTAGTTTCACAGCTTATAACTGTGGTTATATGTGGTTATATATATAGATAATTATGGTACCTAAAGATTACACTTTGGCTAACATAAGCATTCAACTCTTAAATCATTGCCAAAGGCATATATTGCCTAATACCTGAATGCAATGGCTTTGTCATATAAAAAACAAAACAAAAAAGGCACTTGGTTATAGGTCCAAAGCTTAGGTATTGTGATTATCTACTTATAGGAGTATATGATTAGTTAGCTATGGCAGGATATAATATCTGGGAAGAACAGGAAAGTGACATAAGATTTTAATTACTCTGGACTCACAGTGCATGGGGTCTGCATCCATGGTTCCCCATCAATTTGCATTGGCAGAGACTTGCTGGTCCTGGAGGAAAAAAAAAAATCCAAGTCTAGCACAGAAATACTTTATACAGCAGACTATATGTCCCATGTAAAAGGGTGAGACCAGGGAATACAAATATGGTAAAAGCTGGGCTCTGTTCTCAAGTTATCTTTTATAAAAGGAACTTCAGCTCTTGACTTGGGGTCCCCAGGAGGATCAATGGTGAAGAATCTGCCTGCCAGTTCAGGAGATGCAGGTTCAATCCCTGGGCCGAGAATATTTCCCTGGAGGAGAAGGTGGTGGCCCACTCCAGTATTCTTGCATGGAGAATCACATAGACAGAGGAGTCTGGTGGGCTACAATCCATGGGATTGCAAAGAGCTGGATATGACTGAGTACAAACCTTGACTATCAATGAATACCCTGTATCTTAGTTACAGGAATGTTAAATTCTTCCTGGCAAATGTGATGATATACACAAAAAATTCTGGATAACAAAAGACAAATGTAGGGTGTACAGTTAATGACACAATCCGAATTTCTTGGTTTGTTTCCAAGGCAAACCATTCAACATTACACTAATCCAAGTCTATGCCCCAAACACTAATGCTGAAGAAGCTGAAGCTAAGTGGTTCTAAGAAGACCTATAAGACCTTCTAGAACTAACACCAAAAAGAGATGTCCTTTTCATCATAGGTGACTGGAATGCAAAAGTAGGAAGTCAAGAGATACCTAGAGTAACAGGCAAGTTTGTCCTTGGAGTACAAAATGAAGTAGGGCAAGGCCTAGCAGAGTTTTGCCAAGAGCTAACCCTTTCAACAACACAAGAGATGACTCTACATGTGTATATCACCATATGGTCAATACCGAAATCAGATTGATTATATTCTTTCCAGTTGAAGATGGAGAAGCTCTATACAGTCAGCAAAAAAAGTCTAGGCACTGACTGTGGCTCAGATCAGGAACTCCTCACTGCAAAATTCAGGGTTTAGGGAAAACCAGTAGGCCCTTCAGGTATGACCCAAAGAAAATCCTTTATGATTATATAGTGGAAGTAACAAATATATTGAAGGGATTAGATCTGATAGAGTGCCTGAAGAACTATGGTTGAAAGTTCGTACTACTGTGTAGGAGTCAGTGACCAAAATCATCCCAAAGTGGGGCAGGGGGAAGCCGTCGTCTGAGAAGATTTTACCAATAGCTTAGAAAAGAAGAGAAGCGAAAGGCAAAGGAGAAAGGGAAAGATACACCCTTCTGAATGCAGAGTTCCAAAGAAGAGCAAGGAGAGGTGAAAAAGCCTTCTTAAGTGAATAATGAAAAGAAATAGAGGAAAACAATAGAAGACTTAGAGATCTCGTCAAGAAAATTAGAGATACCAAGGGAACATTTCATGCAAAGATGGACGTAATAAAGAACAGAAACTGTATGGCCCTAATAGAACTAGAAGACACTAAGAAGAGGTGGTACGAATACACAGAAGAACTATATAAGAAAGGTCTTAATTACTGGGATAATCACAATGATGTAGTCACTCACCTAGAGCCTGATATCCTAGAGTGTAGCATCAAGTGGGCCTTAGGAAGCATTACTACGAACAAAGCTAGTGGAGGTGATGGAATTCCAGCTGAGCTATTTCAAATCCTAAAAGATAATGCTGTGAAAGTGCTTCACTCAATATGTCAGCAAATTTGGAAAACTCAGCAGTGACCACGGGACTGGAAAAAGTCAGTTTTCATTTAAATCTCAAAGAAGGGCAATGCTAAAGAATGTTCCAACTGCAGCACAATTACACTCATTTCATGTTAGCAATGTAATGCTCAAAATCCTTCAAGCTAGGCTTCAGCAGTATATGAACCAAGAACTTCCAGATATACAAGCTGAACTTAGAAAAGGCAGAAGAACCAGAGATCAAATTGCCAACATCCATTGATCATAGGAAAAGCAAGAGAGTTCCAGAAAAACATCTGCTTCATTGACTACATTAAAGCCTTTGACTGTGGAAAAGGCTCACATCTCTTTCACAACAAACTGTGGAAAATTCTGAAAGAGATGGGAATACCAGACCACCTGACCTGCCTTCCGAGAAACCTATATGTAAGTCAAGAAGCAACAGTTAGATTTGGACATGGAACAACAGACTGGTTCCAAACTGGGAAAGGAATATGTCAAGGTTGCATATTGTCACCCTGCTTTTTCAACTTCTATACAGAGTATATCATGTGAAATGCTGGGCTGGATGAAGCACAAACTGGAATCAAGTTTGCCAGAAGAAATATCAATAATCTCATATATGTAGATGACACCACCCTAATGGCAGAAAGCAAAGAGGAACTAAAGGACTCCTTGATGGAGATTAAAGAGCATGGAGAAAAAGCTGGCTTAAAACTCAACATTCAAATAACAAAGATCATGGCATCCAATCCCATTATTTCATGTCATCCAATTCTATTATTTCATGGCAAATAGATGGGGAAAAAATGGAAACAGTGACAGACTATTTTCTTGGGCTCCAACATCACTGCAGACAGTGACTGCAGCCATGAAATTAAGATGCTTGCTCCTTGGAAGAAAAGCTATGACAAACCTAAACAGCATATTGAAAAGCAGAAATATCACTCTGCCAGCAAAGGTCTGTATAGTCAAAGGTTTGTTTTTTTCCAGTAGTCATGCATGGATGAGAGTTGGACCATAAAGAAGGTTGAGCGCTGAAGAATTGATGCTTTTGAAATATGGTATTGGAGAAGACTCTTGAGAGTCCCATGGACTGCAAGGAGATCCAACCAGTCAATTCAAAATGAAATCAGCCCTGAATATTCACTAGAAGGACTGATGTAAAAGGTGCAGCTCCAATACTTTGGCTACCAGATGTGAAGAGCCACTCACTGGAAAAGACCCTAATTCTGGGAAAGATAGAAGGCAAAAGGAGAAGGGGCCTCAGAGGATGAGATGGTTGAATGGCATCATCGACTCAATGGATATGAGTTTGAGCAAACTCAGGGACATAGTGAAGAGCAGGGAAGCCTGGTGTGCTGTAGTCCACGAGGTGGCAAAGAGTCAGACATTACTGTGTGACTGAACAGGAATAACAGCAAAACAAGCCTCCTTGTTTTCATGCAATCCCACATTGCAAATGTGGAGCAAAAGTGTTTGGTAGCTCACATTTTCCAGTATTAACTCTTTCATATATGTTCATATCACATCAGTTATATCTGTGCTATAATCTGTAGTTTCATGTTAGGGTAATATTAGACTTTTGTTTTACTGGCATAACTTTGGGAAAAAAAAGGGTTTTCAAAAGATTTAAATGCAATATACATATGAAACTTTACTTTATAATAATTCATTATTTAATTTATAGAAGCAATGGCGGACTTCATGAAAGAAGGCATGTTAATGACGCCTTAACAGCATTTTCATTGGGTAGTTTGCCTATTAGATACTTCAGTGCTTCTGTAAATTCAACCATGTGTGTACCAGACTAGAGGAGGTAGAATCTGTATGTTAGAATTGTATCCATGGTCTCAACAAAAGGTTATCAAATTCCAGTGAACATGGTAAGTAACAGTGAATCAGATCTTTATAAATTCTGTCAATTTCCATTGGGGGAGGAGGTGGGAGGGGGGTTCATGTTTGGGAGTTCGTGTAAAAAAANCTATGCCCCAAACACTAATGCTGAAGAAGCTGAAGCTAAGTGGTTCTAAGAAGACCTATAAGACCTTCTAGAACTAACACCAAAAAGAGATGTCCTTTTCATCATAGGTGACTGGAATGCAAAAGTAGGAAGTCAAGAGATACCTAGAGTAACAGGCAAGTTTGTCCTTGGAGTACAAAATGAAGTAGGGCAAGGCCTAGCAGAGTTTTGCCAAGAGCTAACCCTTTCAACAACACAAGAGATGACTCTACATGTGTATATCACCATATGGTCAATACCGAAATCAGATTGATTATATTCTTTCCAGTTGAAGATGGAGAAGCTCTATACAGTCAGCAAAAAAAGTCTAGGCACTGACTGTGGCTCAGATCAGGAACTCCTCACTGCAAAATTCAGGGTTTAGGGAAAACCAGTAGGCCCTTCAGGTATGACCCAAAGAAAATCCTTTATGATTATATAGTGGAAGTAACAAATATATTGAAGGGATTAGATCTGATAGAGTGCCTGAAGAACTATGGTTGAAAGTTCGTACTACTGTGTAGGAGTCAGTGACCAAAATCATCCCAAAGTGGGGCAGGGGGAAGCCGTCGTCTGAGAAGATTTTACCAATAGCTTAGAAAAGAAGAGAAGCGAAAGGCAAAGGAGAAAGGGAAAGATACACCCTTCTGAATGCAGAGTTCCAAAGAAGAGCAAGGAGAGGTGAAAAAGCCTTCTTAAGTGAATAATGAAAAGAAATAGAGGAAAACAATAGAAGACTTAGAGATCTCGTCAAGAAAATTAGAGATACCAAGGGAACATTTCATGCAAAGATGGACGTAATAAAGAACAGAAACTGTATGGCCCTAATAGAACTAGAAGACACTAAGAAGAGGTGGTACGAATACACAGAAGAACTATATAAGAAAGGTCTTAATTACTGGGATAATCACAATGATGTAGTCACTCACCTAGAGCCTGATATCCTAGAGTGTAGCATCAAGTGGGCCTTAGGAAGCATTACTACGAACAAAGCTAGTGGAGGTGATGGAATTCCAGCTGAGCTATTTCAAATCCTAAAAGATAATGCTGTGAAAGTGCTTCACTCAATATGTCAGCAAATTTGGAAAACTCAGCAGTGACCACGGGACTGGAAAAAGTCAGTTTTCATTTAAATCTCAAAGAAGGGCAATGCTAAAGAATGTTCCAACTGCAGCACAATTACACTCATTTCATGTTAGCAATGTAATGCTCAAAATCCTTCAAGCTAGGCTTCAGCAGTATATGAACCAAGAACTTCCAGATATACAAGCTGAACTTAGAAAAGGCAGAAGAACCAGAGATCAAATTGCCAACATCCATTGATCATAGGAAAAGCAAGAGAGTTCCAGAAAAACATCTGCTTCATTGACTACATTAAAGCCTTTGACTGTGGAAAAGGCTCACATCTCTTTCACAACAAACTGTGGAAAATTCTGAAAGAGATGGGAATACCAGACCACCTGACCTGCCTTCCGAGAAACCTATATGTAAGTCAAGAAGCAACAGTTAGATTTGGACATGGAACAACAGACTGGTTCCAAACTGGGAAAGGAATATGTCAAGGTTGCATATTGTCACCCTGCTTTTTCAACTTCTATACAGAGTATATCATGTGAAATGCTGGGCTGGATGAAGCACAAACTGGAATCAAGTTTGCCAGAAGAAATATCAATAATCTCATATATGTAGATGACACCACCCTAATGGCAGAAAGCAAAGAGGAACTAAAGGACTCCTTGATGGAGATTAAAGAGCATGGAGAAAAAGCTGGCTTAAAACTCAACATTCAAATAACAAAGATCATGGCATCCAATCCCATTATTTCATGTCATCCAATTCTATTATTTCATGGCAAATAGATGGGGAAAAAATGGAAACAGTGACAGACTATTTTCTTGGGCTCCAACATCACTGCAGACAGTGACTGCAGCCATGAAATTAAGATGCTTGCTCCTTGGAAGAAAAGCTATGACAAACCTAAACAGCATATTGAAAAGCAGAAATATCACTCTGCCAGCAAAGGTCTGTATAGTCAAAGGTTTGTTTTTTTCCAGTAGTCATGCATGGATGAGAGTTGGACCATAAAGAAGGTTGAGCGCTGAAGAATTGATGCTTTTGAAATATGGTATTGGAGAAGACTCTTGAGAGTCCCATGGACTGCAAGGAGATCCAACCAGTCAATTCAAAATGAAATCAGCCCTGAATATTCACTAGAAGGACTGATGTAAAAGGTGCAGCTCCAATACTTTGGCTACCAGATGTGAAGAGCCACTCACTGGAAAAGACCCTAATTCTGGGAAAGATAGAAGGCAAAAGGAGAAGGGGCCTCAGAGGATGAGATGGTTGAATGGCATCATCGACTCAATGGATATGAGTTTGAGCAAACTCAGGGACATAGTGAAGAGCAGGGAAGCCTGGTGTGCTGTAGTCCACGAGGTGGCAAAGAGTCAGACATTACTGTGTGACTGAACAGGAATAACAGCAAAACAAGCCTCCTTGTTTTCATGCAATCCCACATTGCAAATGTGGAGCAAAAGTGTTTGGTAGCTCACATTTTCCAGTATTAACTCTTTCATATATGTTCATATCACATCAGTTATATCTGTGCTATAATCTGTAGTTTCATGTTAGGGTAATATTAGACTTTTGTTTTACTGGCATAACTTTGGGAAAAAAAAGGGTTTTCAAAAGATTTAAATGCAATATACATATGAAACTTTACTTTATAATAATTCATTATTTAATTTATAGAAGCAATGGCGGACTTCATGAAAGAAGGCATGTTAATGACGCCTTAACAGCATTTTCATTGGGTAGTTTGCCTATTAGATACTTCAGTGCTTCTGTAAATTCAACCATGTGTGTACCAGACTAGAGGAGGTAGAATCTGTATGTTAGAATTGTATCCATGGTCTCAACAAAAGGTTATCAAATTCCAGTGAACATGGTAAGTAACAGTGAATCAGATCTTTATAAATTCTGTCAATTTCCATTGGGGGAGGAGGTGGGAGGGGGGTTCATGTTTGGGAGTTCGTGTAAAAAAATAAATAAATACAAAAAAAAAATTAATAAAAAAAAAAAAAAGAGTCAGACTTGACTTAGGGACTAAACCAACACCCCAAATAAAAAAAAAAATTAAAAAAATAAATAAATAAATAAATAAAATGTATCACTATTAATCATTGATAACAATGTCTAGATGAAACAAAATCATTATCAAAATTTTGTATGACATGAATCTAAATAATTTGTAGCTATGCCATCTCTGGTGGCTTGACAGTAAAGAATCCGCCTGCAATGCAGGAGACTGGGGATTGAATCCCTGGGTCAGGAAGATCCTCTGGAGAAGGGGATGGCCACCCACTATATATTCTTGGCTGGAGAATCCTATGCACAGAGTAGCCTGGCAGACTACAGACCACGGGGTCACAGAGAATGAGACATGACTGGGTGACTAATACTTTCACTTCACTTTTCACATGCCAACTTCCTTTCTGAATTACAGAGAAAGGGCTACCTGATGACAACAGAGGAGCACTGAGCCAGCCGCCGCCCAGCACTTTTCAGTCCTGTGTATATTTGCCCCATCTCCATGGCTCCTTCCAAGCCAACCACCTCCAGCAGCTGATCACTCAGATCTGAAAGGAAACAGAAGCCTTGTAAATGACAGTGCATATGCATACAATGCCGTGCCATTAGACATTATGGAAATGAAAAATAAAAGCTTCTGGAGAAAGAAAGCTTCTCTGTCTCAGCTACTACACTAAAAGTAACAAAAAATGGTCTGTTTTACTTCTGAAACTCTCAATTTAAGCAAATCCTGAGGCGCTGTGGGGAAAGATGTGCTGTCAACTTATTCTACAACAAAATGGGAAGAAAGAATTCTGAGCCAAATAATGCCAAGAAATATACCAGTAGCTTTAACATCAACAAACTTAACGTTATTCCACATGTATATATGGAACATTTATACCCCCCACATCAGACATTTGGCAGCAAATACACATTTCAGTATTATAAATAAAGTATGAGGACATGCTGTCAAACATGATTTTGTTGAATTACTCCAACAAAAGATCTTAGAGATCATGGAATTAAAGTTTCTTATTTTAAAGATAGGAAGACTTGAGGCATTAAATCACTGAGTGACTTGTCCACGTGCGGGTTAAGTTGCTTCAGTTGCGTCCAACTCTTTGCAACTCTATGGACTATATAGCCTGCCAAACTCCTCTGTCCATGGGATTTTCCAGGCAACAATACTGGAGTGAGTTGCCATGCCCTCCTTCAAGGGATATTTCCAACTTAGGGATTGAACCCACATCTCTTATATGTCTCCTGGATTGGCAGGCATGTTCTTTATGCCACAGTCATAGGTAAACTTGTGCAGAGTTTTTCTTGACCTTGAAAAAAAGAAATGTTTTCCTGATGGTAAAGAATATGCTACCAAATTCTAGAGTAGGTTTGATAATTATCACCATATTAATACAGTGTTTTTTCTTTCTTTTTTTAATCAGAGGACAGTAAAAAAAAAAAAAAAAAAAAGCTAATGGTATTAGGGATTGCTTGTCGAGTGTTTTCAAAGTAACTGTCACTGGCTAAGCACTCGTTCCATATCACCTCACTTGCTTCCCTGGCAAAACCAACTTAAGACAAATATGATTATTAGAATTTACAGACAGAGAAGCTGAAAATCAGAGAAGTTAACTCAATTTATTTATATTAACATAAAGAGGAAGTGACAGAGCCATGATCTGAGGTGTAATCACAATGTTATATTTGGTAAATCAGCCATATCAAAGAGAGATACTTTTAAAACTGATAGAAGTATTTCTTATTGAGGGAGTGACGGTGGTGTCTGCGTGACCTCCAAGGTCCCTTTCCAACCTGCAAACTTTCAAGCTCCAGAGTAGCAGAGGATGTAGTCGTTATCAGTAAAACCCTGCAGAGCACAACTGAGGCACACAGCCCCTCCACTCACTTACCTGGCTCAGAATGCCTGAACTCTTGATTTGAAGGAAAAATTTTAGGTGCACATATATGGTCCTTTTCTATCATGATATTTTCATGTAACCTCATGTGTTTTCAAATGCAAATAAATTGTTTAATATTTATTAACAAAGTAGCAAAAACAGCTGGAGGGGTGGAGTAGAGTGGTATAAGGTAAGATATGATTATACAAGTTAACTGTGTAATAACTCGTCATAGCTGAGTGTGGACTTGAAGCAAAACCAGCATATGTGTGTTGTATGTACTCCATTTTGTACAGAAAGTCCTCATTTCCCACTAGTGAATCCATTTTAGCACAAAGTTCAGAGAGATGAATGATATATTTTCAGTGTTGTTCATGTGTGTGGTAAATAGCACTTTGAAACCTCAAAATTTGTTAGGCCCATGATCTTTGGCACATTTTATCTAAGCTCTGAAAACACAATGTATGACCAATCCACTGTACGTTTTTTGAATTGAACTGACTTTTAAAAACCATTGTGTTTTAAACTTTAAGCTCTAGCTGCAGCAGGAGATTTCTTCACATGTGGACACAACTATCCAGCTACTGAATCAAATGCTAACCAGTCATAGTATCTTAGAGCATTCACCTTGCTGTTCTAAACCATATTTAGGCTGATTTCTCATCAGACTTTTTCTGTGTTTCTAGTTAAAATTTATGTTGCCAAGAACAGATGGACAAGGAATGGAAACATATTCTTTCAGCTGTAGCCGGCACTAAAATTTGCTTGGCTCTATAGCCTGGGTGCTAATATACGCATTTCTTAGATATATGTCAACCAGAAAACTGCACTGTGGCAAGCACTAAAACCCCAGATGTGTGTCTGGTGATATTTATAAAACAACAACAACAACAACAACAACAACCACAGAAATGAAGTTCAGGTTCAGTATTCTGTATTTTCCACTGCTTGGTTCTTAAATAGGTGAAATTTTACACTGATTTCTATACTGATCTGGTGGATGGAAACTGTTCTACAAGAAATGAAATACTTTCTCACGACAGAGTTAATCTGTGAGCCCTAACTCTTCCATGAATCACAGGGACTGTCTACATCTACACCATATTGCTACTGTCTACCACCCTCTTTCTGATTTTTTTCTTTCTTTTAATTTGTCTTTGTTTTTCTCCCTGCAAAAATGCTCCAAAAATCCATTCTACCATTAATCACTGGTAATGAAGACTCTGCTTATAGATTTAGAACATGCTGGCATTCAACCTTTTATGTTCTTGCTAACACAAAGAACTGTATAGAAATAGTAGTATATTTACTAGTGCCAAATTAACATCATAGTCCTTCTAATTAAGCATTCAGAAAAAAAGAAATTCTAATTTCTGCTGCACAAATTTGCTCCCATAACACTTCAACAATTTTGTATACAAAAGCCTGTAAGGTCTGTGGACAAGTGCTGCCTCTTACATACTATCTTTGGGGGCAGGGTCCTCACTGACTTCAGACAAAGATAATTTCTACATAATTTTGAATTCTATTTCACCTGTAGTATCATCTAGAAACATCAAAAACTTTCTTTCTTCACATTCTAGCTAAAATTTATTTTAAGCACAGATCCCCTTGAAATGGCTTAACCAACCATATTCACCTCCTTAATTGGCTTGCTATGCGGCTATTTGCTTTGAGCTCATGAACTGAATCAAGCCCACTGTCTGTTTATGTATGGCTTGCAAGAGTAGTTTTTACATGCTGACAAATAGGAAAAAAAATTGATACATTGTGACAGCTGAAAATACATTAAATTCAAACTTCAGCATTCATTAATTAGCTTTTATTGGAAGCAGACCCTGGTTAGTTTAGGTTTCCTCTATGTCTGTTTTCACACTATAATGGCAGAAGAGAGTGGTTATAGCAGGAACCATGTGGCCCAGAAAGCCTACAATGTTTATTATTCAGACCTTTAGAAAGAAAGTGCCAAGCTCTGCCTGACTGCTTGAGTGAAATAGTAACTATTTCTGGCCACTGATGTTTTCAATTTTAATGCATGCTGCGAGCTAAGTTGCTTCAGTCATGTCAGACAATCTTTGGGACCCCCTGAACTGTAGCCCAGCAGGCTCCTCTGTCCATGGGAATGATTCTCCAGGCAAGAATACTGGAGTAGGTTGCCATGCCCTCCTCCAAGGAATCTTCCTGACCCAGGGATCAAACCCATGTCTGCTGCATCTCCTGCTCTGCAGGCAGGTTCCTTACCCACTGAGTCACCTGGGAAGCCTGGGCTTCACTTTAGTACTGCCTCCATAAATCCTAATGGCATCACAGTTGCCTGAAAGACATAATGTCCGAGCACTCATTCCTTAGTGTGTGTGCTGGTTCATAAAAGAACTTCAACTACGAAATCTCACCATACTCATATACTGTAGGTTTCCTATAATCAGTTTGTTGTTGATCGTGAAATACCAGAGTTTCTAAATAACCCTGTTACAAAAGAAAGTAGAGCAGCTTAACGTTCAACATTATGCTCAGTCATTGCATCTGGTTAGCCTTCTTGTGTGTGAAAGGAAGGTGAAAGTTGCACCCAGGCCTGAAGACACATGTGAGAGGTCTACCTGTGAGAGTCTCCAGCTGAGTACTGAGAAATCCTGACCTCCTGATACTAGGAAGTGTGTCTATTCCAAGGAAAATGGTGCTTTTGGTCAGTTTAATGTTACTTTTGAAGAGGAAAAACAGTACATTTCTGAAAGAGTTAACATATCTTTCCAAATGCCTCCATGGGTATAACAGAGGCAAGGAAATCTGCCAAATTTAGTATTTCCATTTTTAAAATAGAAAGTCTAGAAAAGGTGTTCAGAGGGAACAGATGTCATGAAAAACAAAAACTGGGTATAGTAGAACAAGATTCTTAACACAGGGGCAGTGATTCTGAATGCAGAAAAATATGACTATTTTTTACCAATATTAATTAAAATTAAGAACTTCTTTCAATTATAAATTTAGGCAAGAAACCACAGTTGTAGTAGAAATACCTCTGACCTTGTCACTGATAGATATCACATATTTCCATATCACATTATAGTTGTTGCAGTATTTAAAAATTCTATTTATACTTTATATTTAAGAATTCTATTTATATTTTAAAATTCTATTTTTATAATCTTTGACATCTTAATAATTATTAAGCCTCTGCTAGATTTCTAAAAGTAACTTATTAATATGGGAAAAGAATCTAAAAAAGAGTGGATATACATACACACACACATACACATATATATGTATAACTGATTGTGTCAGACTCTTTGCGACCCCATGGGCTATAGCCTGCCAGGCTCCTCTGTCCATGGGATTTCAAGAATGCTGGAAGGTTTCCCTGATGGTTGAGCGGGTAAAGAAACTGCCTGAATGCAGGAGACATAGGAGATATGGGTTCAATTCTTGAGTCAGGAAGACCCCCTGGAGGAGGGCATGGCAACCCACTCCAGTATTCTTGCCTGGAGAATCCCATNCAGGCTCCTCTGTCCATGGGATTTCAAGAATGCTGGAAGGTTTCCCTGATGGTTGAGCGGGTAAAGAAACTGCCTGAATGCAGGAGACATAGGAGATATGGGTTCAATTCTTGAGTCAGGAAGACCCCCTGGAGGAGGGCATGGCAACCCACTCCAGTATTCTTGCCTGGAGAATCCCATGGACCGAGGAGTCTGGCAGGCTATAGTCCACAGTGTTGCAGAATTGGACATGACTGATTGACTAACACTTTCACTTTCTCCAGGGGATCTTCCTCACCCAAGGATCAAATCTGGGTCTCCTGCATTGTAGGCAGATTCTTTACTATTTGAGCCACACACTACTGTTTATCAACTATACTCAAATAAAAATTTAAAAAAGAAGCACATATATTAATGAATTGAAATCTTAACATTTCAATATTATGGATTTCCTTTGAAGCCTACATATTTTTTAATGAATTTAAAAACATTACTCCAAGGAAGAATCAGTAGATTTTACCAGAATGGCAAAGAGGACTATAGCACAAATATGGTAAGAAACTCTAATCTGCCTTTGACTTTGTATACCTTTTCCTGAACATTGCTAGTGCTGCATTATTGAGATACAGGTAATCTGGGGGTATGAACATAAACTCTGAAGGTCAGTAATGCCGTATAGATTTGAGAACACAGGAGCAGCACAGCTAATAAATAGATAATACTTATTCATGCTTAGTCTCTTCATTTTTGACAGTTACACCCAGATAATACATCTCATTATGTAATTGTTTCAGACTGCCATATGTAGGGAACAGAAGAGGATGCATGACAAACACAGACTGAATGTCGGTTGTAGCATTTTGGTGTTTTGTTAAATCGAGTGTGTACTGAAGGGACAGGGATGGGGGGACAGGGCAGGGCACACTCCTTTGTGTATGGTGTCCAGCAACATGCTGTAGCACAGGGGCCAGCTATGTCCTGGGGGTTCTGTCATCACCTAAATTGCTAATTATATCACAACTCTTAAGGACTTATTGGCCAAGGTGACACCAGGCTAGCTATGGAGTTGTACCTTCTAAGTGCTAAGACTGTATGCCTTCCAGCAATGCTTGTTTTAGCTAGCAAACATTTGAAACATGCCTGAGGAGCCAGAATAAACTTTAAAACCCCTAGGGGTATATGAAATTACTCCGCTAAAGTGAATGCTTCAAGGAGGACTTTGTAGCATGTCCGTCTATTACCCATTGACTCTTCACTTTTAATTTATTTGGCTGTATTTGGGTCTTAGTTGTGGCACGTGGGATCTTCACTTGTGGTGAGCAGGCTCAGTTGCTCCATGGAATGTGGTATGTGGGATCTTAGTTCCCCCACCAGGGATCTAACCTTGTCCCCTCTATGGCAAGGCAGATTCTTAATCACTGGACCACCAGGGAAGTCCCTGCCAATTTACTCTTATTTTTTTATTTTTAAATATTTGTTTATTTTTGTTCTGGGGTACAGCTGATTAACAATGTTGAGACAGTTTCAATGAACAGCAAAAGGACTCAGTCATAAATACACACACACACACACACACACACACACACACACGTGTATCCATTCTCCCCCAAACTCCTCTCTCTCCAGACTGCCCCATAACATTGAGCAAAGTTCCATGTGCTGTAGAGTAGGTCCTTGTTGGTTATCCATTTTAAACACCGCAGTAAGTAAGTGGCTTCCCTGGTGGCTCAGACAGTAAAGCATCTGCCTGCAATGAAGGAGATCCGGGTTCAATTCCTGGGTCGGGAAGATCCCCTGGAGAAGGAAATGGCAATCCACTCCAGCACTCTTGCCTGGAAAATCCCACGCACGGAGGAGCCTGATAGTCTACAGTCCATGGGGTTGCAAAGAATCGGACACGACTGAGCAACTTCACTTTCACTTTCAAGTACATGTCCATCCCAAACTCCCTATCTATCCCTTCTCCCCATTCTTCCCTCCAGCAAGTATAAGTTCATTCTCTGTGAGTCTCATTCTGTTTAGTAAGTTCATTCATATCATTTTTTAGATTCCACACAAAAGTGGTATCATATGATATTTGTCTTTCTGTCTCTGGCTTATTTCACTCAGTAAGAGAATCTCCAGGTCCATTCCTGTTGGTACAAATGTCATTATTTCACCCCTTTTAATGGCTGACTAATAATATTTCACTGTATATATGTATCTGTGTGTGTGTATATATATATATATACACACACTCACACCACATTTTCTTTATCCATTCTCTGTCAGTGGACATCTAGGTTGCTTCCATGTGTTGGCTATTTTAAACAGTGCTGCAATGAACATGAGTCCACGTATCCTTTCAACGATGTTTTTCTCTGAATATATAACCAGGAGTGTGATTGCAGGGTCACATGGTAGCTCTATTTCTTAATTTATATGTATGCCTCATAAACATAAAGCTGTTTTCTCCAATCTCCATAAACTAGAAAATGCAAGTAGCAAAGCAGCTGAGTGCAGAGAGCTGAAGCAAAAATGTATTAACATGGATTCTGTGTTTCAAGTTCAGTTCAGTGCAGTTCAGTTACTCAATCATGTCCGACTCTTTCCGACCCCATGGACTGCAGCATGCCAGGCTTCCCTGTCCATTAACAACTCTCAGACCTTGGTCAAATTCAAGTCCATAGAGTCGGTGATGCCATCCAACCATCATCCTCTGTGTCCCCTTCTCTCTTGCCTTCAATGTTTCCCAGTATCAGGGTCTTTTCCAATGAGTCAGTTCTATGCATCAGGTAGAAAAAGTATTGGAGCTTCAGCTTCAGCATCAGTCCTTCCAATGAATATTCAGGACTGATTTTCTTTACGACTGACTGCTTTTGATCTCTTTGCAGTCCAAGGGAATCTCAAAAGTCTTCTCCAATACCACAGTCCAAAAGCATGAATTCTTTGGTGCTCAGCTTTCTTTATAGTTCAACTCTCACATCCACTTTTTCTAAAAAAACCTAGAAAAACCATAGCTTTGATTAACAGACCTTTGTTGCCAAAGTAATTTCTATACTTTTTAATATGCTATCTAGGTTGGTCATAGGTTTTCTTCCAAGAAGCAAGTGTTTTTTTAATTTAATGGCTGCAGTCACCATCTGCAGTGATTTTGGAGCCCAAGAAAATAAAGTCTGTCACTGTAAAAAAAAAAAAACCATACACACACAAGAATCATAGTAGTTTGGCATACTGTCAACAACTGCCCTACTGCGATCAAAGAGGTCCAGGGCTGGCACAATCGCTTTATTATGGCGTACTTGAAAGAGGACTTTCACCTGAGGACACACAACCCCAGAAATCATGGACATTTCACACACAAGGCCGTAGAGAGCCAGCTTAAAGACTCCCCGCAGAAAGCTATTGCTCTGACTGGCAACAAGTATTAGTAAATGTAGGCGTAGCGTTTAGGAGTACAAGCTAGCAGTGATTCTGAACACCGCTGCTTCTGGGGTCTTGAGTCGGTTTGTTCTTGTTAAGCTTTGAGGAGGGACTGAAGGCTGATGCTTGTTTTCTGTGTGAGTGAGCCATTAGGGTGTGAGGGGCTGTTTTCACAACATCACGCTTCCTGTGCCCTCTTTCATAAACCAAACTACTTTACGTGTCTCCTCACATTAGTGCCATCGCCAAACAAAGCAAGCGCGCACATGAATGAGGGCTGATGTCAGCAAATTCTGAGTAACTTCTGGAGAGGCATCCTGAATTCCAACACTGAAGCCTGCTAAGGGGCTAAAGGCTTCCCTAGTGGCTCAGATGGTAAAGAGTCTGCCTGCAGTGCCGGAGACCCAGGTTCGATCCCTGGGTCAGGAAGATCCCCTGAGGAAGGGAATGGCAACACACTCTAGTATTCTTGCCTGGAGAATTCCATGGACAGAGGAGCATTGCAGGCTATAGTCCATGAAGTTGCAAAGAATGGGACACAACTGAGCAAGTGTATCTATCAAAGAGGCTAAAGTGACCAGGAAGATCACCAACCCTTACCTTCTAAGAAATAAGTAGTTCCAATAATTAAAAAGACAATTTAAAATCCAACTTAAGAGAGGGCAGTGGTGATCTTATTTTACATATGACTATGTTAAAGCTGAAACTCCAGTACTTTGGTCACCTCATGCGAAGAGTTGATTCACTGGAAAAGACTCTGATGCTGGGAGGGATTGGGGGCAGGAGGAGAAGGGGACGACAGAGGATGAGATGGCTGGAGGGCATCACTGACTCGATGGACGTGAGTCTGGGTGAACTCCAGGAGTTGGTGATGGACAGGGAGGCCTGGTGTGCTGCGATTCACGGGGTCACAAAGAGTCAGACACGACTGAGCAACTGAACTGATCTGATGTGATATTTGGCCTTCCCTGGTGGCTCAGAGGTAAAGAATCTGCATGTAATGCAGGAGACACAGGTTTGATCCCTGGGTTGGGAAGATGCCCTGGAGAAGGAAATGGCAGCCCACTCCAATATTCTTTCTTGGGAAATCCCGTGGACAGAGGAGGCTAGTGGTCTACAGGCCATGGGGTTGCAGAGTCAGATAAGGCTGAAGCAACTGAGCATGAGCATGATGTGATCTTAATATTCAATTTCCAGAAGCACTAGGAAAATGAGCTATTCTCTTGGAATATAGAATATAATAGTATAGTCCAACAGTCTCCTTATTTTAGTTTTAATGATGTGTGAAACACACTTGTGAACTAATAAAATTTTTAAAACATGTATTACCATATACATTGGAACTCACTTATAAAATTAAGGCTGCAAATTAAAATACAGACCAAATATAATTGTGAGGAATAGTGATTTACACTAAAAATTGTCCTGTATAACAGAGCTGGCTTTGGTATCTAATTATTCCTGGTTACATATAAATATTATATGCCTAGCAAGAGTAATACATTGGGGTTACCGTGCTTTCTGAGGCCATTTGCATAAAAGTACTGCTGGTCAGAAGTAAATCTTACTCTATTGGCCGTTTGTTTTCTGAAAAGAGGCTACATGATTAATCAGAGTTAAATCCAAGTAATCTTCTTTGGAACTTTTTGGTAGTGGTTAAGATATAGGATTATATTCTGAAATCACTTTGCCAAAAAAGGTCTGTATAGTCAAAGTCATGGTTTTTTCAGTAGACATGCACAGATGTGAGAGCTGGACCATAAAGCCCAGAGCACTGAAGAATTGATGCTTTTGAACTATGGTGCTGGAGAAGACTCTTGAGAGTCCCTTCTTTCAGAAGATCAAACCAGTCAATCCGAAAGGAGGTGAAGGTGAAGTCACTCAGTCGTGTCTGACTCTCTGCGACCCCATAGATTGTAGCCTACCAGGCTCCTCCATCCATGGGATTTTCCAGGCAAGAGTACTGGAGTGGGTTGCCATTTCCTTCTCCAGAGGATTTTCCCAACCCAGGGATCGAACCCAGGTCTCCCACATTGTAGGCAGACGCTTTATCATCTGAGCCACCAGGGAAGCCCTAATCCTAAAGGAAATCAACCCTAAATATTCACTGGAAGGACTGTTCCTGAAGCTGAAGCTCTAATACTTTGGTCATCTGATGTGAAGAACGGACTGATTGGAAAAGATCCTGATGCTGGGAAAGATTGAGAGCAGGAGGAGAAGGGGGTGACAGAGGATGAGACGGTTGGGTGGTGTCACTGACTCAATGTATATGAGTGTGAGCAAGCTCCAGGAGATAGGAAAAGACAGGGAAGCCTGGTGTGCTTCAGTCCATAGGGCATCTAGATGTGTATAAGAGACAGTCTTTAGTTCCTCTTCACTTTCTGCCATAAGGGTGGTGTCATCTGTGTGTTTGAGGTTATTGGTATTTCTCTTGGCAATCTTGATTCCAGCTTGTGCTTCATCCAGCCTGGCATTTCACAAGATGTATTCAGCATATAAGTTAAATAAGCAGGGTGACAATATATAGCCTTGACATAGTTCTTTCCCAGTTTGGAACCAGTCTTTGTTCCATGTTCTAACTGTTGTTCACTTCTAACTGTTGCTTCTTGAACTGCATACAGATTTTTCAGGAGGCAGGTAAGGTGGTCTGGTATTCCCATCTCTTTCAGAATTTTCCACAGCTTTTTGTGATCCACACAGTCAAAGGCTTTGGCATAGTCCTGTCTCTTATACACATCTAGATGTGTATAAGAGACAGCTATTACCCATTGACTCTTCACTTTTAATTTATTTGGCTGTATTTGGGTCTTAGTTGTGGCACGTGGGATCTTCACTTGTGGTGAGCAGGCTCAGTTGCTCCATGGAATGTGGTATGTGGGATCTTAGTTCCCCCACCAGGGATCTAACCTTGTCCCCTCTATGGCAAGGCAGATTTATGATCCATTGGATGCTGGCAATTTGATCTCTGGTTCCTTTGCCTTTTCTAAATCCAGATTGAACATCTGAAAGTTCTCAGTTCACATACTGTTGAAGCCTAGCTTGGAGAACTTTGGACATTACTTTGATAGCATGTGAGATGAGTGCAATTGTGCAGCAGTTTAAATATTCTTTGGCACTGCCTTTCTTTGGGATTGGAATGAAAACTGACCATTTTAAAGTATCTTTAAAACAAACTTCTAGCATCTCATGGAACATACTATACAATTATAAGTCTGTCAAGGAAATAGAGATTTTATTTATATATATATATATAATGTATATGGTACACCTACTATGAGAAGACTTTCTGATAAGAGATTTACAGGCATTTTTCCATTTAAGACTTCCAACAATACCTTAAGGCCACTATTATTCTTTTTTTTTTTTTTGAGGAGGAGGAAACTATGTTATCTATTCAAGTCTTTACACACAATTGATAATATGGTTTTCCAACTAGGTTGCTTCACTCCAAAATCCATGTAATTGGACATATCGAAAACAGTCAAGAACTAACCGATTAAATGTTATCAGTGACTGAAAGACAAAAATACAACAAAGAAATATATAATATCCTAAACGGTGCCATTAATAATTATACCACTGAATCAGGTCAGATGCTGTCACCAAATATAATATAGTATAATTTTTCCAACTAGGTTGCTTCACTCCAAAATCCATGTAATTGGACATATCGAAAACAGTCAAGAACTAACCGATTAAATGTTATCAGTGACTGAAAGACAAAAATACAACAAAGAAATATATAATATCCTAAACGGTGCCATTAATAATTATACCACTGAATCAGGTCAGATGCTGTCACCAAATATAATATAGTATAAAACTCTCATTCACTATGACTACTCCAGGTCATGCAAATGAATTATACTTAGAAGAATTTTGATAAGAAGGCTAAGACATGCAGAACACTTTTTGAAAGGATTTCTATCCAATGTGGTTAGAAAATAAAAATGAAAAAGGTTAAAGTGTCGTACATAAAGGATTAAGGAGAGTTACTTGGAAAATCTAGCAGTGTGAAGTATCCCATTCTTTGATTAAATCTGAAAAATAAGGAGTAAAGGTATATACAGAAACACACACACAGCAGAATCACATGCCTGACTTTAAAAATGACTTTTAAAGAATAGATTTGATCATCTCTTTTAAAGCCATCTGTTTTTTAAAAAAATCAACCAGCTAGAGCTGACTATAACTTCATGTATTTTCATCCTAACATTCTGAACTTCCCTAAATGGATCCAAAAAAAAAAAAAAAAAAAAAATGGGTTGGGAAGATGCCCTGGAGAAGGAAATGGCAGCCCACTCCAATATTCTTTCTTGGGAAATCCCGTGGACAGAGGAGGCTAGTGGTCTACAGGCCATGGGGTTGCAGAGTCAGATAAGGCTGAAGCAACTGAGCATGAGCATGATGTGATCTTAATATTCAATTTCCAGAAGCACTAGGAAAATGAGCTATTCTCTTGGAATATAGAATATAATAGTATAGTCCAACAGTCTCCTTATTTTAGTTTTAATGATGTGTGAAACACACTTGTGAACTAATAAAATTTTTAAAACATGTATTACCATATACATTGGAACTCACTTATAAAATTAAGGCTGCAAATTAAAATACAGACCAAATATAATTGTGAGGAATAGTGATTTACACTAAAAATTGTCCTGTATAACAGAGCTGGCTTTGGTATCTAATTATTCCTGGTTACATATAAATATTATATGCCTAGCAAGAGTAATACATTGGGGTTACCGTGCTTTCTGAGGCCATTTGCATAAAAGTACTGCTGGTCAGAAGTAAATCTTACTCTATTGGCCGTTTGTTTTCTGAAAAGAGGCTACATGATTAATCAGAGTTAAATCCAAGTAATCTTCTTTGGAACTTTTTGGTAGTGGTTAAGATATAGGATTATATTCTGAAATCACTTTGCCAAAAAAGGTCTGTATAGTCAAAGTCATGGTTTTTTCAGTAGACATGCACAGATGTGAGAGCTGGACCATAAAGCCCAGAGCACTGAAGAATTGATGCTTTTGAACTATGGTGCTGGAGAAGACTCTTGAGAGTCCCTTCTTTCAGAAGATCAAACCAGTCAATCCGAAAGGAGGTGAAGGTGAAGTCACTCAGTCGTGTCTGACTCTCTGCGACCCCATAGATTGTAGCCTACCAGGCTCCTCCATCCATGGGATTTTCCAGGCAAGAGTACTGGAGTGGGTTGCCATTTCCTTCTCCAGAGGATTTTCCCAACCCAGGGATCGAACCCAGGTCTCCCACATTGTAGGCAGACGCTTTATCATCTGAGCCACCAGGGAAGCCCTAATCCTAAAGGAAATCAACCCTAAATATTCACTGGAAGGACTGTTCCTGAAGCTGAAGCTCTAATACTTTGGTCATCTGATGTGAAGAACGGACTGATTGGAAAAGATCCTGATGCTGGGAAAGATTGAGAGCAGGAGGAGAAGGGGGTGACAGAGGATGAGACGGTTGGGTGGTGTCACTGACTCAATGTATATGAGTGTGAGCAAGCTCCAGGAGATAGGAAAAGACAGGGAAGCCTGGTGTGCTTCAGTCCATAGGGTCACATAGAGTGCGTTTAAGGAGTTTTACTGTTATGCGGGGGCGAGAACCACCACTCATCCCAAACAATCAAGGACAGGACACAGGAACAGGACTGAGACAAGAACTGTGACAGCCTCAAGCACTGACAAAAAACACACTTAACTCACCGTTGCCTCACCATTTAAAGAGGAACACTTCTTGATTCATTCAAGTCAGAGAAGATACTGTTTCATTTGGCGTATGTAAACTACAGACAGATGGGGTAATATATCTAATATGCTACCTGTTAACAAGTTAGTATGGATTAAAATACACCTGAATTCTTCTGTTTTCTATCTATCCTCCTTGTTTTTTTCCTTATGCAGTAAGATAATTTTGTTTCACGGCTTTATGGCCACAGAAGAAGAATTAAATTACATTCTGGATTACTAAATTGAATTAATGTTGACATAAGTAGTTCTATTTGGATGAGATTTTTAAATTAATCCCATTTGTAAATACTTATAAGAAATACAATATCCTTTGTCATGTCAATTAGGAAGTTAGCAGAGAAATCCATTACACACATGTGATCACTTAGAAGCGAGAACCTGTAACCTACTACTGTGTAGGAGCTTTGCAGTGTCTATTCAACTCATGACACTTATTAATCATGTACTGACAAGCTTCCAAAGAGCCTGAATTTTTTAAAACATTAAAGAATAAGCCTTTTTATGTAGACATGTTGAGGGACTCAAATAAGTACAAAAGGTCTCTGTGAAAAAGTTTTTCTTTACATATTAAAAAGCATGTCATTTTAACTTTAGAAAAGAACCACACTGATATTAATTCATCTTTCAGGAAATACAGCAACATTCATGACTAATAGTAACGGGAAAAGTAGAAATGGAACATTCAAAGTATGTTCACCCTTAAAAACACTTGAGAACACAATAGAAGTTCAAATGCAAACTTTCAGATCTCCAATGCTAAGAAACTCAGGACTTTATCTCCCCTTTCAAGGACTGCCTTTGGGTGTGGGGGAAACCAAAACTTTTTTGGTAGCACAAACTTTACTAACATAACTCATTCTTCTCCTACCCCCTCATATAAGAGATATACCCTTAAAAAAATAGTTTAAAGTACTACCACATTGATACCCTCCATACACAGAAAATTTATTCTATTTAGTATCATTCTTTGAAAAGTTATTTACTTAAAAAGGCTTTACTGTGTTGGTCTTGTAGCCCTTCATACAGCTGAACAAAAGCAGTTCTATGAAAGAAGTCTAAACTTGGACAAACCATAAAAAAAATAGCAAAGTTCCTCTCTGTTTTTATCAAATTTGATTGCTGCAGCTGTTCCCAGTTTCTGTATTTTAAAAATAGCCTTATTCAGTGCCTTGTTGGCTAAAGGCCAGAGTGCCATTAGAACATGCTGTACGGAAAACCTCTATTCAGTTACAGATACAGAAATATATTTAAGATCAGTGGGGGTCATCTGCAGCAAACACTTGGAAGGGAAAATAGAATTTTAATGTTTTTGGACTGATCGCCACTTCTACCAGAAAGGTTAAAGCTCCTGTGCAGAAAGTTCCTATTCTTTTTTTTTTTTTTTTCTCTTAGTTGGGTAAAAACACATAATGAGTATCAATTTCACTGGGAAAATATTATTAGAAATGTCTACCCCTCAAATAGTGTTTGTATAGCTGAGATGCACATTTCAAAGGACACCTACTAGTGGTTTCTGTTGGATGAGTATGGCTGGTATACATCCACCCAGGTCAAAGGTGCACATACCGAACAAACGCTATGGAAGGAACTGCAACTTTTCCCTGAGGTAGGCCACCAAACTAAGGTTATCAGGCATGAAATAAAACAGTGCATGCAGGGGAAATGAGCAGAGGGACTAATTTTGGACTGATAAATCCATACCTTTGGGCTGTAAGTGTGAGGTCAAATAATTGAATTATTTGGTAGCATCTTAAAACTGTACTCAGATATTCAGTTCTTTCCTTTTTTTACCTTAGTAAAGGATTCAATAAAACTAGCATGTTCAGAATGGAAAGTTACTATAAATTGCAAGTGAAAAGACTGTTCTGCAAGTATCGTCAATAAGAAGAAATTGTTGAAGCCCAGGAATGAGAGTACTAAGAAAGAATTAAAAAGCAGGTGTCTAGAAAGAACCTAGGTGAGAGAAGTTTACACCAGAGAATGTACATCATGATCAAGAAAGGAAGTATCCAAGATTTTACCTTTCTTGAAAGCTACCATGATAACTTGCCATGATCCGAGGGAGTCTGGCAGAAGATATGGACTTCTGGAGTCAGAGATCCAAGACTTCATTACCCACAACATTAATGTCAGTACCCTGAACTCCAGTTTCCACAAGGTGAGGCAAAGAGTATTTCCACCTTAGACTTAAAGACGGGAAAGAAACTATGTCAGCAGTTTGCAGGCTTCTTGGGGTAGGAGTGGGCTCACTGTAAACCCAGGGGCAGAAATAAAGCCCAGTTTTCACGTTATTTCCATGAAGAATGGGGATGAAAAGATAATGCCCAGGAGTTCTTGGTGCAAGATATACCAGAATCAAACATTCAATGGGATTGAACTGGTAGGTAGAACAAAGCTCAACCATAAGCAGGCTATAGGTAGCCCACTGTAATGAAGCTCCTTCTTAGACCATTAAATTAATACAATAATTGTACTGCTATTCTTTATAACTTTTGAAATAAAAATATTAGTGATGTAAGTATACAATATCTTAGATCTCTGGGAAGACTACTGGAAAATAAGACATTTCTTATTAACCACATGCATATTATAATATCATGAATAACCGAAACAAAAATGTTAAAACAGAAAAAAATCAAAGAAAGATTAAAATTATATGTATCAGTTGCTAAGCTAGGTGTTAAGGGTACAGTGGTGAGCAAGACGTAAACAAAGACTGGATACAATCTTTGGAAAGTGGAATTTCATATTGTAATATAAGTCCAAAAATGAACATGTCTGAAGCAACTTGCCACTGCATAGGAGGAGCCATTCTGGTTAATAAATTGTGCACTTAGACTCAACTATTCCTGAAATCTGTCACTGACTTCTTTTTTTAGCCACATGAGCAAATGTATACATTCTGTATCTTTCAAAATCATTTTAGATATTTATAATAAAAGTGGCCTTGTTTTATCTAGTCAGTTGAATTGGGTTTCTCTCACTTGCAAACTGAAGGGCACTTGAGTGTCATGACTTACCATTGTCAAATTTACCCTGCTCAGTGTACTTGGGGCATATCATTCTCTTTCTCTGACACGTTTAATGATTCAGTTCAATTCAGTCGCTCGGTTGTGTCCAACTCTGTGACCACGTGGACTGCAGCAGGCCAGGTTTTCTTGTCCATCACCAACTCCCAGAGTTTACTCAAATTCATGTCCATTGAGTCCGTGATGCCATCCAATCACCTCATCCTCTGTGGTCCCCTTCTCCTCCTGCCTTCAATCTTTTCCAGCATCAGGGTCTTTTTCAATAAGTCAGTTCTTCATCTCAGGCAGCCAAAGTATTGGAGTTTCAGCTTCAGTCCTTCCAATGAATATTGAGGACTGATTTCCTTTAGCATGGACTGGCTGGATCTCCTTGCAGTCCAAGGGACTCTCAAGAGTTTTCTTCAACACCACAGTTGAAAAGCATAAATTCTTTGGTGTTCAGCTTTCTTTATAGTCCAACTCTCACATCCATACATGACTACTGGAAAAACCACAGTCTTGACTAGATGGATCATTGTTGACAAAGTAATGTCTCTGCTTTTTAATATGCTGTCTAGGTTGGTCATAACTTTCCTTCCAAGGAGTAAGCGTTTTTCAATTTCATGGCTGCAGTCACCATCTGCAGTGATTTTGGAGCCCCCCAAAATAAAGTCTGACACTGTTTCCACTGTTTCTATTTGCCATGAAGTGATGGGACCAGATGCCATGGTCTTAATTTTCTGAATGTTGACTTTTAAAACAACTTTTTCACTCTCCTCTTTCACTTTCATCAATAGGCTCTATAGTTCTTCTTCACTTTCTGCCATAAGGGTGGTGTCATCTGCATATCTGAGGTTATTGATATTTCTCCTGGCAATCTTGATTCCAGCTTGTGCTTCATCCAGCCCAGGGTTTCTCATGATGTACTCTGCATATACGTTAAATAAACAGGGTGACAATATACAGCCTTCACGTACACCTTTCCCTATTTGGAACCAGTCTGTTGTTCCATGCCCAGTTCTAACTGTTGCTGCCTGACCTGCATACAGGTTTCTCAAGAGGCAGGACAGGTGGTCTGGTATTCCCATCTCTCTAAGAATTTTCCACAGTTGGTTGTGATACATACAGACAAAGCTTTGGCATAGTTAATAAAGCAGAAATATATATTTTTCTGGATCTTTCTTGCTTTTTCAGTGATCCAAAGGATGTTGGCAAATTAATCTCATTCCTCTATCTTTTCTAAATCCAGCTTGAGCATCTGGAAATTCTTAGTTCATGTATTATTGAAGCCTAGTTTGGAGAATTTTGAGGATTCCTTTGCTAGCGTGTGAGATGAGTGTAATTGTGTGGCAGTTTGAACATTCTTTGGCATTGCCTTTCTTTGGAATTGGAATGAAAACTGATCTTTTCCAGGCCTTTGGCCACTGCTGAGTTTTCCAAATTTGTTGGCATATTGAGTGCAGCACTTTCACAGCATCATCTTTTAGGATCTGAAATAGCTCAACTGTAATTCCATCACCTTCACTAGCTTTGTTTGTAGTGATGCTTCCTAAGGCTCACTTGACTTTGCATTCCATGATGTCTTGCTCTAGGTGAGTGATCATACCATTGTGATTATCTGGATTGTCCAGATCTTTTTTGTATAGTTCTTCTGTGTATTCTTGCCACCTCTTCTTAATATCTTCTGCTTCTGTTAGGTCCATACCATTTCTGTCCTTTATTGTATCTATCTTTGCATGAAATGTTCCCTTGGTATCTATAACTTTCTTGAAGAGATCCTTCATCTTTCCCATTCTAATGTTTTCCTCTATTTCTTTGCATTTAGTGTTCCTTAAAGTGCAACAACCTTGGCATTCAGCTGTCCGTAATTTTATTTCCAGTATTCCTCTTTGCAAATTTTCACACCTTGTTCAAACTAGTATTTTTCTGTTCACTAAAATCTGTCCCATTGCTACTACTCTGCTCCTCACTATTAAGCAAAGCTTTTTCCTCACTTACTTAGACTCTGTTAATCCATTAAGGCTTAATTTAATAGCACCTCTTTCTGTACTGCTTTCTTTTATGCCACCAACCCATTGCTAAATGTTATAAAAGCGCTCTATCTTTATGATTCTTTTGACATTCAACCCACACTGTGAGGTAGAAAACAGAGTACCAAAGATTCACATAGTGTGGACCATGGAGTGCCAGACCTAGCAATTAAAAAAAACGACACACATCACTTTTCACTTTGGTCATCTCATTGCCTAATGGACTACATGAAAGCTCTAACTGTTGAATGTAATTGTTACTGATATTTTAGTCCAATTCTGATTTCCCCACACTACTCATATAAGTAATCCCAATTTTTACATAGCTATTATGAATTTTTGATGATCTAATTTTATTCCATCTTGATTAGGAACTTTGGCAAGAATTTTTATTTCCCTGATTTAAATTTCACCTCTACTTTGTTAAATCATATATATTGTTTCAGAATAATTAATGTTCATGTGTTCACTTATCCATTCATTTCATATAACAAAGTGACACTGAGCACCAAGCAGATGCTCAATATATGCCAGGCACTGCGGAAAGTGACTGAAACTGATGCGAAAGATGTTACAGTTCCTAACTTCAAAGAGGTCAGTATTCTTACGAGAAAGGATAAAAAGAGTAAAGAAAAACTGTAATGTAGCATAAATAACGCTACAGTAGACACATATTCAGGATTCCCAGGAAGCACTAGTGGTAAGAAATACCACCTGCCAATGCGGGAGATTGAAGAGATGTGGGTTTGATCCCTGGGTTGGGAAGATTTCCTGGAGGAGGGCATGGCAACCCACTCCAGCATGCTTGCCTGGAAAATCCCATGGGCAGAGGAGCCTGGAGAGCTATAGTCCATGGGGTTGCAAAGAATCGGACACAACAGAAAGGACTTAGCACACACACAGACACATATTCTAAGAATACATTGAAAACAGTGTTGAGTGTTTAATTCCATGGATGGTACCTGGGGGTGGGGAGAGTCAGACAGGAGAAGTTTAGGGAAAGTCTTGCTGGACTGATGATGACGATAAGAAATTTTAGTTTTCTAATGTTGGGTTAAGTGACACTCTTCCAGGATAAGAAAAGTGTACAGAAACAAAAGGACAATTAAAATGACATGGTAAGTTCAGTGAATTATAAAAGTCTCCATTTTTCCTGGATTATGAGAAGCACAGGGAAAAGTTGTGAGAAGTGAGGTATTGAGGCCTCACTCATGAAGGGCCTTATAAACCTTGATTGGAAGCTTGGGTTTTTCCCTGCATTTGACTGGAGGCAATGGCACCCCACGCCAGTACTCTTGCCTGGAAAATCCCATGGATGGAGGAGCCTGGTAGGCTTCAGTCCATGGGGTCGCTGAGTCGGAGACGACTGAGCAACTTCACTTTCACTTTTCACCTTCATACACTGGAGAAGGAAATGGCAACCCACTCCAGTGTTCTTGCCTGGAGAATCCCAGGGACGGGGGAGCGTGGTGGGCTGCCGTCTGTGGGGTTGCACAGAGTCGAACAAGAATGACGTGACTTGGCAGCAGCAGTTAAGATTTCTAAGCTGAGAAGTGAATACATTTAAATTTAAAAGTAACAGTTAGGGAGTGATGTGAAAGATATATTGTAAAGAAACGAGGTAAGAAGCAGAGTGGGGATTGGAACACTGCTGAAGAATCCTGGTTAAGGATGACAAGGAGTTATAGTAAGGCCACGGCCACGAGCATGGAAGGGAAATTGCACAGGAAGTAGGACCGACATCCCATGAACTGGGAGATGGGGTGTGCTGGAAGGCACAGTGACGCTCAGGTTCATGCTTGTGAGGCCAGCCGATGGCAACGCCAACAACCAAGGTGGAGAAAGTCAACAGAAAAGCAGAAAACGTGGTGAATTTGGTTTAGGATATGCTGATATCATGGGCTTCCCTGGTGGCGCTGTTGGTAAAGAACCTGCCTGCCTATGCAGGAGACATGAGAGATGAGGGTTCAATCTTTGGGTGGGGACGATCCCTGGAGGAGGGCATGGTAACCCACTCCAGTATTCTTGCCTAGAGAATCCCATGGACAGAGGAGCCTGGTGGGCTACAGTTCACAGGGTCACAAAGAGTCGGACGTAACTAAAGTGACTTAGCACCACTCAAGCTGATATCACCAGTCTCTGTGAAGGCATTCATGCAGAGCACGCTAAAACTCCAGAGAGGACTGCCTGGAGAAAACGAATCTGTAGATATGAACACTAGCAGCAAATTAACTTAAAACCTTTAAGACTGAGAATCGTACACTGTGTTGCTTTGGAGTTTGTTATTTTGTTTTTAGATCCTCAAATGCACAGCTTGGCACAGAGCAGACAATCAATAAGCATATGCTGAATTAGTAATAATGTATTGTATTAAGTACACTTCAAGCTTTCTGATACTTCTCTATAAGAGTCTCCAAAAGAAAGGCTCACTTTTGAATCTGTTTTACAACCAGTGCTAGCTGGGGAACAAAGAGGCTCCTAATTTTAGAGAAACATTCTTGAAGGGACAAACAACGTATTCTTTCTGATTACAGATCAATACTGATAGATTAGCTTTTCTTGTTGTTTAACGGCTAAGTCGATTCCGACTCTCTGTGACCCCATGAAGTGCAGCACACCAGGCTTCCCTGTTCTTTACAAGATTCTTTTATGTAGTAGTAATTTCTTACATTTATCTGGCTCTGTTTAGTTTCCCACATTTTTTCATGATTTAATACACTTATAGTACTTAAGGACTACCCTTAAGCCGTGGTTAGATGGAATTTTTAAATTTGCAATGGAAGATTTCTTACTGATACAATTTTACAAATGGAGAAGTCACAGAAGACAAATTAGGGTATCTAGGGTTCTTCTGAGGGTATCAAAATTCCTCCTTGCATCCCAAGGATGCTGATAGAACGATTCTTTGGACTCTTTGGAAAACTGTCATTAATTAATAATGTCAAGGTCATTTTCAAAGGCAAAAACAGTTATTTGTTATCTAGCCATTTTGTTTTTGGAAACTAGTTTGTCATTACTAATTCTTCTTAACCTTTATCACGACTCAAAAATATTGATAACTTCATTATTTTTACGGACCACGTCACTGTTTTTACTTTTAAAAACTGAAATTGATTACCACATTCTTTGATATATTTTAAACCACAAAAATAAATTAGGAATATGTCTGTAACAATACAATAAAGTGTTATATAACTGCCAACTAAATGTTTAGCTTTCAAATATTTCCAAAACTGATTATAATTCTACGATTTTTAAAATTAAAAATTCTTTCTTTAAATTAGAAATAGATACTCCTTTGTCAGTATAAGATGCTAATCATATCTTCACGTGGTTGCGTGTTAGAAGTATTCTATGAATTTTGAATTCTATTAAATGATGATTTATTTTTTCCAAAGAAGTCACCATGCAAGAGGCACTTACTTATTACACATGTTTTTCAGCATATGTTGCAAGTTTATTTTAATGCTGAAGAGGCACATTATGATCAAAGCTGAATTCTGCCCAATTTAAACTATTCCAAGCTATTTTCATACATTCACTCATGTAATACTGTAAGATTTACATTAAAATGAATGTTCCTCTACAATTAAGTGATTCAGTCAACATTAAAAAAAAGGTGCAAATGTGTGCAACGTGAAAAAAAATCAACAGATGTGCGAATAATCTCTGCTTGGGGTATCAAAAAGAACAGTAGCCCAAAAAAATAAGTTTCAAGCTTTATTCTTTCTATACTCTAAAGTTTTTCTGCACTACATGAAAGGACACACACACAGACATTCTCAGGATTTTCCCTAATACTCATAACTGGATTAGCCAGTAAAAATTGGAATGGGGAGCAAATAATAAACTACAAAATCTATAATAGCACTCAGAGATGGATATATATTTTGATTTAATCTTGTTCTCATGCTTTTTTATTCTGATAATGAATAAATTCCAAGGACAGCAATGATTCATCCACTTCTGGAGAAATGTCATATGTATAAACCAGAATATTCAGCATTAAAGCATGCGAACTGGAGTGAGTCAGCCAGGGTACAGTAATGAAAAGAAAAGGTTCAGATCCTAGAGGTCACTAAAGCTGCAGGTCAGTGCATGCAGCTATCCAGGTTGCATACCACATCACTTTTGAGTCACCATTCACATCCTTGTCAAGTGAATGGCCTCTCCTCAGATTTTACAGAGCACATCCTATATAATCACAGACCCCTGGGCCCTGGAAAATGTCACAAAGCTGTAGGAAATGTGAAGAGTTTTATTTAGATGGGATCAATGAGATGCAAGTTCTTCACAAAGCTTCATTTCTGTCTCCATGAGACATATCCTGGTGACCTCTGGAAGGATGTCCAGTCTTCATCTATCTATGTCAGTAGGTGTGGGGCAAAGAAAAACGATGCCAGCTGACAACCTGTAATATTTAGATAGGCTGGAGCTGTTAGTTCGACAGCACCTCATTCCTATCCTCTCCTTTCCCGAGGAATTTCAAGACAGCTATCCTTTTGTCATGTTAACCGAGCTTCCCCGAGCCATCTACTTGAGAAAATATAAAATAGGAGATGGTACTCACAGAAGAGCATATTCCTGACTAGGAGGAAAATCAGTTGATGCAACTGTACTTAAAAATGCTGTCCCGTAGTGTTTTTTCAGCTTATTAACCTTTATGTAAGTCACTGATATACGTTTTATTAAACCACACACTGCAGAATGAGGACAGGACCGTTCTTTTGTTCACAAATTTCAACACGCTATGCTACAGTAGATGACGTTTGGACACACAGAAACTTGTTTTGTATATCCTCAGTCCTGCACTCTTTTGCGACCCCATGGACTGTAGCCTGATAGGTTCCTTGGTCTATGGGATTTTCCAGGTCAGAATACTGAAGTGGGTTGCCCTTTCCTACTCCAGGGAATCTCCCTGACCCAGGGATCAAACCTGAGTCTCTTTCATCTCCTGCATTGGCAGGAGGATTCTTTACCACTGTGCCACCTGGGAAACCCTGGGAACTTGTATACTCAATATGTGCATTCACGTTCAGTTCTGACATGACCTAAATGTTCAGCTCTTCTACACAGATCCACAAGTAGCCTCAGTAGGTAAACTGAACCTTCTAAATGTGTCTAAGTGTGTTTGTCTATCCAGATAAATATGAGCAAGGAAATGGTTAGCCTGAAGTGTCTGGTTAAGTCACTCATCATACTCCAACCCATTCCATGAGACCAACTTGCCACACACAGTTTAAACTGGGAAATATAAACCTGCTGAGAAAATATAGGGTTTATGATTGGCTGAAGAGTTAATATGATCTAAATTATGTCATAAAAATCTTCACTAGCTTTTTACTCATGAGAACAAAAAGGTTTCAGTTCTTAGTGAACTGGCTAAAAAGAGACCGTGTCTTTGAAATACTATGAAATAGTCAAGACCCCTGTCTTAACAAAGGGGCAGCAATTATTTTCCACACTGAGAAAGGATATTGAAAGAAGGGCCATGGGTATGGGAGAGGAACACATGCTCAAGTGGATCAATTCAAGGAGAAAAGAAATTAATTAATTGTTTCTGTTCTTTATCTCTGGTAGTTATTTTCATGCAACTCTTTGAAATCAGGGGATATGCTTTTATTTGGAAAAAAAAATAATCATTTGAATAAAGCATACTGTGTGTGTGTGTGAGCCCACATTTGGTATTCAACAAAAATATTATAGCCTTTACTTCCTGTTAATCAACTCAATTGTGCTTAACATTTCCCCAGTATCCATCTTCTCCGTACACGCCATCTGAGATATTTTAAAGAACCTTTCCTCTCTGAAAGTTGTATAATATCCAGGACAATTTGAAAACAGGCTCTCATGTTTAGTGTCATATTACCATGATTATTCAAGGGGCACAAGCTTGCATTTTGATGCCATGAACGTGTGGAAGATTCCTGAGACTTGTCTCGGGGCTTTTTCTCAGCCCTTCCATCTGAGGACATCTTATCACCTTCTCAGGACTCTTCCAGGGCACTGCCGGCGGTGCTACAGCTGTTCTCAGGACCCATCCACAGCAACCCTTTTCCTGGCTGGTCTAACAAAATCTTTCCTTTCCCCTTAAAGTTCCTATTTCTTTGGAACATCTCCTATCATCTTTTCAGAGAGCAAAAGTCACAAATTGTTGGCCAGAGGGATGAATGTGCTTCACACACTTGTTTGACTCATACTATCTAATGTTCTAAACTTTTAAATTGTTGCTAACTTTTTATTGGAGTTTCCTGGTGGCTCAGCGGTAAATAACCCATCTGCCAATACAGGAGATGTGGGTTTGATCCTTGGGTCAGGACGATTCCCCTGGAGAAGGGAAAGGCAACTCACTCCAGTATTCTTGCCTGGAGAATTCCAAGGACAGAGGAGCCTAGCGGGTTACAATCCACAGGGTCGCAAAAGAGCTGAACACTGTTTAGCAACTAAACAGCAAACATAAATGTCAAACCTTTTATTAATCTCTCAATTTTTTAAAACAAAACTACATGATTAAGGTATAACTGACATGTAGAAACTGAATATATTTAATGTATACAGTTTGATGAGTTTGGAAATAGGAATACACCCATGGAACCATCATCATAATCTATGCTATAAATGTTCCAGTTCCAAAAGTTTCCTTCCCTCCTTTTTTGTGATAACACCACAACATAAGATCTATCCTCTTAGAAAACTTTTAAAGTATGTCATACAGTGTAGTTAACTATAGGCTCTATGCTCTACAATAGATCTCTAGGAGTTTTCTTCTTGTACAACTGAAATTTTGTATCCTTTGAAGAAACCCTACTTGTTTTTCTGTTCCTGTAGTCCCTGGTACCCCTGCTTTTTATTCTTTGCTGCTTGCTTGCTCAGTTGTGTCCAAGACTTTGCCACCCACAGACTGCAGTCCACCAGGCTCCTCTATGCATGGGATTTCCCAGGCAAGAATACTGGAGTAGGGTGACATTTCCTACTCTAGGAGATTCTCTCCTTCTATGAATTTGACTCTTAGATTCCTCATATAAGTGGGATCATGTAGTATTTGTTCTTTATCTGGCCTATTTCCATTAGCGTGTCTTCCAATCCATCCATCCTGTCACAAATGGCAGGATTTCCTTCCTTTTTTAAGGTCAAACAATATTTCATTGTATGTATGTATCACGTTTTCTCAATTCATCCACCCATTCTCTATTCATAAACATTTAGGTTGCCTTCACGTCTTTCCTATTGTGAATCACACTGCAGTGTACATGAGAATACAGACACTGCTTAAATATTCTGATTTTTGTTCCTGTGGAAATATACCCCAATGTGGAACTGTTCGATAATATGGTAATTCTACTAACTTTCAGAGGAACTTCCATACTGTTTTCCATAAGGGCTGCACCAATTTTTACATTCCCATCAACCGTGTACGAAGTTGCCTTTTCTCCACACCTTCACCAACGATTTTTTTTTTTTTTTAATTTCCATAGGAGATAGCTGTCCTAAGAGGTCTGAGGTGAGAGCTCATTGTGGTCTTGATTTGTATTTCCCTGAGATTACTGTTGCTGAGTACCTTTTTACACCTATTCTTAATTTATATGTCTTCTTTGGAGAAATGCCTATCTTGTTTTGTTTTGTTTTTGCTAATCAGTTGGAGGGAAGTTTCTTATATATTTTGGATATTTACAGATTATCAGATACATAGTTTGCAAATGCTTTCTCCCCATTTGGTTAACATTTAGAAAAAGTAGATTCCACATAAGTAGGTAATTCTGAGATTCTTGAAGGGCGGGAAGATCTGGCAACACTGGGCCAACCTGCCCTCTTTGCAAATCTCCTTGTCACACTCAACCACGTTCCTGCCCAGAGCGTTTCACTTTTGGTTCCACTTGGCAGTTGTGACTTTGTCTTCTGAGCCGATGATATTAACTGCAAAAAAATCCCAAGCTGGAACATGGAAGGGTCTTACTGTATCTGTAAAATTGGGAATGGTAAAATACAGGCAGACAAGTCAAATGATAATATATTGTGTATAAATAAAATAGAGATGCAGACAGAAAGATGAACAAGCAGACGTAAACAGGAAAAACCAGACTTTGAATAAGACAGTATCTGCTATTTCATACTAAACAGGTGATAATTTATTAATGCACATATTCAGAAGAAATGTATGTACTAAATAAAAGCTGTCAATTTCCTTAAAGAGCTAGCATTTCTGAGAAGAATTAGGAAGACATGGTATGTATTCTCACAGAGATTGCAGCCTGATCAAGAAAGGAGGTGGTGTGGGGAATTCATATAGGCAAACAGTTCACTAACACACTAACTGAAAAAATGTGATAGGGATTGAGATGCGGTTCAGTTCAAGATGCTGGGTAGCATGGAAGAAGGGAAATCCTTAAGCAAGATTTCTCAGAGGAACCTGGGAACAGCAACAACCTGAGAATATGAGACTTGGCTAGGTGAACAGGTAGGCAATGACGATTTTCAGCAGAGCAATAGCATGAGTAAAGGTACAGTGAAAAGTGAGAAAAATCCGGATTCTTAAAATGACTCAGAAATTGCTCAATATGACTGCCCTCCTCTAGGGGATCTTCTTGACCCAGGGATCAGTCCCTGACTGAAGTTCAAGGATTATGAAGGAAGAGGCAAATTAGATTCAGAAAATAAGCAAGTGCTGGGCACATGGTTTTATAAACTGTCTTAAAGAGTCTGAGTTTATGTTGAAGAGCTGCTGGTCTTCCACTGAAACACTTTATGTGACAGATAACAAAATCAAGTTTGGGGCACTGAAACCCCTCTGAAATCTAGTTTCTTCAATTTGTAAAGTGAAAATAATGTCATATAACAAGCTTGTCTTATTGGACTATTGCAGTGGTCAAATAATAAATGCTAGAGTGCAGCCAACTCTAAGATACAAGTAAACATCACATTGAATAAAAGTAATTTCTTTCAACTATTGTGTAGCAAGAAGTCTGATAGGGAAGTAAATTTTATTACTGGACTGCAGTGGTAAAGGGCAACTTACAGAAGTTGCTAAGAAAATATTCAACTAAAAGACATATACAATATAGAAAATGTTAAGTATTAAGGTAAAAAAAAAAGTATGAGATGGAGAATAAAGGTGTTGAAAATAACTTTTCATCTTTTCTCTTATTCAGCGGTGAAGACATTTGCTTTTTTTCCCCCTTGCTGTCCAGCACTTTTAAAGTCATCTCCCTGTGTTTCAGGAATATAAATTCTGCCTTCAGCAGAGAGCAGCAGCTCCCTGGCTCTGCCTCCTTTGGAGTCAGCACATGATCCATCAGCTTGTGACCCACCAGCACATGGTCTGCCTCACGTGACCCAGCACATGGAATCCAGCAGCATGTGACATGGGCATTGCCAATAGCACATCATGTGAGGCTTTCATTTGGAATGTGAGCCCTGAAGGAGGTGCCAGGCAGAAAGGACTCTGGCCAGGATGGCATGGAGAAAGTGTTTTCTGAGGGAAGAATGTCAGAAGGTAGTATCCTGCACCTCTATTGTAAGGTACTGTGCTCCTCCACGGAAGCCGTGACAGTAGCGTTCCCTGTGGAAAAGTGAGGTGATGGACTTTGCCTGTGGTTTCTGGCAGCGCAGCTTTTAAGCCTGATTCTGTCCTTTGGAGAGACTCTGGGGCTACTAATACCATTAAATAAAAAATAGGAGAAAAAAATGCAACCCAATCCTATATCCTCTTGGCAAAGTAAAATATAATCTTACAAATTAGCAATCTCAAAATTTAAATATTACTTAATACCATTTCTCATGTGATCCTTGAACATGTCTACAGAATCTTGTTTGTAAAATTGCTCTATGATCTTCTCAGTAAAGTTTGCTAGTGATTAAACATGCAAACTTTATGAGATCTAAATCCACGTTGTTGTAACTTCAGTTACTAATTATGTGATCTTGAAAAATATTTAAAATTTGCAAGTACCTGTCTTTGATTGCAAAATAAAATATCTTTAAGAGAGTATGTTAAAAAAATAAAAAGCACCATACTTGGTACAGGCAGGTCCTCAATACCTGTTGCCAATATTAACAATAAAAGCGTTTCATTTAACTAGTAAAGCATTCCAAGGGTTGAATGGTAACAGTGAGTTCAGTTACTAATTATGTGATCTTGAAAAATATTTAAACTTTGCAAGTACCTGTCTCTTTGATTGCAAAATAAAATATCTTTAAGAGAATTTTTTTTTTTTTTAAAAAGCACCATACTTGGTACAGGACAGGCCCTCAATAGCTGTTGCCAATATTAACAATAAAAGCGTTTCATTTAACTAGTAAAGCATTCCAAGGGTTGAATGGTAATAGTGAGTACTAGTACTCCAGATTCTTTTTAACAAATTAATTTATGTATCTGTGAATTTATTTATGTATGTATTGATTTATTTTTGGCTCTACTGGGTTTTCATTGCTGTGGTCAGACTTCAATTGCGGTGAGAGGGGGATACTCTTTAGTTGTGGTGCATGGACTTATTATTGTGGTAACTTCTCTTGTTGTGGAGCAAAAACTCTACAGCACAGAGACTTCAGTAGTTGTGGTGCACAGACTTAGTTGCCTCGAGGCATGTGGAATCTTCCTGGACCAGGGATCAAACTTGTGCCCCCTGCAATGGGAGGTGGACTCTTTATAGCTGGACCACCAGGGAAGTGCCAGTGCTCCAGATTCCTGAACTGGAGTGGCAGTGTAGTATTAGAAGGCCTTAGAAAAATAAAAAAGCACAAAGATTAGTCAGGAATAAAGAAGCATATTCTATTTTATCCTCATTTTTGAAGTAGGTGGCAGGGAGGATTAATGGAGGCTCAAGTCTATTTCAAACATTTCTTGTTTATACTGGACGCTAGGGATTGCCAGGAAACAAGACAGCTGATGTTAGGAGGTATATGGGAGTGGGGTAGGGTGAGAAGTCATGGATAAATTAAAAACTGGCAAGTATCTGTTAAAGCAGAGCCACTTTTTAGGGGGCATAAGAAAAACTGATAAGTCACCATTTTGGTCTCTCTAGAGAAATCCATGTGTTGTTAAGAACTTAAGACCATTTACTACCATTCATGCTGCAAAATGCAGTAGTCATGCTATTTCCAAAAGGATCCTAAAAACTGTAGTGCAAAAGAAATCTAAGAAAATAAATAATTACAAAACCATCAACATTTTTCAAAGAAATATGCTCAAAACAGTGACTTTTACAAAAAATGTGAATTTGTTTTAAATGAAAAAAGAATTCTATCAAAGACTCATTTCACAGATAAATTATATTGCATTAATGACTTGATTAACAGTGTACAAATAAGGGTCGTAGACTCTTTTAATTAGGTCTGAGTGAACAAAGGTCCGTCTAGTCAAGGCTANAAATATGCTCAAAACAGTGACTTTTACAAAAAATGTGAATTTGTTTTAAATGAAAAAAGAATTCTATCAAAGACTCATTTCACAGATAAATTATATTGCATTAATGACTTGATTAACAGTGTACAAATAAGGGTCGTAGACTCTTTTAATTAGGTCTGAGTGAACAAAGGTCCGTCTAGTCAAGGCTATGGTTTTTCCAGTAGTCATGTAGGGATGTGAGAGTTGGACTATTAGCCTGGTAGGCTGCAGTCCATGGGGTCACTGAGTCGGACACGACTGAGCGACTTCACTTTCACTTTTCGCTTTCATGTATTGGAGAAGGAAATGGAAATCCACTCCAGTATTCTTGTCTAGAGAATCTCAGAGATGGGGGAGCCTGGTGGGCTGCCATCTATGGGGTCACGCAGAGTTGGACACAACTGAAGCGACTTAGCAGCAGCAGCAGCAGCAGCAGGGATTGCCAGACAGCCCTGAGTTCTTCCTCTTTATATGTCTTCTTCTTCTTCTTTCTTTCTTCCAAGTTATGGATTGATGATTCTTTGCACCTATGTGTACACATATGTCGGGGTTTTTTTTGCACAGAATCAAAGAGTTCTAAATGGAAATAGTTGCATTAACTTTAGAATATTTAAGAAACTACTTTTTACTGCTTTCTTCTCGATTTTTCTGCATTCCAGCTTTATGTCTTTAACTTTGGAATACAGCACTACTAGGTAACCTCCACAGCTAGCCCAATTCCATAACTATTAATTGAATACACTGCCCATGTTTGTTCAGTCCTATCTTAGAGCTCCAAGAGTGGTCAGAAATAAATAAAAGGACATTCAGAGCCTTCTGGGCTCTGGGTATAACTAGTTTTAATTTTTTTCATTTACTTCTTTCGTTTCTTCATTCTTCCTCTTGGGTTCTCCTCTTCTTTCTACTCCATCCCTTAAGTAGCTGGCTTCTTGATTGCCTCCCTATTCGGCACAAAGAATTACTAAATTACTACAGTAATATTGATATAATGGCATGTGTTGTTTCCCTTTTCTCTGTGGGCACATGTGTGAGTCTCAGGGAGAATATAACTGTGGCCATGTGCAGAATGGGAAGCAAGCAGGACATGAATATAAACCTGGAAAACTATTACTACTGATGAAAAAACTTTGAAAACCATCACCACTTATCTATTTTTAAAATATAGCTCATGTTTAAACATTTATTTGTTTCAAATGAATAATGAAAGGCAGTTCCATTTCCCCCCCAGACCAAAATTAAGTAGCACTGAAATTCCTTCTCATAGAGAGAGAGATCTTTCAAAATTAGCTATTTGGAAGGCTACAGATGCTGCTTGCAATTATGAAAACAAGATCAAAACATTTTGATGCCCTTTCCCTACTTCAGTAAGATAGCAACTACACAAGGGTATTCTCTAGAGTAATGATCTTGCCTCCCTCCAAAGGTTTTTTTATCCCATATTCAGGAGGTCACATCCAGTCTCCAGCTGCACAGAGCTCTCTGCTATTAATTTAAAATGGGGCCTTCAGAGGTTCACATACAGGAAAATCTGCTCCTTAAGAGGTAAGCTCTACCAATCTATTTGAAGAGAACAGGAGAATTTAGCTTTGAACAAAATAATCCATTCCTATAACCTATCTTCACTAATCAGAAATAAAAGCTTAAATTGGAGGTCCACAAAATTATCTTTGCTTAAGGATAATTCAGTTTACTCCAATGTCTTAATAACACTGTTTTTATTTTATTTATTTTTCTTAGAGGGGGGATCTGGCATTGTTATTTTTATCATCATCATCATCATTTTTGTCAAGTTATCTGGCAGATACAGAAGGTTATTCACTCTATAGCTCTCTCATTAAAAAAATGTTGAGCAGTCATTGAAAAGGATGAAAGAAATCTGGTTGAAGACGCAGGTGCACTAACAAATGGGTGGTCTTTGGATTACAGTATTTATGTGTGCTATGGCAAAGCTGAACAGAAACCTAAATGTTACACATACAAAGTGGTACAACAAGAACATCTGTGTTGCAGGGATTGAACTGGCATGGCTAACACCTCCAGTGCCAGGTGCAAAGGAAATTTCAATACAGCTTGAGTAATCTTGACTGCTAGCATCTGCCTGCATGAGATTATCTCCTGTGTTCCTAGTCCACCATTCTCCATTAGAGCATTTATGTGATACATCTGGTGGTGCCATGGCCAAGCACGAAGGAGCGATGCCTCCACCACTGGGGGGTAAATGCCTGACTCTTTCACTCAGCACAAAGGCAAAGAGGAATTCTTTTCAGGATCAAGGGCAGCCAGCCAATTCTCCGAGACTGGTTAGCAGACAGCACTCCAGAAAGATGGCAGCTTTCATCTTTTCCATTTAGTTAGACATGTATCCATGAGCTTGATATGGAGGTTAGTTCTTCAGTTTACAATTCTGTCTCTACATATTATTGCAGGAAAAGGACAGATTTTAATACGAGAATTGAAACAGAGTTTTAATGTGACTTGGCTCGGCACACAGTCTCTGCATACAACTCATCTTCAGAATCAATCAGCACGGTAGGGTGAGGATGGTAGAGATCATCCATCCAGCAGTCTCTGCAGCACAGAGCCTCACATAGATTATGTCCCTCTCTTCAAATCTCCCCTACCCTCAAGAAATGACCACAGCATCTGCTGCTGAGAAACTAGAAATTGCTAGAAGGGCACTGCTTCAATAGTTCACTGTTTTAGAGCCTACACAACCCAGCACCCACTCGGTCCCCTTTGTTTCCTGTTACAGTGGATTTGTGGGTTCTTTATAGAGCAAACCCATTTCCATCTACATTATATCCTCACCTTTACCTGAATTTTCATACTCTCTCTCTTTCTGCTGGATTTTTGCCCTCTGAATTAAACCCAGTCAGGATTCCCTCCTTAAAAGAAACCCCCACTGATGCTTGCTCCGCTGCAATGGTCACCTTTCACCATTGCTCACCTCTTTCACAACTAAACATTTTTACAAGTTTCTTTATGTTGTTCCTCTCCCACTTACCTCTCAAACCATTCAACTCTGGCTGCTTTCCTTAACATTTCATTAAAATTCATCATGTTGATGTCATAAGTCATCCCCTGATAAAATCAAAGGGTTTCATCCTGCTATTAGAGATGCCTGTGGCATATGATATATGTGACTGCTCTTTCTCAGGCAGCCTCTTAACCGTTGCTTTGTAATATCCCTTCATGTTTTGTTTCCTGCACTTCTGGCTACATATCCCTAGTTATGTATTCACTCCCCATTTTCTCTAACAATTAAAAGATGGAATTCTGCAAGGTTCTTTTTATGGAGTCCTGTTAATACTCGTTCTTTGGACATTCTCATTCACCAACAAGATTTCAGTTCAGTTTCGTAGCTGACCTACACATTTTATCACCACTTTTCTAAAACTGGGCTTCCCTGTGGCTCTCGCTCTTTCCATTTGCTCCTTCCCAGTGACTTCTCACACTTTCTCACTGTTGTCCTCTGGTACCACCAACCCAGCCCAAAGTAACTGCAGCAGCTTCTGAAATAGTAGCCTTGCGTCACTCTGTGTGCATGCGTGCTAAGCCACTGCAGTTGTGCCAACTCTGTGCCACCCTATGGACTGTAGACGGTCAGGCTCCTCTGTCCCTGGGCATTCTTCAGGCAAGAATATTGGCGTGGGCTTCCATGTCCTCCTCCAGGGGATCAGTCACCCTCAGATGCAGATCTGATCACATCACTTTCCTGGTTAAACACACTTCAGGTCAGTTTAGTTCAGTCCCTCACTCCCTCCGACTCTTTGTGACCCTATGGACTGCAGCATGCCAGGTTTCCCAGTCCATCACCAACTCCCGGAGCTTGCTCAAACTCATGTCCATCGAGTCGATGATACCGTCCAACCATCTCAGCCTCTGTCGTCCCCTTCGCTTCCTGCCTTCAATCTTTCCCAGCATCAGGGGCTTTTCCAATGAGTCAGTTCTTCACATCAGGTGGCCAAAGTATTGGAGCATCAGCTTCAGCATCAGTCCTTCCAATGAATATTCAGGACTGATTTCCTTTAGGATGGACAGGTTGGATATCCATGCAGTCCAAGGGACTCTCAAGAGGCTTCTCTAGCACCACAGTACTAAAGCATCAGTTCCTCAGCACTCAGCTTTCTTTATGGTCTTAAACCCACTTAGTCTTTCTGATTATTCTCAAGACAAATCTCCAAACCCTTGACAGAGCCAACATGGCCTCATATTTTCTTCTCCCTGCTCACCTCTTTGCCCCTTTCTTGAGTGAACTATAAACTATACATCAGAGGCTATAATAAGGTGAAGATGGGATTCTCTATACGCCTATGGTGAGAATATAAACTATACGGTTATCATCACAGTTTTATAAACGTTGGTGGAAGACACAAGACTCCTGGATTACAGATGCAGTTTGGTTTCATACTCTTAGCAACAGTAGTGGCCATAATATCAGTAGTTTTGCACTGATTCCCCAAGCCCTACTCCCCACAGAACGACTTAGAGAAGGCCAGATAACATCACCTCTTGCAATCATTTTCTACAGCAAATATAGCTTTTCCCTTTCTTGAATATGCCATAGACTCGGTTAGGGGATGTTCGTTTATAAAGTCAAATTCAATATGCTATTTCAAATTTATATTTCCAAAGAAATTTATTATGATTTCATATTTTGGAAGTAAGACATTTTTAAAAAGTGTGTTGTGGTTGTACATTGCAATATAAATAAAAGTATAGGAAGAAAACATACAGACATTTTACATGGCAGTTATTTCTGGGTTGTAGGATTAATACTTATTTCTTATTTTAGTTACTTTAATTCCATATTCTTCCCTTTTCTGAAACAAACATATTTTATACTTTACCAGGCAGGGTTGCCATTGCCTTCTCCATCTCCTTTAATTAGAATATATTTTCTCAAAATCTTTTTTTTTTTTTTTGCCATTATTTTGTGCTCTTCCATCACATTATTAAAACAAAACAATGAAACTTCAAATGTGGTGCATGGCTCTACATGCAAGAATGCAGCACAAATTTGCAAATAGCAAGAGAAGATTAAGTGTGTGAACTACTTCTTTACCCTCACCTAAACTAACTTCAAATTAATCAGAACTAAGTAAAAACAGCATTAAGCTGAGGGAAAATTCCATTGACTGTCTGAGAGGTTTTAGAGCCACACAGTGCTGTCTCGGCTTCTGCTACCCTCTTGTTCTCACTCTTCTGTTCCTCCTCCCGCTCAACGCTCAGTAAGCACCATCTAAGTCTGAAGGAGATCAGCCCTGGGATTTCTTTGGAAGGAATGATGCTAAAGCTGAAACTCCAGTACTTTGGCCACCTGATGCGAAGAGTTGACTCATTGGAAAAGACTCTGATGCTGGGAGGGATTGGGGGCGGGAGGAGAAGGGGACGACCGAGGATGAGATGGCTGGATGGCATCATGGACTCAATGGACGTGAGTCTGAGTGAACTCTGGGAGCTGGTGATGGACAGGGAGGCCTGGCGTGCTGCGATTCATGGGGTCACAAAGAGTTGGACAGGACTGAGAGACTGAACTGAACTGAACTGAAGTGCAAGGATGGCTGCTAAACAAGTCAAGGAGCTCATGGTGAAATGGAGGAGCTGATCTAGGAACACCTACCCTCATCATGATGGCAAATGGTAAGACAGAAGCCTGAAGTCAATGGTTAACATGAGAGGTGCCCTCTGAGTGGAGCCTCAAGGACAACATGATCACGTATTTGGTGGCTGAGGTACGCAGGGAGATTTTTCATATGAGGGAAACAAGAATGTTTCAACTTAGGCAGATAAAGCAACTTCATAAGAGAGGAACCTGTTATATCAGCATGCATGTGTGACAAGTTGGTTAATGAGAAACCTGGGAGAAAATGAAAGTCTTAAGACAAACTTTTTGTAAGAGTAAAATAGGGATAATATAGTAAAAGCACTTCACAAAGTGCGAAGTGAAGTGAAAGTCACTCAGTTGTCTGACTCTTTGCAACCCCATGGACTATACNGAGAAAATGAAAGTCTTAAGACAAACTTTTTGTAAGAGTAAAATAGGGATAATATAGTAAAAGCACTTCACAAAGTGCGAAGTGAAGTGAAAGTCACTCAGTTGTCTGACTCTTTGCAACCCCATGGACTATACAGTCCATGGAATCCTCCAGGCGAGAACACTGGAGTGGGTTCCCTTCTCCAAGGGATTGCCCCAACCCAAGGATCGAACCCAGGTCTCCCACATTGCAGGTGGATTCCCTACCAGCTAAGCCAAGTGCAGGCTCATGGGTCTCCCACATTGCAGGTGGATTCCCTACCAGCTAAGCCAAGTGCAGGCTCAGGGTAAGCATAAATATAATGTTCTTTCTTTTCTATCACTTACGTGCACAATTTATTTCTCTTAAATTTCATACCAGTGTATGCATGCAGATAAGCCCACAATAATAGTGATGATAATGATAACAATAATATTAATATTAAGAACATTTAATAAGTGCAGTAAGTATGGAAATGGAAACCACTTTCACTCAGTTATGTCCAACTCTTTGCGACCCTGTAGGCTGTAGCCTATCAGGCTCCTCTGTCTGTGGGATTTCCCAGGCAAAAATACTGGAGTGGGTCGCCATTCCCTTCTCCAGGGAATCTTCCCAACCCAGAAATCAACCTGGTCTCCTGCATTGGAGGCAGATTCTTTACCATCTGAGCCACCAGGGAAGCCCAAGAGAAGCAGTAGTATACAACTGTTTTATATGTTTTACCTTATTTAATCCTCAAATTGTCCCCAAAAGAAGTTACTAGTATCTCTATTTTACACATGAGAAAACTGAAGTAGAGTTAATTAACTGACCTAATTAATTAGTGTTAGAGATGGGATTTGCAAGCAAGTAAGCTTACTCCTTGGAAGGAAAGTTATGACCAACCTAGATAGCATATTGAAAAGCACAGACATTACTTTGCCAACAAAGGTCTGTCTAGTCAAGGCTATGGTTTTTCCAGTGGTCATGTATGGATCTGAGAGTTGGACTGTGAAGAAAACTGAGCACTGAAGAACTGATGCTTTTGAACTATGGTGTGGGAGAAGACTCTGGAGAGTCACTTAGACTGGAATGAGATCCAACCGGTCCATCCTAAAGATCAGTCCTGGGTGTTCATTGGAAGGACTGATGCTAAAGCTGAAACTCCAGTTCTTTGGCCACCTCATGTGAAGAGCTGACTCACTGGAAAAGACCCTAATGTTGGGAAATATTGAGGGCAGGAGAAGGGGATGATAGAGGACGAGATGGCTAGATGGCATCGCCGACTCGATGGACATGAGTTTGGGTAAACTCTTGGCGTTGGCGATGGACAGGCAGGCATGGTGTGTTGCGATTTGTGGGGTCACAAAGAGTCAGACACAACTGAGTGACTGAACTGAACTGAATCTGATTTTGGATTTGAGGTCTTATCTAATATGAATAATACTGATGCTATTTCTCTGTGTACTAAAATCATATACGTACAGAGGGAGAACAAAGACTCAGAAGGCTTGTGTTTTATTCACAAAAGTCAAACATTTTGAAACATGTTTGTTTATAGAATGCTAAGCTTATTTTCTCTATAATTGTGCCACTGTGTACGCATGGCCTGGATATTATTTCCTTAATCAGATTAACTTATAGTTTCACTTACAAATAGTTACCAAGCTCTTACTATGTCTCAAGGTTTGTGCTAGAACTTCAAAGGGTTGAAAACAATTAGATACCATTCCTGCCTTCTGGGAGTTTACTGTCTAACAACATTAGCAGATTAAAAAAAACTAAGATTAACAAATTATAAAGAATCAGTTCAGTCCAGTTGCTCAGTCGTGTCTGACTCTGTGACCCCATGAATCGCAGCACGCCAGGCCTCCCTGTCTATCACCAACTCCTGGAGTCCACCCAAACCCATGTCCATTGAGTCGGTGATGCCATCCAACCATCTCATCCTGTGTCGTCCCCTTCTCTTCCTGCCTTCAATTCTTCCCAGCATCAGGGTCTTTCCCAATGAGTCGGTTCTTCGCATCAGGTAGCCAAAGTATTGGAGTTTCAACTTCAACATCAGTCCTTCCAATGAACACTCAGGACTGATCTCCTTTAGGATAGACTTGTTGGCAAGTTACTATGAAGGAAATGAACAATATACTACGAGGGGAAAGAATAATAAGGGAACACGATTATGATCTTTACCTTTTTAATCAGATTGGAAGTTGAAGGTAAGGAGTACATTTAAGAAAGAATAGAATGACATGGGTAAAATATGGTGAACATTACTCCAATTTCAGCCATGCCCAATAGTTTTGGACTTCTTAAAGTTATGCTAGTGTATTCATTATGTCATAAATGAGAAATTTTGTTTAAAATATTATCATAAATTATATACAGAAAATGATTGTTATGAAAATATAAATGGTATGTTACCACTTTTGTCAGTGAGTATGTGTGGGAGGGTCCTGGAGATGAAAGATTGTGAGTTCAGAAAGTAGTTTGAAGAATTTGTACCAATGTGCTGCTCATAGTGATTTTTGAAAGAATTATGAATGATATTTATTCCTTTTCAGAAGTACATATTTTCTATACATTTCCCTGGTGACCCAGATAGTAGAGAATCTGTCTGCAATGCAGGAGATCCGGGTATGATCCCTGGGTTGGGAAGATCCCCTGGAGAAGGGAATAGCAACCCACTCCAGTATTCTTGCCTGGGGAATTTCATGGACAGGGGAGACTGGCGGGCTACAGTCCATAGGGTCACAAAGAGTTAGACATGACTGAGCAACTAACACTTTGATTTTTATCAATTTTACATATTATGCTCCATTTTAAAAATACATAAATCTATAATATATAAAAACATTCTTCTGAATCGCTAACCTAGATTCCTATTTCATTTTTCCCACTTAATGAAAATGTGAAGGAGTTGAGAAAGTCACTTTTCTCTTTACATTCCAACATATGCCTCAAAAAACTAGAGAAAGCTCTGGAAGGTCCCTGAGGCAACTTATAGATCCCAAGTGCGTTATATGTCTAAAGGACATGCATGAGGATTCTAAAGTATTATTTGGATATTAAATTCTAAAAAGTGAAAATAATTCAGTTTTATTTATAAGTAATATGTTTCCAGTAATAATTTTAATAATTGTAAGTAACTGTCCACGGATTTTCTCTGCCTTAATTAAGTTTAATATTTTGTTTGCTTCCATGTTATATGGATTTTTTTCTAGATGCCAAATCTCTGAAGCTTGAACTCCAGGTGCAATCTGTATAATTTTAATTTTCTCATTTTCATTAACCTATAGGAAAAGCAGTATCATAAATATTTTTTATTATTAATCTGAACTAGTAGTCTAAAGTAGTTATAATCTTTCATTATCATTGCCAAATTCTGAAATGATTAAACATACCAGGTTTATCTAAAAGTCTATGATAAGAGCATAAGAGTGAAAAGAAGAGTGCCAGAGGTCAAGAAATTCAGGTGCCTCGAGAAGTTAGGAAAGATCTATTTTTATACACAGCAATGAAAAACTTATCATCACAAGGTGCTCTGCTGAGATGGGAGGAGTGGTGAAGATGGTGGAATAGGGGAATAGCATGACCTCACCTCATCCCACGGCAACACCAACATTACAACTGTTAGCAGAGCAACTACTGATGAGAAAGACCTGAAAAGCAGAAAAGATCTGTACAGGAGGAGCCCCAGTGAGATGAGTAGGAGGGAGGAGACGTGGTAGAGTCAAGTCCCAAACCCAGGTTAGGCAACCCACAAATGGAAGGATAATTGCAACTGCACAGGTTCTTCCCAAGCAGCAAAGAGTTTGAGCCCCACACTGACCTCCCTAGCCCAAGTTCTGTACCAGGAAGACAAAACCCCAGAATGTTTGCCTTTGAAGGCTAGTGGGGTTTACTTTTCGGGAGAGGCAGAGGTCTGTAGGAAGTAGAAACTCCTTTTGAAAAGGATGCATACAAAGTGTTACATTCTCCAAGAGCTAGGGCAAAAGCAATAATCAGAAAGGAGCCTGGGTCAAATCTACCTATATATCTTGGAGAGCCTTTCAGAAAGGCTGGAGGCAAGTGAAGCTCATCTTGGGGACACAAAGCCATTTTGGGGAGCATGTTTTACTACCTGGACATGAGCTAGCAAACGCCATTTAAAAATCTTGTTCTAGCTTGTTGATACTAGGACTGGGCCCCAACCCCCAGCTTTTCTCCACTCATATGGGACAACTCAGGTCAAGCAGCTAGCTGGATGAGAGCACCAGCCCACCCACCAGCAAGTCAACAGCAGCTCTGAGACACCCTGGACCTTTCTCTGGGATCTTACCCAACTCACCAACGGCCAGTACCAACTTTGGGACACAGTGGTCTCTCAACCAGCCATGTCAGGAACTGGCCGGCTAAACAGCAGGCCAACACTAGATTGGGACCTCCAGTTGTGCCACCATGCCCTCAGGACCCAGTTGCATACACTTGTGCACCAGGACTAGCTGCAGGAACCCATGGGATTCCACAGACATCAGCCTTGTGACGCCTCCTCACCAACCAGAAGCCACACAGCCTCCATACTAGGTAGGGCATGGCAACCACCCAGACCAGGGGCCAGACAAACCTATCTGACTGACCACAGTAAACAGCCTGCTCTAACGGAAGGGCCTATGCAGCCCATATAGAGGACATCCCTAGAACATACAGCTTTGGTGATATGAGCAGAATGCACTGCTGGGATGCAAAGGATATCTACAACAGTCTTCTTCTCCAAGATCAGGAAACATAACCAAATTACCAAATGTATAGAAATAAAAACAGTATCAAGCAAAATTAGGTCACAAGGGACTATACTCCAAATTAAGGAGCAGGACAAAAGTACAGAATAATTAAGAGAAGTGGAGATAAACAGGTCAAGGTAAAGATCATAAAGACGTTCAAAGAGCTTGAGAGAAGACTGTTTGAACACACTAAGAAGTTAGAAGTTTTTAACAAAGTGTTAGGAAATATAAAGAAACTGACAGAGCTGAAGAATACAATAAATGAAATACTAAACACACCAGAAGGAATCAAGAATAGATTAGATGATATGGAGGAATGGATCAGCGAACGGGAAGCAGCATAGTGGAAATCACTAAAGTTGAAGAGACGATTCAATCTGCAAATCAGTCAGTGTGATAGAGGATATTAACAAATTGAAAAATAAAAATTATGGGATCATTTCAGAAAATGTGAGAAAAACTTTAGACAAAATTTAACAGAAACAATTCCATTTATAATCTCATCAAAAAGAATAAAATACCTAGAAATAAATCTAACTAAGGAGGCAAAACAACTGTACTTGGAAAACTAGAAGATACTGATGAAAAACATTAAAGGGAACATAAACAGATGGAAAGATATACTGTGCTCATGAGCCGGAAGAACTCATGTTGCTCAAATAATCACATTACCCAAGGCAACCCACAGATTCAGTGCAATTCTTACCAAAGTACCAATGGCATTTTTCCACAGAACTAGAACAAATAATTCTAAAATATATACAGAAACACAAAATAACCTGAATATACCCAAAACAATCTTTGACAAGGAACAAAGTTGGAGCTATCACCTCCTTGATTTTAGACTATATACTACAAAGTTACAGTATGCAAAATAGTATGGTGCTGGCACAAAAACGACACATAGATATAAGGAATAGAATAAAGAGCCCGTAAATGAATCCATACTTACATGAGCCATTAATCTATGAGGAGAAGGCAAGAGTATATAATAGGAAAATGATACTCTGTTCAATAAATGGTGTTGGGAAAACTTGACAGCTATATGCAAAAGAATCAAACTGGACTTTTGCACACCATGCATAAAAATATGTTCAAAATAGATTAAAGATATATATAAGGCATGAAGTAATAAAACTTCTAGAAGAAAACATAGACATTTTGCTCTTTGACATTGATCTCAGAAATACTTTTTTTGGATATGTCTCCTCCAGCAAGGGAAACAAAAGCAAACATAAACAAGTGGGGCCACATCAAACTAAAAAGCTTTTGCACAATGAAGCACATTTTCAACAAAATGAAAAAGCTGCCTACTGACTGAGATAAGACATTTGCTAACAATATATCAGATAAGGGGTTAATACCCTTTGTATAAAAGGTTATACCCTTTGTATAAAATATACAAAGAACTCTCACAACTCATTATTGAAAAATCCAACCTGATTAAAAAAGGGTAGAGGAGCTGAACAGATGTTTTCCCAATGAAGACATACAGATGGTCTATAGACATATGAAAAGGTTTAACATCACTAGTTACCAGGTAAATGAAAATCAGAACCAGAAAGTGATATCACCCAACACCTATCAGACTGGCTACTATCAAAAAACACAACAAGTGTTGATCAGGATGTGGAGAGAAGGGAACCTACATGCACTCTTGGTGGGAATGTAAATTGGATAGCCATGAAGAAAAACAGTACTGAGTTTCTTCAAAAAATTAAAAATAGAACTAATATATGCTCCAGCATTTTCACTCCCAGATATTTATTCAAAGAAATTGAGAACAGTAATTAGAAAAGATATGTATACCCTTATGTTCACTGTAGCATTATTTATAATAGCCAAAAGATATAGAAGCAATCAAAATGCCCAAGAATGGATAAAGAAGAGGTGATATACAAATATATATATATATATTTGTATATATATATATATCCATACACACAAACATCCATATATACATATGTACACATACACACAACAGACTATTGCTCAGCCATAAAAAATAATGTAATCTTGCCGTTTGCAACAACACGGATAGACCTACAGAGAATTGTGCTAAGTGAAATAAGTCAGACAAAGACAAACACTGTATGATTTCACTTCTGCAGGGAATGTAAGAAACAAAACAAATGAACAAATGTGACAAAACAGAAACTCTCAGATACAAAAATCAAAGAGGTGGCTGTCAGAGAGGCCAGGCATGCGGGGGGAGAGAAATAGGGGAGCAAGATAAACAGGTACAAATTTCTAGTTGCAACATAAATGTCATGAGGATGCAATGCACAATGTGGGAAATACAGGCAATACTTATGTAATATCCCTGTAGGTTGACAAATGGTAACTAGACTTATCTTGGTGGTCCTCTTGAAATACCAAATCACTGTTTTGTAACAGGAACTAACAAAGTGTTGCAGAAAATTATACTTCATAAACAATTCAAAGAGATCAGATTCATTGCTACCACAGGTAGCGGGTGAGGGGAGGGGGAACTAAGTAATCAAGTTATAAGATAAATACTAGGAATGTAATATATAATATGATATAGATAATCAACATTGCTGTATGATATATATGAAAGCTATTAAGACAGTGAATCCTGAGTTCTCAACCCAAGGAAAATTTTTTTTTCTTATTTAATATTGTAACTTTATGAGATACATTCACTAAACATATTGGGACAATCATTTCATTATGTCACATCATTATGATGTATACCATGAACCTATGTAGTACTCTATGTCAATTATATCTCAATAAAACTGGAAGAAAAAAGTCTGTGATGAGGTCATAGAGGTAATTACAATAGATCTGGCTAGAACATAAATGGAAAACAGCAAAACAGACCTCAAAATAAGCTAAAGTTACAGACAAATCTGAAAAAAAGGCATCATTCCTTCACATACAGATGAATGAAAATTTCCATTCAGACTTGAAGCTATTTAATTGCCTTCCCTTCCTGTGAAGTCACCACAAGTTTGCCAGGTGAACTGAGCCTTGAGAGGAATGCATGCTCCTCTCAAGGCAGCTGATTCTCTTTCCCTCTTCCTCCCTTCATTCGCTGAGGTCTAGGTAGTAACAACTTCACTGCATCTGATACCCTGGTCCTACCCATGCTTTTGTAGTAAGTCCTTTGTAAACAAACCCTCCTCAAATTAGCCTTACTTGAGTGTTTAATCAGTTTCCTGTTAGGGTCCCTACTAATGGGCAGATGTTAAATTTCATTTAACTTTGATATAAGATCAGTTTTATTTGGTAGGGTAGATTCATATAAACATAGATATACCTACCAGACGTGGCTTTATGTTCCTATGACTGCAGTCTTTAAAAAGAATTAGAGCAAAAAGAATAATCATTTTCAATATGACGTATTTAATATTAATGTGTTCAAAATAGAGAACAGAAAAAGGAATGCATTGGTTTACTCAGAGAAAATGGAAAAAGAATTTGAAATCTTTTTCAAATAGATACTAAATTTGAGCTCTAACCTAACTTAGTTATGACACTTGAAATCATATTTAAAAGGTAGTTTAAGAAGTTATAAATCTTGATCAAGATTATATGTCTCAACATTGAAATCATTTTGCAAAAGCACTCAATAGTTATATAAAAATATCACTCTGATAAAAAATTTGTAAAAACCACAATGATACTTGCTCGACCTCATAGGTGAATTTGTTGGTGGTCTAAAACTGTCTGCCAGAGAAAGCTCTTTCTGTGCTGTGAATTGACCAAAGGCCAAATGCTAATGGGAATGAAGACCTGATCTACTTTGGAAGTGGCTCTTGCCCATAATGAATAAGATATGGCCTAAAGGAAGATAAGGGGAAGCTGATCATATTTTTGTCCATTTATGAGCTTTTCACACTACACACTTTGGGGAAGTGGCTAAGTCACCTGGGGCAGAGAACTGTTTTGTTTGTTTGTTTGTTTTTTACAGTTTTATTGAAACAGAATTCACATTCCATAGAATTCAACCACTTAAAGTATACAATCCAATGCTTTTCAATATACTCAAAGTAAACATTAGAACATTTTTATATCCTTTAAAAGACACCTTGTATCCTTTGATATTATCCCCTTAGTCCCTAATCCCCAAATCTCTGTCCCTTTCTCTCCCCAACAATTAATTACTAACCTACTTTCAGTTCCTATAAATTTGCCATTCTGGATACTGCATATAAATGCAGTCATATGATATGTTGCCTTTTGTGACTTGCTTCTTTCACTTGGTATAATGCTTTTATGGTTCATCGATGTTGTAGCATGTATCAATAGCTTATTCCATTTCATGGCTGAATAATAATTCATCATATGAATATATTTTGTTTATTTATCCATTGGTGGATATTTTGGTTGTTTCCAACTTTTGATTTCTATAAACAATGTTGCTATAAACATTAATATGAAACTCTTTGTGTGACCACATGCTTTCATTTCTCTTGGAAATTTACCTAGGAGTGTAAGTGTAATTTACCTAGGTCATACGCTAACTCTCAGTTGGTAAAGAATCTGTCTGCAATACAGGAGACTTCATTTTGATTCCTGGGTTGGGAAAATCTTCTGGAAAAGGGATAAGATTCTTGGGCTTCCCTATAGCTCAGCTGGTAAAGAATCTGCCTACAATGTGGGAGACCTGGATTTGATTCCTGGGTTGGGAAGATCCCCTGGAGAAGGGAAAGGCTACCCACTCTAGTATTCTGTATAGTCCATGTATAGTCCATTGGGTCACAAAGAGTTGGACACAACCGTGCAACTTTCACTTTCACACTAACTCTAAGTTTAAACATTTGAGTAAGTGCCTTTCCAGAGTGGTAGCAATCATTTACAATCCAAACAGCAAGGTGTAAGGGCTGTGATTTCTTTACTTCTTCATCAATACGTATTATTAATCTGACTTTTTAACTCTAGCTATCCTAATGGATATGGAATGGTAGTTCATTATGGTTTTGATTTGCAATTTTCTGATCAGTAATGATGTCAAGTACTTTTGCATATGCTTATTGAGCATTTGTATATTTTCTTCAAAGAAATATCTATTCAGAAACTTTCCCCATTTTTGAACTGGATCATTCATCTTTTTGTTATTGAGATGTAAGAGCTCTTTATATATTGCAGATACAAGTCTCTTGTCAGACACATGATTCACAATTATTTACTCTTATATGCGTGCTGTCACTTCACTTTCTGGATAGTGTCCTTGGAGCACATACTTCTAATTTTGATGAAGTTCAATTTACACATATATTTTCTTTTGTTGCTCATGCTACTGGTGTCTTACATAAGAATCCATTGTCAAATTTAGGCATCAAGATATACCCCTACATTTTCCTCTAAAAAAAATTATGGTTCTAGACCCTCAATTCAGGTCTTTGACTCAAGTTAATTTTGGTAAATGTTACAAGGTAAGAGTCCAATTTCATTCTTTACATGTGGCTGGCTTGTCCAGGTGTTGCAGTTCTGTTTGTGGAAAAGACTCTTATTTCCCCATTTAATGGTCTATGTGCCTTTGTCAAAATCAGCTGACCATAGACACATGACTTTCTCATTTCTATTCCATTGACCTATACGTCTGTCCTTATCCAAGTGCAGCGTGGTCTTGATTACTTAGTGCTTTATACTATTTCCTAAAATTGGGAAGTGAGAATATTTCAAATTTGTTCATCATTTTCCTGATTATTGGCCATCCTGGATCCTATGCAATTCCATGTGAGTTTTAGAATCAGCTGGTCAGTTTCTACAAAAAATCTGTTGTGATTCTGACAGTGATCACACTGAGTCTATAGATCAATTTGGGGAGTATTACCATCTTAACCAATACATACAATCTTCCCTGGTGGCTAAGAGGTTAAAGCGTCTGCCTGCAATGCGGGAGACCTGGGTTTGATCCCTGGGTTTGGAAGATCCCCTGGAGAAGGAAATGGCAACCCACTCCAGTATTCTTGCCTGGATAATCCCATGGATGGAGGACCCTGGAGGGCTACAGTCCATGGGGTCAGAAAGAGTCGGACACGACTGAGCAACTTCACCATCTTAACCAGCCTAGACAGTATGACCAACCTAGACAGCATATTAAAAACCAGGTCTGTTTTCTAGTCAACGTTATGGTTTTTCCAGTAGTCATGTATGGATGTGCAGAGAAAGTGAAAGTGAAGTTGTTCAGTTGTGTCTGACTCTTTGCGACCCCATGGACACCAGGCTTCTCTGTCCATGGGATTTTCTAGGCAACAGTACTGGTGGGCTGCCGTCTATGGGGTCGCACAGAGTCAGACATAACTGAAGTGTCTTAGCAGCAGCAGCAGCAGCATGTATGGATGTGAGAGTTAGACTATAAAAAAGGCTGAGTCAAAGAATTGATGATTTTGTACTGTGGTGCTGGAGAAGACTCTTGAGGGTTCCTTGGATGGCAAGATCAAAACAGTCCATCCTAAAGGAAATCAGTCCTGAATATTCATTGGAAGGACTGATGCTGAAGCTGAAACTCCTGTATTTTGGCCACCTGGTGTGAAGAACTAACTCATTTGAAAAGACCCCGATGCTGGGAAAGATTGAAGGCAGGAGGAGAAGGGGACGACAGAGGATGAGATGGTTGGGTGGCATCACTGACTGGATGGACATGTGTTAGTGCAAGCTCTGGGAGCTGGTGATGGACAGAGAAGCCTGGTATGTTGCAGTCCATGTGGTTGCAAAGAGCTGGACATGACTGAGCAACTGAACTGAGCTGAACATCTTAACAATTTAAAATTTTCCATTCACGAAGAGGAAATGGTTAGAGGTTCTTTAAAATCTTTCAACAATTTTTTTAGTTTCAGTATTGGTTGAGTTTTGAATTTTAATTCCTGGTATATTATTTTATGATGCTATTATAAATGATATTTTTTAATTTCATTTTTTTGCTTAATTACAAATGTTAGAAATACAACTGATTTTTATATAATGATCTAGTATCTGATATGCATGTTCAATTTCAGTTCTAATAGTATTTTATGGATTTTTAAAAATTCCTAAATACAAGATCATGTTTTATAAGAATAGAGATAGTTTTCCTACCTCCTAGGAACCAGAGATCAAATCGCCAACATCTGCTGGACCATGGAAAAAAGCAAGAGATTCCAGAAAATCATCTATTTCTGCTTTATTGACTATGCCAAAGCCTTTGACTGTGTGGATCACAATAAACTGTGGAAAATTCTGAAAGAGATGGGAATACCAGACCACCTGACCTGCCTCTTGAGAAACCTATATGNTTCCAGAAAATCATCTATTTCTGCTTTATTGACTATGCCAAAGCCTTTGACTGTGTGGATCACAATAAACTGTGGAAAATTCTGAAAGAGATGGGAATACCAGACCACCTGACCTGCCTCTTGAGAAACCTATATGCAGGTCAGGAAGCAACGGTTAGAACTGGAAGTGGAACAACAGACTGGTTCCAAATCGGAAAAGGAGTACATCAAGGCTGTATATTGTCACCCTGCTTATTTAACTTATATGCAGAGTACATCATGAGAAACGCTGGGCTGGAAGAAACACAAGCTGGAATCAAGATTGCCGAGAGAAATATCAATAACCTCAGATATGCAGGTGACACCACCCTTAAGGCAGAAAGTGAAGAGGAACTAAAAAGCCTCTTGATGAAAGTGAAATAAGTGAAGTGAAGTGAAGTCGCTCAGTCGTGTCTGACTCTTTGCGACCCCATGGACTGTAGCCCACCAGGCTCCTCTGTCCATGGGATTCTCCAGGCAAGAATACTGGAGTGGGTTATGAAAAAGTTGGCTTAAGGCTCAAAATTCAGAAAACTAAGATCATGGCATCTGGTCCCATCACTTCATGGCAAATATTTGGGGAAACAGTGGAAACAGTGTCAGACTTTATTTTGGGGGGACTCCAAAATCACTGCACATGGTGATTGCAGCCATGAAATTAAAAGACTCTTACTCCTTGGAAGGAAAGCTTTGACCAAACTAGATAGTATATTGAAATGCAGAGATATCACTTTTCCAACAAAGGTCCATCTAGTCAAGGCTATGGTTTTTCTAATGGTCATGTATGGATGTGAAAGTTGAACTGTGAAGAGAGCTGAGCACCGCAGAATTGATGCTTTAGAACTGTGGTGTTGGAGAAGACTCTTGAGAGTCCTTTGGACTGCAAGGAGATCCAACCAGTCCATCCTAAAGGAGATCAGTCCTGGGTGTTCATTGGAAGGACTGATGCTGAAGCTGAAACTCCAGTACTTTGGCCACCTCATGCAAAGAGTTGACTCATTGGAAAAGATCCTGATGCTGGGAGGGTTTGGGGGCAGGAGGAGAAGGGGACGACAGAGGATAAGATAGCTGGATGGCATCACTGACTCGATGGACATGAGTTTGAGTGAACTCCGGGAGTTGGTGATGGACAGGGAGGCCTGGCGTGCTGTGATTCATGGGGTCGCAAAGAGTTGGACATGACTGAGCGACTGAACTGAACTGAACTGAGTGCTATGTTTGAATATAAAATGTATTCTATAGACAGAATCAAGTAGGATTATGGTTTTTTGTTTGTTTTCCCCTCTGACAACTTCTGCTTTTTGATCAGGTTTTTAAGCTAGTCACATTTAATGTCTCTTTTATATCATTGGATTTATGACTGTCATTTCACTTTTATGTTTTTGTTTATTTTGGTATGGATCATATCGTTTTTGTATCTTTTACTGCTATTTTTGCAAATAAATATTTTCTGATGTAGTATTTCAATTAATTTAATGATTTAATTACCAAAAAAACTTTTTCGTCATTATGTTCTTGAGCCATGTCAGTATTTGCCCTGAGGCCTACAAAATACATTTTTATTTATAAAAATTAGCTTCAAATTAATACTAGCTCAATTACAGTTACATATAAAAGTGGTACTCTTATAACTGTATTCCTTTTTCTATCCTTCTGTGATATTATTTTTATAATTATATTTATAAATGCTAATATTTTAATATTACATTCAAAATTATCACATTATGTAATTTTCTATCTTTTAAAGAAGTTGGGAAAAGAAATGAGAGCAAATAAGCATCAGTTCAGTTCAGTTCAGTCACTCAGTCGTGTCCGACTCTTTGCAACCCTATGAATCGCCGCACGCCAGGCCTCCCTGTCCATCACCAACTCCCGGAGTTCACTCAAACTCACGTCCATCGAGTCAGTGATGCCATCCAGCCATCTTATCCTCTGTTGTCCCCTTCTCCTCCCGCCCCCAATCCCTCCCAGCATCAGAGTCTTCTCCAATGAGTTAACTCTTCGCATGAGGTGGCCAAAGTACTGGAGTTTCAGCTTTAGCATCATTTCTTCCAAAGAAATCCCAGGGCTGATCTCCTTCAGAATGGACTGGTTGGATCTCCTTGCAGTCCAAAGGACTCTCAAGAGTCTTTCCAACACCACAGTTCTAAAGCATCAATTCTTTGGTACTCAGCTTTCTTCACAGTTCAACTCTCACATCCATACATGACCACTGGAAAAACCATAGCCTTGACTAGATGGACCTTTGTTGGCAAAGTAATGTCTCTGCTTTTGAATATGCTATCTAGGTTGGTCATAACTTTCCTTCCAAGGAGTAAATGTCTTTTAATTTCATGGCTTCAATTACCATCTAGCTTTTATTAATTAACCTTATCATTTCTGCTCTCTTCATTTGTTCCTGTAAATCAAGTTATTATTTGGAATTAATTTCCTAGCCAAAACAGCTTAGATTACTCACTTCCATTATATTATTTTGCCAAAAGTATTACACATGTATATATTACAGGCCAAATAATACATAAAGTTTTTCGCCTTTAAAGTCAGCTAAGAAAGGAGAAAAAATATATAAATATGCTATATTTTATCGTTACATTGTTAACTTTATTACTGTTTTCATATGATTTGGTAAATTCCAGTTACTATCTGGGGTCAACTGCTTTCAGCCTAAAGATTTTCTTTTAGTATTTCAAACCATGTGGGTTTCTTAGAAATAAATTCTCATGCTTTCATTTGGGAATATGTTTATTTTGTTTCATTTATAAAATAGTTTTGCTCAAAATAGAATTTTTGGTGACTTTTTTTCTTTGAGCATTTTATAATGTTATACATCCCCCACATTTTTTGTCTGTCTTCCACTGTTCTATTAATCTCTTTGGAACTTTCTTTTAGAGTATTTTTTCTTCTTGTTGATTTGAAGATTTTCTCCTTATCTTTGGATTCAATATTTATACTGTGATGTCTCTGACTATGGACCTCTCTGTGTTTATATGACTTGAAATTTGTTGAGCTTCTTGGATGTGCAATGTTTTCAATAAATTTGGCAATTTTTTTAGCTATTATTTTTAAATGGCATTTATGCTTCTTTCTCCTTTCCTTCTGGTACTCCTATTATACATATTTTGGTACACTAGATAGTGTCTCATAGTTCTCTGCATCGCATTTTTCTTAATTCTTTTTTACCCTTCAAACTCTATAATCTTTATCAAGCAATTTTCAAGTCACTAATTCAGTTGAAATCTGAATTTTTCACTTTCAGGATTTACTGAAATACTCAGTAAGTCAGCTGAATAGAACGTAATATTCAATTTTCTGGTTGTGCTTATTTTTTTAATATACATTTTTATGATGTAACACTGTCATCATACTTTTACTTCTTTTATCTTTTTTAAATTTCTTTGAATATATTTAGATAATTACTCTGAAGATTTTGTTTGTTGAACCTAACATTTGGTTTAATCATAGGAAGTTTCTGCTGTCTTCCTGCCCCGCCCCCACTCCCCTTGTATATGAATCATACTTTTGGGTTTCTCTGTAGGTGTCTCTCTCTTTTTTATTTTTTTCAGAAACTTGACACTTTATAAATAATGTGCTTTGGCAATTCAGGGTACTTCCCTCTTATCCTAGGGGCTTGTTATTATTTGCTTGTTTAGTGATTATTTCAGTCAATTTTCCCACTACTACCAACTCTCCACTCACACCCCTTAGCATTAAGCCTCTGATGTTGCTCCTCCGGGAACACAATCTTGGATGTTGCTACAGTCACTCTGGGACAACAAGAATTTTTGTGGGGCTCTCTTTGTCTTCTTCCCTTATCACAATGAAGCCTGCTGCTGCTGCTAAGTCGTTTCAGTCATGTCTGACTCTGTGCGACCCCATAGACGACAGCCCACCAGGCTCCCCCGTCCCTGGGATTCTCCAGGCAAGAACACCGGAGTGGGTTGCCATTTCCTTCTCCAATGCGTGAAAGTGAAAAGTGAAAGTGAAGTCGCTCAGTCGTGTCTGACTCTTAGCGACCCCATGGACTGCAGCCCACCAGGCCCTCCGTCCATAGGATTTTCCAGGCAAGAGTACAACCAGGCCTAATACTTGGTAATTATCTGTGCTTATTTTCAACAATGCCTTGAGGCATAAAGTGTTGACAGACTGATCCAATCAAACTTGGGATCATCTGAAAGAACAGTTCCTGAGATTCTTGTTTGAAATTTGTTCTAATCCAAGGAAGCCACTTTCCAGATACATCTGTCACTGATTCTTCTCCTTGAAGTAGCCAACTTAAGGTTTAGCTTATATTTCCATTGAAGCTGTCAGTCTCCTCCCAACTGTCTTTTTTTCATAACCACAACTACATCTGAGAGTATTCTTCACTTTGAACTTCTCTACATTTTATTGCAGATGATGTCAGTTCTTGTGGAAAGCTGTGGAGCTCCGAGATCAAGCTCTGAAGCAGAAGTGGGGATGATAAGATGCTTCTCTCTGAATTTATAACACCTCTACTTTATAAGCTGAATATTCAATTGATCGGGCTGGGTACAATAATTCTAGCAGATTTTGAGTATTTCTTATTTATTCATTATATGGTCTATGTTTGTCTTGCTTAGAACCACTTAAGAGACTTTGAACATTCCCTTAGGACCATTTCTGGAGGCAATTTTTTAAAACAATTTTTACCAGTTTCACTAGAGAGTGAATCCACAGAACTAAAAAGTCCAAAAGGACTACCATGTCAAACGTGAAACTTTAGAGGCGTTTTTTTGGCTGAGATTTGGGAGCAGATTTACATAATTCAGCCACACTTTTACTTGAAATGTTTGTTCTGTTTTTTAACAGCTTGGTGCAGTCAAGCCACAGAAGCAGATAATTACTAGATACAGACATTAAAAAACCAGTGACTGGTAGAATATTGTGATGAATTAATTTTAATTAGGTTAGCTAAAGAAAAAGACAATCATGTGATCTATTAAGGTGAATTGACAGAAATCAAGACAATAATAAAAATGAGTTTATTAACTAAGAATACAACTTTTCGATTTCCATGCAATAAAAAATGCCTAATTTACTCTGTAAAGTCACCCAGGTTTATGCCTATGACATGTGCTATTTCTGTATGAAGAGAATTTATTATTTTAGCATAACAATTCAGGACATTTAATTTTATAATTAGTTTCTCTAAAATGAATTAGAAAAATATTATTCTCCTCCATACTTAGTAGAATTTCTATTTATTTTTCTCTCCCCATTAGGCATTGATTTTCTAGTTTCTACACTAGTCACTGACTTTCAGTTTGAAATATCTGAAGGTCAAATTATTACTTAGCTATGAGAGATCCAAGGATTAAAAAATGTCTAATCACATCATAAATAACATTTTAGAATCCCAACAAGGTAAAATAGAAATGAAATAAGTAAACATAAATCCACTCACAGAGACAGAAGCATATCAAAAATTATTATAAAAGGTTGAATTTCAGGGAAAATGTTATTACAAATATGTAATCCTAGTTACTCATTTTCTCCCAGATTCTTAGATTTAAAGTCAGATTCCTTCATTATTTCTGACCTGATATGAAACACCATCTGGCATGTGAATGTTAGGAGGATTATATGTAAGCAAAATAGATACTTTTTTCTCTTTCTGATTCTAAGACTTTTAAAATCAGATTATTTTTAAGTTTGAAATGTGAATTACAACCAAACTGATAAAGAGAGAAGATGGTTTTCAGTATTAATTTTTTAAAGGGATTACACATTTAACTATTTTAACTGATATTCTGTAATTTTCTTTTTTGTAATTCTTTTATAAATTTTAGCCTCATGACTATTTTTCTTGAAGAAAGATTTTAAATCAAGACCTCATAAAGCAAATGATAACAAATATTTTTATAATTATTTTATGATATATACACATATCAAGCTGAATCATATATTTTACCAAATCTATGTTGGCAATTTTTGTCAGATAATTAGCAAATACTTATCAATATCCAGTGGTCTTACTTATAATACATGAAATGAATCACAAGTAAAAATAATTATGGCGTTAGAATTAATTTCTATAATTACTTTTTTAGATGAGACACTTATGCTGTCTTTAACATTCACTTAGAATCATAAACTTTTAAAGCTAGTGGCTAACAGGTCATGTGGTTAAAATATTTAATTTTAATGATAAGAAACTGAAGTCTACAAAGTTTACATGATTTATCTATTGACTGAGTGAGATATCCACTCAGTCAATAGATAAATTATACTACAGGTTATGAAAGTCTTGGTCTACTCTACTTTGAACTCTGCTTTTTTCATAACCTTAATGAACTCCTGTCCAGAAAATCTCACTCTGGAGAGTTTGAGAGATATATGGTTACCTCATCCTCACTTACAACACACTGGAAATTAAAACTAGATTTGCACTTTAAAAAGTTCCCTTTTCTTAATTTTTTACTCAAACATAATAATTGTTTGAGTTTCAAAATATTTTCCCCAAATGTGCAAGTTACTAGAGAAATCTACGAGTAAATAGCCAAACAAAAATAGCCAGTGTAAAATTTAAAAATAGACTATATAATAAAAATAAACAAAAATTACTTTCTAAGATCAATTCACCAGGAATAAGTGTCCACTGAATTTCTGTTTCAAGTATGGAATTTCACTGGGGTCTACCTTGATAAAATTACACAAGGAGAAGAGAAAAGGAAGGAGGAAGAAGGAAAAAAGAGAGTCAGCAACCTCATTTATTGTTTCAGTCCTTCATGTTGGACTCAATGAAAAAACATGCAAATACCAAAAGCATGGAACAAAGAGATATAATTTATACATATTTCATATATACAATGTAATATTTATCTATGATTTCATTAAAATGGAAAACTGCAGGTATAATAAAACTGCTTCCCTGATAGCTCAGTTGGTAAAGAATCAGCTTGCAATGCGGGAGACCCCGATTGGATTCCTGGGTGGGGAAGATCTGCTGGAGAATGGGTAGGCTACCACTCCAGTATTCTTGGGCTTCTTTTGTGACTCAGCTGGTAAAGAATTTGCCTGCAATGCAGGAAATTTGGGTTCGATCCCTGGGTTGGGAGGATCCTCTGGAGAAGGGAAAGGCTAGCCATTCCAGTATTCTGGTCTGGAGGATTCCATGGACTATAGTCCATGGGGTTGCAAAGAGTCAGACACAACTGATCAACTTTCATTTTCACTTTAAAACTTGAGGTTCTGTTAAAGTTTGATCTATTCTCATCTCTTGCACAGAAGATCATATCTGTCTTCAGAATTCTGGACAACTATGTGTGCTACTGAAAAATATTAAATAAAATAGTTTAGTGAGGCTCATTAGTTTTGTTTGTTGTGTCTGCCAAGTGTATCATCAATTAAAACAGCATTTATCAAGCTATTGTCTGTGCTGACTAGCTACTGTACAGAGTGATTTAACTACTCATATTCATTGGGCTCAGATAACTCAAAATGAGTATCATAAAGAATTTCTGGCTTTGAAAACTAAGGTTGCTATGTCATGAGCTTCTGTGGCTCATTAATTCCTCTAGAAACAGGGTTCTCTGTAATTTATTTTAATTTTGTTTTATAACTGATGCTATTTGCCTAGTGACCACAGGACAGAAACAGATACTGAAGTTGGGAATTTTTGGTTCTATATATTAGGAGCTTAAATGTCAAAACAAATACAAAGACAAACTGACTGAAAAAATTAACTCTTCTTGGATCCTTAGGTGAGAGGAGAACACAGATCAAATTGATCTCCAACTGACAGGCAAACAGGGAATCTAGGCTTACTGCAACAGTCCTCAACTCACAAGCAAAAAGTGCTGTGAGGATCACTGCTGAGGTAGGAAAAGCTAAACGGTAAATGATAAATTGCTGGAGGCTCAGTAAGAACAATTCAGATTCAAAACTCCAGGGGGCTTCAGTCATAGGGAGCCCTCAAAATACTGTAAGATTTACCTCTAAGATCTTAACTAGATTCCCACATTAAATATCAGAGAAAAATCCCCTCAGGCTTTGTGCATGGAGACAATAAAAGGAACCATTAAATATATACCAGAATATTTTTTTTTCTTTTCGACAAAGCTTGTCTTGGGGAGGGGAGAAGGACTAATTAATCATAGCTTAACCTGCTGTAGTATTACCAGAGTGGCTCAGAGGTTAAAAGCGTCTGCCTCCAATGCGGGAGACCTGGGTTCGATCCCTGGGTCGGGAAGATCCCCTGGAGAAGGAAATGGCAACCCACTCCAGTATTCTTGCTTGGAGAATCCCATGGACTGAGGAGCTTGGTGGGCTGCAGTCCACGGGGTCACAAAGAGTCAGACACAACTGAGTGACCTTACTTACTTACTTACTTATAAAGGAAATACCCAACTCCAGTCCATTCAAGCCATTCAGGGAAGGAACCACACAAAGAGGGAGAAAAAAGGGAAAAATACTTCTGAAGTTTACAGTCAAGAGAACTAAAAGACTGAGACCTAAGTGTAGGACTACCGAATGCTCCCCTTCTCTGACAACTCACTACCCGCACTACCACATGACTAAAAGTCAACTTATAGTAGTTCCTCTTACTTGATACATCATATCGTACTATCAAGAAAATTTTACAAGGCATAGGATAAGGCAAAAAGGAAAATTGAAAAAGAAAGAGCAAGCATCAGGACCAGATACAGCAGGGATGCTGGAATTTTCAGATCAGGAATTTAAAACAAGCATGATTGATATACTAGTACTCTAATGAGGACAGTATGCAAGAATAGAGAAGATAAGCAGAGAGGGATCCTCATAAAGAATTCCAAGGAAATTCTAGAGCTTAAAAAACAGAAACCACCACTTTAATAGAAATTTTTAAAATGGAGAAGGGAATGGCAACCCACTCCAGTATTCTTGTCTAGAGAATTCCATGGACAAAGGAGCCTATGGGGCTATAGTCCATGGGGTTGCAAAGAGTCGGACATGACTGAGTGACTAATACTTTCACTTTATGGGCTTAACTGAAGATGACTGAGGAAAGAATCTGAATGAAGACTGAAAAATACAGAATATAATATTTAAGAACTGTAAGACAACTATAAAATGTGTAACATACATGTAATGGGAGTATCAGAAGAAGGAAGAGAAAAGGGAGAGAAGAAATATTTGAAACAATAATGACTGAGAATTTTCTCAAATTAATGTTAGATACCAAATCACAGATCAAACAATTTTAGAGAATATCAAGCAAGATAAATGGCAAAAACACTATATCTAGGCATATCATTTTCAAATTAGAGAAAATCAAAGGCAAAGAAAAAATTTTTTAAAGAGGCAAAGGAATAAACACTTCACCTAAAAGAGGAACAAAAATAAAAATTACATGCAACTTTTCCTGAGAAGTCGTGCAAGTAAAAAGAGCACACCCATGACAGATTCATGTCAATGTATGCCAAAACCAATACAGTACTGAAAAGTAAAATAAAGTAAAAGTAAAAATTAAAAAAAAAAGAGCATGGATAAAATATATAAAGTGTTATCAAAAAAAAAAAAAAAAAAGAAACAGAAAAAAACCATCACCAACCTAGAATTCTGTACCCTGTAAAATTACTCTTCAAATATGAGAAGGAAATAAAGACTTTCTTAGACAAGCATAAATAGAAGACATATGTTGCCTGTATACTTGCCCTGTAAGAAATATTAAAAGGAGTTCTTTAGTGAGGAGAATAACAATACAAGTCAGAAACTCAGATGTACATGGAGAAAGGATGACCAAAAAAGAAGAAATAAGTGAAGATAAAAGAAAAAAATGTTATATTTCTAATCCTCAATCAGTCTATCAGGTAACAGTTTATTCAAAAGAATAATAACAACAATGTATTCATATATACCCTTACATGTGCTTATGTCTGTGAAATAAATAACAGCGATGAAAAAAGGGAAGGGGGAAGAACTTTAAATTGTTTTCCTATTATAAGGTACCTAGAGTACTCATGAGGTAGTATGGCTTCATTTGAAAGTGAATTTTTAATAACCACTAGAGAAAGTTAAAAATATCACAACTGTAAGTGATAGGCTAAGGACAGAAACAGAATCATGTGAAATGTTCAATTAAAATCACAGAAAGCAGAAAAAGAGACGAAGACAAAAAGGAACAAAGAACAAGGGCAATAAATAGAAAACGGGGATTCACATTGTAGCTGCTAATCCAACTGCATTAATAATCACATTTTGTAAAAAAAATAAACAAATACAAAAAATAAATAAATAAATAAATAAATAATTAAAAAAAAACAAAGTAAAAAAAAAAATAAAAGATTTACTCATTTTATTTTTTGGCTGTGATGGCTCTTCATTGCTGCATGCAGATTTCGTCTAATTGAGGCAAGTAGGGTGTACTTTCTAGCTGTGGTGAACGGGCTTCTCATTGTGGTGGCTTCTCTTGCGGCCAAGCGCAGGCTTTAGGGCCCCTGGGCTTCAACAGCTGTGGCGCACGGGCTCGGCAGTTGCAGCCCCAGGCTCTAGGGCACAGGCTCGATAGCTGCGGTGCACGGCCTTAGTTGTTTCGCAGCATGTGTAATCTTCCAGGATCAGGGATCGAACCCATGTCTCGTGCCTTGGCAGGCAGATTCTTTACCACTGAGCCACCAGGAAAAAGTCCTCAATAATCACTTGGAGTGTCAAGGGCCTAAATGCCCTAGTTAAAAGACAGAGCTTGCCACAGAGGATCAAAAACTACAGCCCAACTATATGTTGCCTATGAGAAAACCACTTTAAGGGAACGTATAACAGATTAAAAGGAAATAGATGAAGACAATACATCATGCTAACACTAACCAAAAGAAAGCAGAAGTAGCCATATTAAATGCCTGACAGAGGCGACCGTAAAGCATGGAAATTTTCAGAAATAAAGAAGCGCATTTTACAGTCATAACGGCACAAATTCTCCCAGAAGACATTACAATTCTCAACGTGCGTGTTCCTAATAACAAAATATCACATAAAATGAGCCAAAAACTGACAGAACTGCAAGAAAGAATAGACAAATCTACTGCCATAGCTGGAAACTTCAACATCTCTTCAGAAGCAGGCAGACCTTGCAGGAAGAAAATCAGTAAGGACATAGCTGAACTCAACAATATCATCAATCAAATGAATATAATTGATATCTATGTATCATTGAACAATAGAAGAATATGCATTTTCCTCAAGCTCATAGGACACATCACCAAAACGGACCACATTCTGTCCAAGAAAACACACTTTTATTTAAAAAAATCTCACTCAAATAATGTCTACTTTCAGATCACAATGGAATTAAATAAAAAATTATTAACAGAAAGATAACAGGAAAATGCCAAACAAAGTACATGGAGATTGAACAGTACATTTATAAATAACACATGGACCAAAGAACTGAATGAAAATGAAAACACAGCTTATTTGTGGGATTCAGCAAAAGCTATGCATAGAAGGAAATTTATAGCACTGAATGCATACATTACTACTGAAAAAAGATCTAAAATCAATAACGTAACTTTTCATCTTAAGAAACTAGAAAAAGAAGAGCAAATTAAACTCCAGGCAAGCAGAAGAAAATAAAAAGAATGAGAGCAGAAATCAACGAAATTGAAAACAGGGACCCAATAGAGAAAAATCAATGAAACCAAAAGCTATCTTTTTGAAAACATCAATAAAGTTGATAAGTCTCTACCCAGGCTAACTAGGGAAAAAAGAGACAGGGTATGAATTACTAATATCAGAAAATGAAAGAGCAGATATCACTATAGGTGCCAGAGAAATGTGAAGAATAATAGAGGACTATTATGAACACCTCTATATTCACAAATTTGAAAATACAATGAAAGGGACCAATTCCTCAAAAGGAATTTGCCAAAACTCACACAAGAAGTAGATGCTCTGAAGAGGACTATATCTATCAATGATATTGAATCAACAATTAACAGTCTTCCAAAACAAAAAGCACCAGGCCCAAATGGGCTCAACAGTGAGTTTTATCAAACTTTTTTTTTTTTTTAAAGAAACTGTACAAATTCTATATTATGGCTTTGAGGCAGAGGGGATACTTCCTAACTCATTCTATAAGGCCAGTGTTACTGTAACACCAAAACCAAACAGGGACATTGTAAGAAAACTATAGACCATTATCTCTCAGAAACTTACATGAAAAAATCCTCTACAAGATATTGCCAAACTGAGACCAAAATGGTATAAAAAGTATTACACACCATGACCAGGTAGGATTTATCTGTTGTGCAAGATGGGCTTAACATGGGAGAAACAATTATGTCTTTTTTTCAACACATCAATAGATAAACAGCAAAATCACATGATTCTTTCACTAGGTGCAGAAAAAGCATTTGACAAAATCCAATACCCATTCTTGATAAAAGCTCTCACTAAACCAGGAACAGTGGAGAACTCTCCCAAGTTGATAAAGACTATCTACAGGAAACCTGCAGCTGTCATATTTAATAGTAAGAAATTCATAACTTTCCTTTCAGGTATGAAGTTATCCTTTCTCATTACCATTGGTCAACATCAGACTGGCAGTTTTACTAATGCGATAAAGCAGGGAAAAGAGAAGGAAAGGTGCCAAGATATGGAAAAAGAAATATAAAATTATCTTTGTTTTCAGCTGACAGGCTCATCTATAGAGAAAATTTGAAAAAAAAAAAAAAAAAACGGAAAAAACTCCACAAACTCCAGGAGCTAATAAGCAATTACAGTAAAGTTACAGAACAAAAATCACTTGCTTTCTATATACACATAATGAACAAGTGAAACCTGAAATTAAAAACAAAATACCATTTACACTGACACCCTCCTAAGTTTAACACTTAGGTATAAATCTAACAAAATATATACACGATCTATGAGGAAAACTACAAAATTCCAATAAATAAAGCAAACAAGTAAATGGAGAGATATTCTATGTTCATGGACAGGAAAACTCAATGTTGTCAAAGTGTCAGTTCTTCCCAAATTGATCTGTATATTCAATGCTGCTGCTGCTGTCACTTCAGTCGTGTGTGACTCTGTGCGACCCCATAGATGGCAGCCCACCAGGCTCCCCAGTCCCTAGGATTCTTCAGGCAAGAGCACTGGAGTGGGTTGCCATTTCCTTCTCCAATGCATGAAAGTGAAAAGTGAAAATGAAGTTGCTCAGTCGCGTCTGACTCTTCAATGCAGCTGCAATCAAATCCTAGGAAGCTGTTTTATGGATGTTGACAAGTCAATTCTAAAGTTTATGTGGAGAAGTCAAAGACTCAGAAAAGTCAACACAATATTGAAGGAGAACAACTGAAGTTAGAAGACTGATGTCACCTGAGTTCAGGACTTGCTATAAATTTATAGTAATCAAGACAATGTGATAATAGTTAAAGAATAAAAAATAAATCAGTGGAACAAAACAGAGAGCCTACAAACTGACCCTCATAAAAATAGTCAACTGATCTCGTACAAAAGAGCATAGGCAATACAGTGAGGCAAAGGTGGTCTTTTAAACAAATGGTACTGGAAAACCTAGACATCCAGAAGGAAAAAGGAAAGAATCCAGACAAAGACCTCATATTCTTCACAAATATTAACTAAAAATGGATAACAGGCTCAAATGTAAAATATGTATCTATACAACTCCTAAAAGACCAAGATGACTTTGAGAATGGTGATGCCTTTTCACACATAATACTGACCCATGAAAGAAATAATTGATAAGCTATACTCCATTAAAATTAAAAGCTTTTCCTCTGAAAAGACCACATAAAGAGAATTAGAGGAAAATGCTTGCCAAAGGGGAAAATACTTGCCGAAGGGGAACATGCTTGCAAAAGTCACATCTGTTTAGACTTATTGAAAATAAAGAACTCTTAAAAATCAACAGTAAAAACCAAACAACCCAATTGAAAAATAGGCCAAAGATCTTAGCAGACATCTCATCAAAATCATATATGGATGAAAATATGTATATAAAAAGATGCTTCACATTATATATCATCAAGCAAATGCAAATTAAGTGAAGTACCACAACATAGCTATCAGAATGGCCAAATCCAGAACACTGACAATACCAAATGTTGACAAGTATGTGGAGCAATGAGAACTCTACACCTTGCTACTGGGAATACAAAATGGTACAGCTACTTTGAAAGACTGTTTGGAGGTTTCTATAAAACTAAACATATTCTTGCCAAACAATCCAGCAATCATGCTCTTTGGTATTGATCCAAAGGAGTTTAAAACTAGGTCTTCACAAAAATATGAACATGGATGTTTATAGCAGCTTTATTCACAACTGCTAAAATTTGGAAGCAACCAAGATATCCTCAGGTAAGTGAACGGATATATTAACTGTAGTAATTTGGAAGAGTGTAATATTAAAGAGCCTCCTGATGAAGGTGAAAGAGGAGAGTGAAAAAGTTGGCTTAACACTCAGCATTCGAAAAACAAAGATCATGTCATCTGGTCCCATCACTTCATGATAAACAGAATGGGTTGGGGGGGGGAGGAAACAATGAAAGACTTTATTTTCTTAGGCTCCAAAATCACTGCAGATAGTGACTGCAGCCAAGAAAGACATCTGCTCCTTGGAAGAAAAGTTATGACAAACCTAAACAGCATATTAAAAAGCAGAGACATCATTTTGCTGACAGAGGTCCTTCTAATCAAAGCTGTTTGTCCTGGTAGTCATGTACCGATGTGAGAGTTGGACCACAAAGAAGGCTGAGTGCTGAAGAATTGATGCTTTTGAAGTGTGGTGCTAGTGAAGACACTTGAGAGTCCCTTGGACAGCAAGGAAATCAAATCGGTCAATCCTAAAGGAAATCAAATCTGAATACTTATTGGAAGGACTGATGCTGAAGCTAGAGCTCCAATATTTTGGCCACCTGATGCAAAGAGCCAATTTATTGGAAAAGACCCTGATGCTGGGAAAAATTGAGAGCAGGAAGAGAAGGGGGCAATAGAGGATGAGAAGGCTGGATGGTATCAATAGATATGAGTTTGTCTATAGACATAAGTTTGAACAAACTCCAAGAGATAATGAAGGAAAGGGAAGCCTGGTGTGTTGTGGTTCATGGGGGTTGCAAAGTGATTGACTGAGTGATTGAACAACAACAACGTTCAACATTAAAAGAAATGAGCTATCTAGCCATGAGAAGACATGGAGGAAATTTGGTGGCTCAGATGGTAAAGAATCAGCCTGCAATCCAGGAGAACCAGGTTCAATCCCTGGGTTCAGAAGGTCCCGTGGGAAAGGGAATGGCAACCCACTCCAGTATTCTTGCCTGGAGAATTCCATGGACAGAAGAACCAGATTGCTATAGTCCATGGGACTGCAAAGAGTCAGACATGACTGAACAACTTACACACTAATGGAAAAAGCCAACCTGGAAAAAGATCAGTGGTTGCCATATACTAGTGGGGAGGGACAAGTGAACAGGCATAGTGCAGAGGATTTTTCAGCCAGTAAGTTGAGTCACTCTGTATCTGACTCTTTTTTTTTAGAGCCATGAAAATACTCCGCATGAGACTATAATGTTGGCTTCATGTTATTACATGTTTGTTTAAATGCACAAAATGTACAGTATCAAGTTGAACCCTAATGCAAATTATGAACTTTGGATAACTATTATGTCTCAACGGAGATTCACTGATTGTAACAAGTGCAACAAGGTCCGTATAGTCAAGGCTATGGTTTTTCCAGTGGTCATGTATGGATGTGAGAGTTGGACCATAAAGAAGGCTGAGTGCTGAAGAATTGATGCTTTTGAACTGTGGTGTTGGAGAAGACTCTTGAGAGTCCCTTGGACTGCAAGGAGATCCAACCGGTCCATCCTAAAGGAAATCAATCCTGACTGCTCATTGGAAGGACTGATCCTGAAGCTGAAGCTCCAATACTTTGGACACCTGATGCAAAGACCCAACTGATTAGAAAAGACCCTGATGCTGGGAAAGATTGAGGCATGAGGAGTAGGTGATGGCAGAGGATGAGATGGTTAGATGGCATCACCGACTCAGTGGACATGAGTTTGAGCAAGCTCTGGGAAATGGTGAAGGACAGGGATGCCCTATGTGCTGCAGCCCACGGGGTCGCAAAGAGTCGGATAAGACTACCAACTGAACAACAACAAAAAACAAGTGTACCACTTTGGTGTGGGATATTGATAATTAGAGGCCCTTTGCACGTGTGGGAAGCAGTGGTGATATGGGAAATCTCTGTATTTTTTCTCAATTTTGTTGTAAATCTAAAATCACATTAAAATATATATTTTTAAAAAGTCATAGACCAGGACCAAGAAAACATTATTAGGACAAAAATGCTCAACACAATGGGCCTCAAAAAAAGAGGTTAACTTAACATATGGTAAAAGATGCTTTCTCTCCAGTCCCTCACTTGGCATATCTGTGCAATTCATTTTGTGTGAATTATTTTATTAGAACAGCTGACTTACCACAAATGGGTGAGTGAATTTTTGCCTAAAATACTAATGTCAACATAAAACCTCTTATGGTCAAGTCACTTAGTATATTCTTGGGGAAAAATGTCATTTCACTGTGAAAAATATGAAATCTAGTCTATATATTTTCAAAAACTCTTGTACTGAAAAGTCATTAACTGAAGAATTATTTTTTAATTAATTTATTTTTTATTGAAGGATAATTGCTTTACAGAATTTTGTTTTCTGTCAAACTTCCGCATGAATCAGCCATCAGTTCAGTTCAGTTCAGTCACTCAGTTGTGTCTGACTCTTTGCGACCCCATGAATCATAGCACACCAGGTCTCCCTACATAAATCTTTGTGAGGTAATCTGTAATGTTAAATATCTTCCACAAATAAAGGAAAAGGAGAAATTAATGACATCAAGATAAGACAGAGCAATAACTAAGACATTTGACTGAAAAACTGGTATAACCAGAAGATTATTGTAACATTAACAATTTTACTACATTTCATATAGCAATACAGATTCACAAGTATTTTAAAATGTTAAACTTCAGAATAAACTTGCTAGATCAGTAGACCATTCTCACTAATTTTGTCCCTTTACATTCTCTTTGATGTTTACTTTCCTTAGCTGAAATAAGGAAAGTAAACTCACTTTATT
>SJYX01012691.1:107115-190886 GCA_006410675.1 Oreotragus oreotragus | reverse complement strand
TAAATTCCATATATATGTGTTAGTATACTGTATTGGTGTTTTTCTTTCTGGCTTACTTCACTCTGTATAATTGGTTCCAGTTTCATCCATCTTATTAGAACTGATTCAAATGTATTCTTTTTAATGGCTGAGTAATACTCCATTGTGTATATGTACCACAGCTTTCTTATCCATTCATCCGCTGATGGACATCTAGGTTGTTTCCATGTCCTGGCTATTATAAACAGTGCTGCAATGAACATTGGGGTACATGTGTCTCTTTCTATTCTGGTTTCCTCGGTGTGTATGCCCAGCAGTGGGATTGCTGGGTCATAAGGCAGTTCTATTTGCAATTTCTTAAGGAATCTCCACACTGTTCTCCATAGTGGCTGTACTAGTTTGCATTCCCACCAACAGTGTAAGAGGGTTCCCTTTTCTCCACACCCTCTCCAGCATTTATTGCTTGCAGACTTTTGGATCGCAGCCGTTCTGACTGGTGTGAAGTGGTATCTCATTGTGGTCTTGATTTGCATTTCTCTGATAATGTAAACTCACTTTAAAAAGACCCTGATGCTGGGAAAGATTGAAGGCAAGAGGAGAAGGCATCTACAGAGTATGGAATGGCTGGGGATGGCATCACTGGCTCAATAGATATGAGTCTGAGCAAACTCCAGGAGATAATGAAGGACAGGGAAGCCTGGCATGCTGCAGTCCATGGGATTGGAAAGAGACACAGCTTAACAGCTGAACAACAATGAAAACAATCAAGACCTAACTTTCTCCACTCAGTGTAAATCTCACACGTGCTAATATGTCTGTCTGGAAAATGACCTTCTCCCTGTCCTGCTAAGTCTAAATACTTCAGGGCAGTCATCCTTTCTCTCCCACGAGATGAAACATATCCCGAAGGTGTAGACCTATTATAAATATCTTTAAAACAATTAAATAATTATTATGTAAATATTTGTATCTTCATGATTATGCTGTAGTCCTCCTGGAACATGTTTCAAGTCTCTGTTGCTCATTTTTGATTGACAAATTGGATTAAGCAAGAGTGTACCTTTCATATTTCATGCCATAGTTGCTAATACTATTCTACAAAAGAAAACTATTCTGTAAAAAAGTAATTCATTAGCATTTTGAAGAACTGACTATATCAGAAATTAATGACATAACTTCTAGAAAAGAATAGTTTGGCATATGGTCAAATTACATTTTATGTGCATATATATATGTGCACATATATTTGCACATGTATGCTGTATTTGTGGTATATACATATATTAAAAAGTTTTAGTCACTCAATCATGTCCGATTCTTTGCAACTTCATGGACTGTAGCCCACCAGGCTCCTCTGTCCACAGAATTCTCCAGGCAAGAGTACTGGCGTGGGTCGCCATTCATGTTTTCCAGGGGATTTCCCTGCATTGCAGGCTGATTCTTTACCACCTGAGCCACTAGAGAAGCATATGCATATATGGGTGGATTTCTACATATATGTACGTGTTGTGCAGTTATATACATAGCCTCTTGGTATGGAATGAAAGATAATTTTTTGTTACTCAGGAAAAATATTGCCTAAAACTAGTTACTATGTTATGTCTTTGACAATGCCTGAAGTTTTATTGTATTCTAATTCTGATGAAAGAAAATCATGGTTACTGAGTTTCCGAAGGGGAAAAAAAATTAGTTGATATGCATTTATAAGGGAAAAAAGTACATACTGTTGACAATATTATTCACATATCCCAAGTTTATCAAATCTGGCTTACAATGTTCAATTTAGTGGAAGCCCCTTCCTCTGAGTTGAGGAGAAGTTGATTAGAATTTACTGAATTTTCCTATTAATATTTTTAAGAGTCCTCAAGAATGCTTTCATGATGCACAAACCTGCCAAGGACTTATCTCCTAGGGACCACTGCCTAGATTCTTCTGCTGGTCCACTCCAGTGAGCTATGAACTACTGGTTCAGATTGTTGTATTCCTTCTGCATTCTTCTGCCTCTCCTTTAATTCCCCTACCATCTATGATACAACTAAATAAAGATTTAACAGGAGGGAATTAAATGAAGGAAAGTAACAGATTACAGTGAGTATTAAATATCCCCTCTTCTAGAATGCAGGCTTCTAAAATGGCTCAGTGGTAAAGAAGCCATCTGCCAATGCAAGAGACCCAGGTTTGACCGCTCAGTCAGGAAGGTTCCCTGGAGGAGGGAATGGCTGCTCATTCCAGTATTCTTACCTGGAGAATCCAATGGTCAGAGCAACTTGGTGGGCCACAGTTAATGGGGTTGCAAAGAGTCAGACACAACTGAGCTCTCATGCTTCTAGAATGTGTAAGTTTCACCTCCCCATAAGTCCTACCTATGGGCCCACTTTATCCCTAGTCCTTAAGTACTTGGAAGTTTCAGAAGCCATGTGTCTTCAGTAGAGAAATGGCTGCTCAAAATCCCTTCCATTCAAAGTTCCAGGAAATTTAGGAGGAAAAAAAAAAAAATTCCCCCAGGATCCCAAAGTTTCCTTTGTGTTTGTATGATTAAAAGTGTGGCTGTGTATCTGCTATAGTAGAATATTTACAACCTACCATACAGGGTGATCCAGACCATGGAGACAAAGGCAAGCGAATCTTTAAAGGAGAATGACTGGTTCTCAAAATCTATCTGATTCAGTCTCACTCTACCTGGCATATGCATGTACTAAACACAGGGTAAGCTCATATTCCTACTGGAGTTAACTAACCTTGTAAGGACATCCAGAATAGGAAAGAAGCACCTCTTAGGAAACACCCAAGACACATTAAGTTAATATTTACTGTGAATTGTCTAGTTACTAGTTCAAGGTGTCTCTCAGAGCCATGAAGAGGTATCTGTATGACTAAAACATGCTCTGCAAAGTGCAGCTCCCAGACTGATAAGCATGCCTGCTTAGAGGACAAATTTCAGGCTCCCTGTGAAGCAAAAATTCTTTACAAGCCCTAAGGTATCTGCTTCTAAGCTCCAACAACTGTGAGATACAGACTACATCCAGGCCAACAAGAAGAATCTGCCGACCATTTAAAAATAGCATTTTGTCTTTGACACACAGAGACAACTCAAGCTTATTATCCATGCTTGATATTTTGCTTTAATGGTTTAAAAAAGGAAGAAAGATTTCTTGAGGTGTCTTGGCTAGAGTTGGAAGACAGAGGGGAATACATGAAGGGAACTCAAGACAACACAAGCTTATGTATTAAAAAGGCTTGCCTTAAGCTATGAGCAGGCAAAGAAAGACGACAGGGAACATAGACAGGAAGTAGCGGGAAATGATTTTTCCAGACAACACACCACCCTAGTCTGGTGAGCCAACAACAAACTGGACTATACGGAGAGACTGAGTGAAGAGCAGTGTATGAGCATCTTTGTCTTTTCCTTGTACTTTATCTCTTAGCCAAGGGAGGATACTTGTATTTGCTATTTTGTAAAGAATTCATGCCAATGTCTTTTCTTCTTTCCCATAAATGGAGTCCCAGAATTTCCTTTTTGATGTCCTGGTGAGTCCCAGGACTCTTTTTTTTTTTTTTTTTTTACCCAGCTTTGTACTTCTTTCTCAAGAATGTTTTGACTATTTGTGATCTTTCGTGATTCCATAAACAATTTAGAATCACCTGTTCAACTTTTGTGAAATATGTCATCGAAATATTTATAGTGACTGCATTGAATTTTCAAATTGCTCTGGAAGGTATGGATATTTTAACAATAATGAATTATTTCAATTCATGGACACAGAATATCTTTTAATTTATTTGTGCCTTCTTCAATTTCTTTCACTAGTGTTTTAAAATTTTTGTATCAGCTCTTTCACTACCTTGATTACATTTGACACAATTGGAAATGGATCATTTTCTTAATTTCTTTTTATGATAGTTTGTTATAGGTACAGAGAAAAACAAAACAGATTTCTGTATATTTAATTTTGTGAGTTTTAATTAATCTTTTCCTATTTTAATGCTTTTTAATTCCCTTTTCTTCTCCAATTGATGTGGATAGGACTTCCAATCCTATTAGCAAACTGAGTCCAACAATTGCATATGGAATGAAATACATTTCATTGCATTGCATATGGAATGAAAATGATCACAGTGGGCATCCTTAACTTGTTCCTGATTTTAGAGAAAAATATTTTAGCTTTAAACTGTTGAGGATGGTGGTAGCTATGGAATTGTCATATGTGGCCTTTTATTGAAGCATGTTCCTTTGATAGTTGGTTTTTGAAGTTTTTATCATAAATGGTTGTTTGATCTTGTCAAATGCTTTTCCCACACCTATTGAGATGACCATATGATTTTTATCTTTTATTTTGTTAGTGTGTTGTTTCACTTTGATTGATTTGCAGATGTTGAACCATCTTTGCATCCCAAAACAAATTGCACTTTAAAATGGTGCATGATTCATTTATGTATTGTTGGATTCAGTTTGCTAATACTTCATTGAATATTTTTGCAAATGTTTATCAGGTCTCTTTTTTTTTTTTTTTTTTTTTATCCCTCTGAGTTGCAAACTTAGCAATATAAATATTCTCATTTGTTCCTTTTATTCTTTTGTCTTTGTCTTTTTAGCAAGTGTGAGAGAGGGTGATTGGGAGAAAAAGTCCTTCCTTATCAGAGGTCTGCACTGCTCAGTAATAACCATTCTTAGCCAGAGGGATGGAAATAACTCCCTGAGGTAAAGGTAATAATGTACTGTGTGCTTGCTCTGTCGTGTCTGACACTTGGTGACCCCACAGTCTACAGTCTGCCAGGCTCCTGTCCATGGGACTGTCCAGACAAGAATACTGGAGTGGGTCGCTATATCCTTCTCCAAGGGATCTTCCAGACCCAGGGATTAAACCTGCATCTCTTGGATCTCCTACACTGGCAGGCAGAGTCTTTACAACTGAGCCACTGGGGAAGCTCAGTTGTGGCATGGGGAGTGACAAATGGAAGCTTTATTTCCTGCTTCTTTCCCTTTCTGGGGGTAGGAGCAGAGATCGCAGGGACAGAAGTAGGAGGCTCCCTTCTCTCCATCTAGGGAGACATGCACCTCACCTACTCCCTCTGCTCTGCTTCCTGTTTCTTAATGTTCTTAATATAGATAATGTTTTTCTGGGACTACCTGTCCCCCTCCCAGCTCCATATAACTTAATATTCTTAGATAATGAATATTCTTAATATTCTTAGATAATGATGACCTTAACAAGGGGCTTCCCTGGTGGCTCAGATGGTAAAGAATCTGCCTGTAAAGCAGGAGATGCGGGTTTGATCCCTGGGTCAGGAATATCCTCTGGGGAAGGAAATGGTACCCCACTCCAGTATTCTTGCCTGTGAAATCCCATAGACACAGGAGTCTGGCAGGCTACAGTACATGGCGTCACACAGAGTCAAACACGACTGAGCGACTAAACAATATCACAACTGCCTTAGCCAGAGGAAAGGCCTGGCAAGGGCGATTTTAACTGTAATGCTCAGAGGAGGAAGTACACTTTGTCTGGGTTCAAAAAAGGGAAACCAAGTTGCCTAGAAGGTATGGTCTCTTCAAAGTACTCCTTGCCAGGCAAGTAACAGCTCTTGAGAGCTATAAACCTCTGCCTGCATGCTCATTCTTCTATCTTTCTTTTGGGTGAAATTTTTCAGCCTGGAGGAAAAGTAAGGCACTTCATGATGGACTTTGACATTCAACACACTACAAAACTGAGAAGGGAAAAAAAGTCCTCTATTCCTTCTCACAAACACAGTTACATATATACTTGTCATTGCTAAGTAACTGGGGAATTAAGGATAAGGTATTAACCACAGATTTAAAAAGAAAATACATTTCATATACTACTCTCCAAAAGTAAATATGGCTTCTGCAAATATGCAAACACACATATGTATTTTTATGCTTCTTAGACTATTTGGAACTATCTTAGCAATATCTCCCCAATAAAATATTCCTCTTCTTGAAAATGTGAGAAATACAATGCTAAGAGAAACACTTGCTATAAATATTTTTACAAATATTTACGAATGCCCTAAATGCCAATTTAATTGTTAGAAATAAAGATAATATTTTTGAAAACAGTTTCATGTGGATGAATTGTTTATGCAGACAGATTTAAAAATCTGAATCAAAACAATAAAATTCAGTCTAAAATAGCCTGATTACAGTATACCACCCCTATCCAGATTTTATCAATACTTACACTCTTGGAACATTACTTCCTTATTGATACTTTTCCACTGGCAACAGTAAAATTCCAAAGGAATTAGAAAAGGTGATGGATCTAGTCTTAGATCATAGAAGTATTCACTTAAAAGCAATGTAATCCTTTTCTGTTTCTGCCCCAACATTTCATAATTATGTCATTTTACAAGAATTGTGTAATTTACATAACCACCTAAATTGTCATAATTGCTAGAAAGTGCTGAAAAAGCATACGTTAGGCATTTCAGATTCATTTCTGCTCTCTGTTTTAAATGCATTTGAAATGCCTTTTGCATAAAAATTCTTTTGGTCAACAAAAAAGTAACTTGGGTTTGATTTTGAAGGAACCATCTCTTCTGCTCAAGCTGGCTCCTCCTCCTCTTCCTTCAAGGAGCCTTTGCCAGGTGGATACACAGGTTCCACCGAGGTAAATAAGTCTCTCATCTGGATTTTACAGACAAGGAAACTGAGACCTGCAGAGGTGACTTTCCCAGGTCACCTCCATGGGTTAAAGTTAGAACTCGTTTGTTTTTTTTTTACTTGCATATTCTGTTTATTGCTCCATACCTTTATCCACTGCATACAGAAAGAGGAAAAAGGAAAGATAAAAGAAGGGAATGGTTTCTCCACAGTTTTCTCAGCATGCCATTTCCATTATAATTATCTTAACCATCTGTTTTGCTTGGAACAGGCAAAGGAATTTGATATTAAGAAACTAAACTGTCATTCTGTACAGCAGAGAAGGGCTTCAGAAATGGGACCCTATTTCAGGATGCGGGAGTGAATATCAATTTTATCAGGGATTTTTGTCACCATCAGTGAAGCACAATGCCAATATTTGATCACTACTCTCCAGAAAATTAGTGGTTTGTAATTTCATAAATAAATTTTATAATTAAGCATCATTGAAGCATATTATATATTTTACTTGCTAAAAGTGTAATCAGGCAACATGTGAAGTAAGGTACTGATAGATAGATAAATGTATTTCAAAATGCCAACTAATTCTCTTTAACTCTGCTTCAACCTCCCCTCTGAAAAGCTAAACTATCCTTACATATTGAAAAACAATGAATTAATGTTTAGCTTCTTGAAGCTAATTTGGATGTTATATAAATCTATAAAATTTTATGGCAATAATGTGCATAAACAGCAACCATATTTTTCCAATGCTTCTGCCCCATGTACACACACACACACACATATGAACACATGCAACCACACAACACACATGCACAGTTAGTTTATGATGCTACTAAGTCAGGCTGACTTTTGAAATAAAATAGATAAAAATGAGCTCATGTACTTATTTGATAATTTTTATCAAAAGTTACTGCAGAATATGCATTTTAATCCTGATTTTAAAATAGAATTCAAAGAGTGATGTAACTGTTTTGCAGTTACAGACTTTTCAAATTACAGATACCATTTGAAGAACCAATAATACTTCATAATCATCATTTAAAATGAATTATAATTGTTACAATTTAACCAAGCATCAGAACAAGTAACTATCAACAAAAAAGGCAGCTTATCATTTCCCAAATAAGTAGGGATGGCACAGCAGTTTTCCTAGAAAAGTGAAGTTTATTCAGTACAATTAAGGAAGAAAAGTAATGATAAATTATTATTTCTGGCAAGCTAAGGAACCAGAGACCCTTTGAACAAATCACCATTGTTCCAGAATATATAATTTGTCATAATGTCACTGAAGAAGAAAAAAGGTAAAAAATAAAAAAATATATTTGATAAAAGGACAATTTTGAGTTTTCAATGAACATCAAATTAAGAATCAAATTTCACACAGCTGATGAATGTAACACAGTCCTCTGATTTAAATAATTTTAGAAATAGTGGGAAATCTTTATCTGAAAAAAACAATGTTCATAGAATTTTCTAAAAATCAAAGCAATTAAACTTTTCCCAACTCTGAATTATTTATGAGAAATAATTTATTCCCAAATTTCTCTTTTCTGACATAGTTGCTAGCAAAACATTTATCAAACTTATCAAGTCAACAGACTTAAACCAATTCTGTTTTTCCACCAGAAATATTAATCGGATGACTATATTTCAAAAATTAAAACTAACTGGAAAAAAGTTTCAATGAAAATAAGCTGTGGGCAACTAAACATTTTCAGAATATTAGGTCTGTTTTTTTCTTCCTGGACACTTTTCTTTTTTTCCTTTAAGTCTTAATGTAATATTTACCCTCCATTTTCTAATTTTTTCATAACATCATAGAAGATCAGTAAATCAATCTGGTAAACAATCACCTAGAGACAGACATCCTGGAGTCTGAAGTCAAGTGGGCCTTAGGAAGCACCATTATGAACAAAGCTAGTAGAGGTGATGGAATTATAGTTGAACTATTTCAAATGCTAAAAGATGATGCTGTGGAAAGTGTTGCACTCAATATGCCAGCAAATTTGAAAAACTCAGCAGTGACCACAGGACTAGAAAAGGTAAGGTTTCATTCCAATCCCAAAGAAAGACAATGCCAAAGAATATTCAAACTACCACACAACTACACTCCTTTCACACAAAATAGCAAAGCAATGCTCAAAATTCTCCAAACTAGGCTTCAACAGTACATGAACTGAGAACTTCCAGATGTTCAAGCTGGATTTAGAAAAGGCAGAGGAATCAGAGATCAAACTGCCAACATCTGTTGGATCATCAAAAAAGAAAGAGAATTCCAGAAAAAAAAAAATCTACTTCTGCTTTATGCCAAAGCCTTTGACTCTGTAGATCACAATAAACTGGAAAATTCTTCAAGAGATGGGAATACCAGACCACTTTACCTGCCTCCTGAAAAACCTGTATGTAGGTCAAGAAGCAACAGTCAGAACCAGACATGGAACAAAGGACTGGTTTCAGCTGGGAAAGGAGTCTGTCAAGGCTGTATTTTGTCACCCTGCTTATTTAACCTATATGCAGAGTACATCATCTAAAATGCTGGGCTGGATGAAGCACAAGCTGGAATCAACATTTCTGGGAGAAATATCAATAACCTCAGATATGCAGATGACACCACTTTTATGGCAGAAAGTGAAGAGGACTTAAAGTGCTTCTTGATAAAAGTCAAAGAGGAGAGTGAAAGTTGGCCTAAAACTCAACATTCAAAAACCTAAGATCATGGCACCCAGTCCCATCACTTCATGGCAAATAGGTGGGAAAACCATGGTAACAGTGACAGACTTTATTTTCTTGGGCTCCAAAAATCACTGCAGATGGTGACTGCAGCCATGAAATTAAAAGATGCTTGCTCCTTGGAAGAAAAGCTATGACAAACATAGACAGCATATTAAAAAGCAGAGACATTACTATGCCTACAAAGGTCCATCTAGTCAAAGCTATGGTTTTTCCAGTAGCCATGTATGGATGTGAGAGTTGGACCATAAAGAAGGCTGAGCACTGAAGAACTGACACTCCTGAACTGTTGTGTTGGAGAAGAGAAAAGACTCTTGAGAGTCCCCTGGACTGCAAGAGATCAAACAAGTCAATCCTAAAGTAAATCAACCCTGAATATTCATTGGAAGAACAGATGCTGAAGCTGAAGCTTCAATATTTGGGCCACCTGATGCAAAGAGCCGACTCATTAGAAAAGACCCTGATGATAGGAATGATTGAAGGCAAGAGGAGAAGGGGACGACAGAGGACGAGATGGTTGGATGGCATCACTAACTCAATGGACAAGTTCAGGGAGATGGTGAAGGACAGGGAAGCCTGGTGTGCTGCCGTCCATGGGGTCACAAAGAGTTGGACACAACTGAGCAACTGAAGAACAACCACCACAGAAAAGGTGAATTCAGTTAATCCAAACAGATATTTCCTAGAAAATCAGCAATAAAGAACTGTCTGCAATGCAGGAGATGTGGATTCAGTCTCTGAGTTGAGACGATCCAGGAAATGGCAACCCACTCCAGTATTCTAGCCTGGGAAATCCCATGGACAGAGAAGCCTGGAGGGCTATAGTCCATGGGGTTGCAAAAGAGTTAAGACACGACTTAGTGACTAAAGAGCAACAATTCCTAATAAAAAACTTAAGTCAAAGCTATATCTGATTTGACATATAGTTCTTCAAACTAATATTTGAGGAAAATGTTAGTTGATTAACTACATACTATATCTATGTATAAATGATGATTAACTTTCCAATGCTTGTTGAAGTATTATAGGAATATTGCCTAAGAAAGTTAGAATGCTTTGTCTTAGGTCTTAATGTTGGTTTTTTTTTTTTCTTTTAACTTGTCAAAAGGAGATAGAGGCATAATAAAGCAATGACTATATTACAGTGAAGAGAGATTTTGTTCTGTCAGCAATAGAACATCTTCCAAGGGAGATAGATGAATGCCCACTCCCAAAGCCTAACTTTGTAACTGCTTGTTCTGTTAGTTTCCTCTCATTCATTTTGCATCCGTGTTAGGCTTGCATCTGTTTATGTACTTGTCTATTATTCATCTACAGGATAACTGCTCAGCAGTCGTTACTTCCTTTCATATCTTTTCTGCATCTTTTGTTTCCATGGGTTGTTTTGGCAATAAAACCAAGAAAAGGGTACAAAGCTTATAAAAAAGTGCAGTTGGAACATCATGTTTTTACAGCTCTAGGAATGTTATTGCTGATTTCAAAAAGTTTACAAAAATGTTAAAATGCATTCAGCAAAGTTTAAAGCTCATAGGTATGATAAATTTGAAAATCAGAGAGCATGGAATTTAAAAAGTGCTTTCTTAAAGAGTTCACTTTGATCTTTACATGGCAGACTGCTTTGTGCAATTTTCTGTAGACTGTACGTTTTCATACCAAAGTCTCAAGCAATGCAGTCACAGTAATTCTTCACATTTGTATAGCACTTCATCATTTCATCATGTGTTTGCTCATCCATTACGTACTCTGAACTTTCTAGGTAGATGATTAGTATCTTCACAGTAACTCAAAAAAAAAAAAAAAAGGAGAATTTGTTAAATTATCTTCTAGGTCAAAAGGTCAATGAATCTCTGAGCCTAGACTAGAATCTACATTTACCAGACATCCATCCAGCCTCATGTAAATCAGGAAAAACTCCATAGTTGCCCCAGGCTTCTTGCGAACCAATGAGAGTAAAACATAATTTGGAACTCAGTTTATGTAAGCATGGCTCTACATGTGATTTTAAATTAGTATTGTGTTCTCAAATTCAGAAAGACTCTGCTGCTGCTGCTGCTAAGTCACTTCAGTCGTGTCCAACTCTGTGTGACCCCATAGACAGCAGCCCACCAGGCTCCCCCATCCCTGGGATTCTCCAGGCAAGAACACTGGAGTGGGCTGCCATTTCCTTCTCCAATGCATGAAAGTGAAAAGTGAAAGTGAAGTTGCTCAGTCGTGTCTGACTCTTAGCGACCCCATGGACTGCAGCCTACCATGTTCCTTCGTCCATGGGATTTGCCAGGCAAGAGTACTGGAGTGGGGTGCCATTGCCTTCTCTGAAATAAGACTCTGCTGCTGTTGCTGCTGTTAAGTAGCTTCAGTCGTGTCTGACTGTGCGATCCCATAGACGGCAGCCCACCAGGCTCCCCCGTTCCTGGGATTCTCCAGGCAAGAACACTGGAATGGGTTGCCATTTCCTTCTCCAATGCATGAAAGTGAAAAGTGAAAGTGAAGTCGCTCAGTCGTGTCCGACTCTTAGCGACCCCGTGGACTGGAGCCCACCAGGCTCTTCTGTCCGTGGGATTTTCCAGGGAAGAGTACTGAGGCAATGGCACCCCACTCCAGTACTCTCGCCTGGAAAATCCCATGGATGGAGGAGCCTGGTGGGCTGCAGTCCATGGGGTCACTAAAAGTCGGACACAACTGAGCGACTTCACTTTCACTTTTCACTTTCATGCATTGAAGAAGGAAATGACAGCCCATTCCAGTGTTCTTGCCTGGAGAATCCCAGGGACGGGGAAGCCTGATGGGCTGCTGTCCATGGGGTCGCACAGAGTCGGACACGACTGAAGCGACTTAGCAGCAGCAGCAGTACTGTAACGGGTTGCCATTGCCTTCTCGGGAAATAAGACTCTATTGGTAATTAAAGTCCATTACCCCTGAATATGGGCTTCCCTGGTGGCTCAGAGGTTAAAGCGTCTGCCTCCAATGCGGGAGACCTGGGTTCGATCCCTGGGTCGGGAAGATCCCCTGGAGAAGGAAATGGCAATCCACTCCAGTATTCTTGCCTGGAGAATCCTGTGGACAGAGAAGCCTAGTAGGTTACAGTCTACGGGGTTGCAAAGAGTCGGACACGACTGAGCGACTTCACCTTCACCTTCACCCCTGAATATGCGCTTCCCTGGTGATTCAGATGGTAAAGAATCTGCCTACAATACTGAAGACTTGGGTTTGATCCCTGGGAAGATCCCCTGGAGGAGGGCATGGCAACCCACGGGAGTATTCTTGCCTGGAGAATCCCCATGGACAGAGGAGCCTGGTGGGCTGCAGTCCATGAGGTCGCAAAGAGTTGGAGACGACTGAGCGAATAAGCACAAGCACCCCTGAACACAAAATTTTTATGTTTTATTTCTGAGGGATGATTATGGATTCTCTGAAGACTTTTTATTCGCCCCAGAATAAAAACTTCAACTCTGTATGATTAATTTGGTCTCCTTAAGCTACACTGTTTCTTAAGAATCTGATTTAACATGGTAAATTGGGCCCAAACATAATGCTAGGTTATTTTCAGAAAATAAAATAAAATTGAAGGTCCATAAAGCCTATTCAGATAATCAAAAGCAAGACATCTGTAAAAATTCATGAATTCAGAATACACTTACACTTCTTTCTTTGTGAAAACTTTGCATGCGTTTACATGAGATGATCTGTAGATTATTAGGACTAATTGCTCTTTTCCTTATTCAGATACATATTAATCTGTTCAATAAGCCTTCACAGCTATGAAAAACATAAATATAAAAGGCAACTGCAGTGTTATTCCTTCATATATAAAGCCCATTAACCATGACAATATTACATTCCTTAAATCTTGATAGGCACAATAAAAGAGTCAATGAAAATCACGATAAAGTCCTTGTATACAATACTATCAATACTTAGGCTTGGTTGAGTTAAAAATGTTGAAAATGTCACACAGAATTGGGTAAGAATTTTATCTGAATGAAGCAAAATACTCTATGATGTGGGATGCCTAAAAGTTTTCTCAGATTTACAACAGTACTGTGAAAGTGAAAGCCACTCAGTCTTGTTCAACTCTTGGCGACCCCTTGGACTGCAGCCCACCAGGCTCCTCTGTCAATGGAATTTTCCAGGCAAGAATACTGGCATGGGTTGCATTTCCTCTGGGGATCTTCCCGACTGAGGGATCGAACCCCAGTCTCCTGCATGGCAGGCAGATTCTTTACCCTTTGAGCTACCAGAGATTCTTTTAATAAAAGCCAAAGACTTCTACTGGAGCCTATTAAGATAGGCTGCTGCTGCTGCTAAGTCGCTTCAGTCGTGTCTGACTCTGTGCAACCTCATAGATGGCAGCCCACCGGGCTCCACCTTCCCTGAAATTCACCAGACAAGAACACTGGAGTGGGTTGCCATTTCCTTCTCCAATGCATGAAAGTGAAAAGTGAAAGTGAAGTCTCTCAGTCCTGTCCGACCCTTAGCGACCCCACAGACTGCAGCCCACCAGGCTCCTCCATCCTTGGGAGTTTTCAGGCAAGAGTACTAGACTGGTTGCCATTGCCTTCTCCGTTAAGATAGGCTAGGATTTCCAAAACAACACTGAGTGGGGTCATTGGTGATGAGACCATGCCTCTAGCTGTCCTGATTGTTATGAGACTGACATTTAGTTGGTACAAGGGATTAATATGAGATGAGAGCTTAAAGATAAATGTATTTAAAGAGCTTAAAGATATATGTATTTAACCTTATTACAATTTATAGACCCTATAGGAACACATTTAATGTTATGAGAAATATATTAATAATTTTAAAATAATATAATTGCCTTACTGGCCATGACACACAAATTATTTTTAAAACAATAATGGAAAGGAAAAGGTGAGGAAGAGAAGAAGACAGCACAGCAGAGGTCCACATATCTTCTGTGTCCCCCTTACCAATTATGCATTGCTAATATGTTGCCATTATCCAGAAAATACTTTATGCTTAAGAGATTTCATTATTAAGTCTCTCTGTTAAATGATTTCAACCTTCTACATCTCAGGGCGGCAACGGAATAACAAGGTGATCCCCCAAAGCCAAGGTTCTGCTTAAAAGAATTTTTCTTTGGTGACTAACAGTACTTGTGAAAAATCATAGCATTTTAACAAGCCATTTGTATTGCATCCAAAATAACAAGAAGTGTAAACGTTTAAATAGCTGTGTAATTATTTAAAAGTTCTTATCTTTGGAGCGGTTAAGCTATCATTAAGTGATAAGCGGCAAAATGATTTTATTTTGGCCTGTGACATCCAGGATTCTCCTCAGAAACCTATATCCGTGCTTCCTTATTATTATCAGCACGGTCACTGTAGCACAAGATGCCTTATAAGAAAAAATAAACCACTTCCCTCTTTCAATCCCCTCAACCAGAAATGTCATAAAGTGCCCCTTACCTTTTGTTCCCTCCCCAAAAGAAAGATCCTTGGAGAAAGGGCTTAGCTTCTGCCATTTGGGACTCCTATTTACTTTTATTAAAAAATAAAGAGAAAGCAAGTGGCAAGAAGCTGCATTTGCTCTGACATCTTGCTCTGCCTTGTTGTTTTTCAGTTGCTCAGTAATTAACTCTTGATAAGCTAAGACATCTTCAGTAAATGGTTACTATTTATAAAGATGAATAGAGGTGCTATGCTGTTAAAAAAGAAAAAAAGGAGTCCCTGGAAATTTTTAAAGTACCTCTTACAGAATTTGAGGGTCTTCCCTCATAGCTCAGTTGGTAAAGAATTTGCCTGCAATGCAGGAGATCCCGGTTCGATTCTTGGGTCGGGAAGATCCACTGGAGAAGGGATAGGCTACCCACTCCAGTATTCTGGCCTAGAGAATTTCATGGACTGTATAGTCTATGGGATCACAAAGAGTCAGACAGGACTGAGTGACCTTCATTTTCACTTTCTTTCTTTTATTGAATTTGTAGAATCTGTGAGTTAATCATTTCACAAACCATTTCAAGTCTCTTTCAAGTAACTATGACCACAGATATGTTCTTAAAGTCTATGTGACCTTTATCCTTCTTTTTGCCTCTTGATAAATAAATGCCTACCAGCCGTTAGAAACTCAAGCACCACCAAGAAATGGTCCAGAAGTGACTTAACTGCTAACTGACTTAGATTTAGTCAGGTCATTAATTAAATGTATGGAGCTTTCTTCTAAGCTCATTCCACAGGCATATAATTAAAGTATATGGTCATTATTATTATTGCTATAAACTATAACATTAATAATTCCTATGCATACTGTATATCGGATAAAAACTCAAAATATAAAAACAATTAGTAATCCTGAAAATTCATTAGAAGGACTGATGCTGAAGCTCCAATACTCTGGCCACCATATGCAAAGCACGCACTCATGGGAAAAGGCCCTGATGCTAGGAAAGACTGATGGCAAGAGGAGAAGAGGGCATCAGAGGATGAGATGGTTAGATAGCATCACTGACTCAACTGACATGAGTCTGACCAAACTCTGGGAGATAGTGAAGGACAGGGAAGCCTGGCCTGCTTCAGTCCATGGGTTGCAAAGAGTCAGACATGACTTAGCAAGTGAGCAACAACAAAGGCCTGATTTTCTCTCAGTAGTTCAAACATACAATTTTTCCTAGCTAAGATCTTTATCTTAGCATTTTCTTCCATGGTGATTCATAACTCTATAAAGGCTATCAAAATCCTGAATAACTTTGATCATATGAAGAGGAAAGTGAAGCCACTCAGTCGTGTCTGACTCTTTGCGACCCTGTGGACTGTAGCCCACCAGGCTCCTGCATCCATGGGATTTCCCAGGCAAGAATACTGGAGTGGGTTGCCGTTTCTTTCTCCAGGGGATCCTCCTGACCCAGGGATTGAACCCGGGTCTTCTGCATTGCAGGCAGACGCTTTAACCTCTGAGCCACCAGGGAAACCCATGTGAAGAGGAGTCCTACATAAATCGTAATATATTAAAATTACATATGTGAGTGTTATATTCCTAAACCCAACTCATACAGCTTATGAAAAATGACATACAATATTCTACAACACTTATTATGCATGTCCTAAGATGACTTTTAAGCAGCTTATATGCACTTAACATGAAACAGTACAAATTAACAGGCTCTTAAAATTTTAATTGAATTTAAAATGTTCTGTTTTAGCTGGTTGGCTTTTACCTGAAAGTAAGAAAGTAAAGTAAAATGAATGAATAGTGTTGATATGCCTGAACTCTAGGGAACTTATATATATCATGAGAAAATTTATGCAGATATAAGAATAGAAAGAAGACACGTATGAGAGATATAGCAGACGAAGTCCTGGAGAAAATATTAAGAAAGAAGCAATGTTACAAATATTATAAAATGATTGCAAATTAGTGATTAAAATGAAGTATAAAGAAACTCCCTTGCACTATCTTATTTTTAGAAGTAACAGGTATCAGTGAGCTAGCTGAGGTAATAGAACGAATTGTATTACATTACTGACCTGCAGTGATTTATATATTTCAACACATCAGTACAAAAAGGCCAACGTGAAACAAATCAACATTCTCTGGTCCATATTTATTAGGCATATGATGCCTGGCAGACAAGAAAACCTACCCTGATTTCATTTGATTCCACCAGTCCCTGACCTGCCTGCAGGCTGACATCATTTTCCTTCATAGAAACCAGTTTCTGGTGGTTACCAGATTTGATCTCATCTAGTGGAGAATGAGTTCTCTTTGAATTACTGGAACGGGGTGTACCCAGGATGGATAAATCAGTCAAAGAGAAAGGCCTCACAGGGCAAAGAAGCAGTAAGGCACCTCTCCTTGCATTGTCCTGAAAATGACCTTGAGGGTGACTTTCTGCAAGGTAAGAGGTAATTCTGTCTCCACTTTGGTGCGGCTTATATCATTCACCTTAAAGGTCACAAATCCTGACAGCCTTCTGTGCTTGAGAATCAGATTACTGTTTGTCTGAGAAGGCGCGCAGAGCCACGCAGCCTGCTTCTCTTAGGAATCTAGGTCAGAATTCATCCAGTAACACCACCCAGGCCCTTCAAAGCAATATCTTACATTGTGGAAATACTTTGAGTGTATCCTGATGGTTGTTCATAAATTATATTACAACCTGAAGGAAGAAAAAGTTCTTCTGCTCTTCTTTTGACTCCGGCTTTTCATAAGGTAAGTTATAAAATTTAATTGGTGACCTCGGAGAAAGGTCATAGTTCTTAAATTCAACTATACCCTTCATAACTTCCAAGTCAATAATAATAACTGAAGATGATGTTAGTGCTTCTAAATTCTATAGAAGTCTCATAAATATAGAAGAACCGCATCCAAATATATGAAGGCTTTGTGTGTGTGTGTGTGTGTGTGTGTGTGTGTGTGTGTGTGTGTGTGAAGCTTTCTGTGTGCTTCTGAGACACTGCAAGAGTTCAGAATTTGGACTTCATGCAAATAGGAAGCAAATACGTATTTCTTAATAAAGATGACAATATGAAAATTGGTAATTTGAAGATGATCTGATGGAAAAAGAATTACAGTAATAGAATAATCTTTCTTTGAAAATGTAGTTTGACGTTAAATGCAAATAAATGAGAAAGTCCATAAGCAAATGCATTAAGCCTATTTTTAGGCAATTTAGCTTTTCTTAGACTAAGAAAAGAAGAGATGGATAAGAAAAAGCTAAAATGTAAAAGGGGAGAGACTTGGAGAGGAACTTGCATGCTGGTCCGAGGCTGTACAAAGGTTGCCAAAGCTGCACCCAGTGCCTTCTAATGAGTGGGAGACAGAATTTGCACTGAAGAAAGTGTGTGCTGTGACTGAAGCGTTTGGAAACCTATCGCTCCTATGGACAGAAATGAACTTTTAGTTCTATCAAGGGGCAGACAGGTCAAAGGAAGTGAATAAGTGAGGCACTGGTGATGACACACAAGCAATACATTTTAAAAAATCCTAGAACTAGATGTAGATGGATGCTTTTTATTTGCTTTTAATATCGTAACTAACTCAGACAGAGAAGGCAATGGCACCCCACTCCAGTATTCTTTCCTGGAAAATCCCATGGATGGAGGAGCCTGGTAGGCTGCAGTCCATGAGGTCGCTAAGAGTCAGACACGACTGAGCGACTTCATGTTCACTTTTCACTTTCATGCATTGGAGAAGGAAATGGCAACCCACTCCAGTGTTCTTGCCTGGAGAATCCCAGGGACAGAGAAGCCTGGTAGGAGGCCGTCTATGGGGTCGCACAGAGTCGGACACGACTGAAGTGACTTAGCAGCAGCAACAGCAGCAGCAACTAACTCAGATATCCTGATTTTTATCTTTAAAAGTCAAGGTCGTATGCTGAAATTACCAACATCTCATCCACCTAAGACATACTCAACATCAGTTCAGTTCAGTTCAGTCGCTCAGTCGTGTCCGACTCTTTGTGACCCCATGAATCGCATCACACCAGGCCTCCCTGTTCATCACCATCTCCCGGATTTCACTCAGACTCACGTCCATCGAGTCCATGATGCCATACAGCCGTCTCATCCTCGGTCATCCCCTTCTCCTCCTGCCCCCAATCCCTCCCAGCATCAGAGTCTTTTCCAATGAGTCAACTCTTTGCATGAGGTGGCCAAAGTACTGGAGCCTCAGCCTTAGCATGATTCCTTCCAAAGAAATCCCAGGGTTGATCTCCTTCAGAATGGGCTGGTTGGATCTCCTTGCAGTCCAAGGGACTCTATGCTCAACACAGGGAAAGCATAATTTTAGCTCCTGATATGGCATTTCAGTTTCCAAAGCAAACAGATTCAAGAATCTCTTTTGAAGCATTAGCACACCAAAGCACACTGCTATTCAAATACTTCATGTAGACAAAAAATATTCAAGTTGGATTACTTCTTTAGCATACTATATCTGATACATAAAATCTCCCGTTAATAGTATTACTGTCCTCCCAATAAAACTGAGATGACAATTACCTTGGACTGTAGCCTCTTTCTGAAATTAGCCTATAATATTGTCAATGTTTCCTTCGAAATAACACTTACTTTAAGAGCTGGACACAACTACTGAGTGACTTGCACTTCACTTTATCCTTATTTCTACAGCCATGCCATAATGTGAACCTAAACTGAGAGTCACAATAACTGATTTCTAGTCCCCATCTTTGGTATTTGATACTGGTCAAATCTTCTAACTCTACTTTTCATTTTAATAATAAACATGATCCAAGCCTTGAATAATGAGAATCATGGCAAAAAGATAGGGAAGGAAGTAAGAATGAATTTATCAACCATCATTCTTTTTAATAATTTTCTCACAATTTATTTTTTCATAAAATCTTTGAGCAGTATCACTAAATACCAACCACTCCATGGAGGAGGCAAAGATTGCTAAATGCAAATTCTTATTATTGATATTTTCCTTTCTATATAAGATATTATGAGGGATTTTGTGGGAGCGTCGGGGGGCAGAGATCTACTTTACAGGTGCTTATTACTACATAAAGAGAATAAGGAGACTTCTAGCAAAATTAGAAATACTGGGGAAGACATAAAGAGGAAATAGAACACGATCCAGGCCTTGAATAATGAGAACGATGTTAAAAAACGAGAGAAGGAAGTCAGAATCAATTTACCCACCACTGTTCTTTTTAACAATTTTCTCAAAATTCATTTTATCATAAAATCCTTGAGCAGTGTCACTAAATGCCAACAACTAATTTTCCCACAACTTTCATTATCTTTACTCTTTATATTTCATCTGCAGAGACAGAGGTATAGGAAAGAGTTTTTGAGTGGAGAGAGGAATGATAATCATGGAAATGTCACAGAGGAGTCTTTCCAAAATTTGAAACTAATCTATCAGATTCATTTATATGAGGGAAATACACACACACACACACACACACACACACACACACACACACACAAACATTCACACACACTATGATAAACTTTGGTAATAAAAAAAAGGCTATCTGGTAAAATAAATATCCTCCTGAAAACTTTGATAAAACCTCAAATTCTAATTACTATTATTTAGGGATGTGGTCAGGTAAAGAAGATTGAAATTTGACTGCAGTTAAGTAAAAACAACAACACAATGACATGTTTAATGATATCATGACCTTTGGGGAAAATATCTCACAAAACAAAAGAAGGAAGGTGAATGAGCCAAGTAAGCATTAGAAAAGAGGTATTCGAGAAGTTAGTGGGCTTCCCAGGTGTCTCAGTGGTACAGTAATTGTGCCAACACAGGAGACCTGGGTTCGATCCCTGGGTTGGGAAGATTCCCCTGGAGAAGGGAATGGCAACCCACTCCAGTATTCTTGCCTGGAGAATGCCATGGATGGAGGAGCCTAGTGGGTTACAGTCCCTAGGGTTGCAGTCAGACATGACTGAGCAACTAAACCACAACAATGGAAATCTTCTGTGCCAGGAGTGGCATATAACTCACTGTACAGCTATGTGACAAGTTATAATTGGAAAGAATGCACTCAGTAGCTTTTGAAATAAAATTCTGTTTTTGCTTTGGTCTTTTGCGGGGGAGGGCACTAAAGAACTAGGTGTAACTAAGAAGTGAGGCGCGGTGATAAGGCCTGTGAGTTTGGGTCTGTTCCCTTTCCTGGGTCCCGGCTGTCTGGCCCTGGCTATCAGCACCGGACTATCTAATGTCTCCCGAAAGGCCCATATTACCTAGTCTTAATAATTGATTATTAACCACTGAAATAGCTACTGCTCCCTATTTCTCTATCCTTAATGGTCTTATGTTTGAAATCTCTCTGGCAACCATTTTTTTTTTTTCCCACCTGCCAGATTAGTTTTGAATACAGTAATGAGGACAATTTTTTTAAAACATCTTTAATAAAATCTTTTTCTGTTTGGAGGTGAAAATTAAAAGGCCTCTCTGCTTCCCCTGTCCTCCTCTCAGAAGCATGTGTCTGCTCCACCACGGTGAGTGACTCCACCACACTCACCACTTCACTTCTCCCACTATTCCTTGTTGGCCTCCTCCACCCTGTCATACTCCACAAGAGGACGGATCTGCTTGGCTCCATCAGTCATCTTCTGAAGTGAACATGTCTGTTTGGCTCATCCTTGTGTGGAGAATGGTCCACTGTTCTCCAGAATACGCTGTGCAGAGATGTGACTTTGCTTTAAGTACTAATGGTTATCTAGTATCAGTTATGACCAGTTTAATAGGATCTGAGAAATGACTTTATGCTTAGATGCCAAAACGTGGTTGCTAAATTCATGAGGGTTATAGGGAAATTTTTTTTGAGTTATTTTTGGCTCTCCAATGTAAATATGAAACATCTTCCTAATAACAAGGCATTTAAACTCAATAACATTTGGTTTTCCTTTCATTTATGAAGAAGAGGAAGAAGAAAGAGATGAAGGAATAGAAGAAGAAGAATGAGGAGAAAAATAACAAAAATAGCTACATTTCATATAGGCAAAAATCTAAAACACAGAGGGAATGAAAAACTTTTGGGAGGATATGACAAGTATCAAAATTTGAATTGAATGCAAGATGCTTGCCTTGTACTGCTATCACCTGAATCCCAGAATGGACTCCATGTTCTTTGTAAGAGCTCATCTCTACACTCTTGTGCTTATCATATGTTTTACCAATCTTTCTCTTGCTCTCTCTCTCTCTCTCACACACAGACACACACACACACAGAGTACTTCATATATTTCAATTATTTTAAGCTACTTCTAGATACTTAAAAATCTTTTCTAAATGTCCAAAACTGTGTTTGTTTCCCTGCTTTTCCTTGAGGGCAAACACAGTAGTGCATTATCAAGTTTACCCTAAAAGATAAGAAATAAAAACTAGAACCCAATTGCTTTTTAAAATCCCATCTCAAACCGCTCCTTAATACTTCACATAGAAATCTTCCTTCTGTACATATTCAAAAATACTGATGATTTCCCGAGAGTGAACAATGCTCCTTAGCACTGAGAAGTGTAAACAATAGGATTTTTCTTTTCTTTTTGGCAGAGCAGTCAATGGAAACTGAAGGAAGTCCCACATCTGATCCATTAAATTAACTTCAAAAGAAAAATTCACAAATTTCTTTCAAGTAAAAATGATTACAGCAAGAAAAAGGGTTATAAAATAAAATACAGATGTGGAGGACAATGGGATGAAGTCTAAGTGGGTTGTCAAACCAATTAAATTTGCCTTCTCTTAAAGTTGTCCCCATTGTTAGAGTAAGAATTATTGGAAATCAAAACAAACTTGAAAAGTCTTGTTGAAAGACAGATATAAATGTTGCAACAAAGATGAAAACATTCCCATATTAAGCCTTGGAAAAAATAAAATAATTTAATTAGAGGTGTTTTAATGATTAAAATATTTTAATATTAATCACCCTCCTATTGCTACTACACATAATGCAATCAGCAGAGTCAATATGGGTATACTCTTATAATGACAAAAGCCAAGACACAGAATTCAATTAAAGACATTTCATTCTACTCAAAGCATGTCCCTTGGCCCCTAATTATGTGAGGGGAAAAAAAAAAACCTATAAAAAGCATCTTGAAATATTTTCAGAGACCTGTAAACAGGAACCATAGCCAGAGGTTACTTGCAGACCTCTCTGCTGTTTCAAAGGTAAGAGTGGAGAAAAAAGCTAAAATGATGTCTTTTCCAAAGACTTTCACACAGAGAATAATACTATGAATACCAGCTTCCAGCTTCCAAACTCACCTCCCTTTCCTAATTCTCTCACTGTAGTTTGCGAAAAAGCTCCATTTCTTTATTTGATTATCCTCCCAGCTTTTTCTCCTCATCTTCCCTTCACAGCTTTTAGCAAAATTATTGAGCTTTATTTTCTACACTTTCTCACCTGCCATTCACTCTTCTGTAACTGCATTCAAGCTTTGATCATGTGCTCTGACCCCACTGAAGCTGTACCAGAAAAGATCATTGAGGTCCTGCTAAGTATTAGACATAATGCACATATATTTCATTTCTTTTTCTCTTGAACTTTAGGGGGCTTGTGAACAACGCTTTCCAGAAATTCTCTTGTTTCAATCTCTTCATTCTAATGTCCTCTTACAATTCTCCTTATTGTTTTCTTTTTTTTTTACACGAACTCCCAAACATGAACCCCCCTCCCACCTCCCACCCCACATCATCCCTCCAGATCATCCCCATACACCAGCCCCAAGCGTCCTGCATCCTGCATTGAACAGCTCAGTACTTTTTTCCCCCATTATATTAACTCTTCCCTGGTGGCTCAGACACAAAGAATCTGCTTGCAGTGTGGGACACCTGGGCTCAATCCTTGGGTTGGTTCAATCCCTGGGTTCAGGAAGATCCCCTGGAGAAGGAAATGGCATTTGAGTCCAGTATTCTTGCCTGCAGAATTCCATGGACAGAGGAGCCTGGCAGGCTACAGTCCATGGGGTCACAAAGAGTCAGGTACAGCTAAGCAACTAACTAGACTTTTGAAGAACCCAGTCCTTTGTTTTCTAGTAAATCAATTTCTACTATTACCTTTTATATGATTTTCCCCTTACATGATTTTTGCATTTATGCTATTTTCCTAACATTCTAAGTTAATTATTAACTCATTAATTTTCAGTCTTTCTTCATTCCTAGTACTTGCTTATAGCTAGATATTTTTCCCTCTAAATATTGAGTTACAACAAAGTAAATAGCAGCATCATGAGAAACATAGAAGAAATGTGAGTAAAGAGCGAGCAAGGGCCAGGAGTAAGTACTTTTTCTGAGTCTTTTCTAATTAAATAATAAGTGTAACTCATATTGGGTCTAAGCTTTAAGTTATCTGAGCCTGCACTAATGAATTGCACCTTTAACAAAAACACAGATATGATACATATTTATTATCTTAGTAAACAGATGTCAATGTAAAACAATGGTATTCTTTAGTTGGAAGTGTCCTGACTAGGAAAATAAAATAAACCAAAGACCATGATGAGTATAAACTGACATGCATAGCAGCACAAGGACTTCCTTGTGACTGTGAAAAGCCTTTAAATTAATAAATCCTGCTTAACAGTCACTGTTTTTAAAACCGATAAGGTTTTGTGTTAGATATCACTTTCCTGATATCCTTAATTTTTGATGGGCACCCAGAATAAAATGCTGTGTTTGTGTTAGAGATAGGAAGAGAGCTTGGGGAAGGAACTTTGGATAAGAAGAGGAATACAGATTCTTTTCTGTTGGTGTCTTAAGATTTTTTTTTTCATAGTCAAGAATCAATAGACTTTCTGAATTAAATGCATTTTGGACTTGTAGCCCAGAGGAATAACTAAAGGTACATTTTCAAGACCAAAATACGCAATTTACCAACTACTGAATTTAGAGTGAAATGCAACAGGACACTTTGTCTTATAGCTTCCTTGCATAATCCAAGAACATTCAATCAGTTCAAATTTGCCTGAATGGAAGAGAACAAAAATTGCTAGAGGGTGAAAGAGATGGGAGGGAACAACCCAGAGATGGCAACTGCAGCTGTAGCGCTCCAATGGCAACAAGTGTTATGGAAATACACATAAGCACAATCAAGTCTATGTACAGCAGAAACTTGGTCTTTGGTACAAAGAGGAACAGACTTTTCACAGTTGATTTAATTTGCCCATGTCACAAGATGGAATAATGACTCAATAATGAATGAAAAAGGGGTCTGGAGCTCTAGGGTAAGTGTGTTTCTTCAACTAGGGTCCACCTCTCTCTTAAAAAAAAAAAAAGTGATTAGCCCTAGGAAATCTGTAGCTTTTAAATTATTATTGGAAGGCATTTATTTTAAAACAAGAAAATTCTGATTCTTAAAGCATGAATCAAATACTGCTCTAATTTATAATGCAGATGTCTTATGTATTTGTCTATGAAATTTGTTCAACAGGTTTGAAGCAACTATTCAATAGCACAGCTTTTTTCCCCCTTGAACTCTACACCATTTCCTGTTAACATGATTTAAGAAACTCCTTGGACATCCATCTCTTTCCTACCTAGATTACAGATTCACTAATGGGCATTGATGGTCTCTGTCCTACCTAGTGAAAATTTTCATTGAAAGAAAAAAGTCAAAAGCAAACTCAGAAGCATACAATTATGCTCAATAAACTCTGAAATAAAAGGGCTATTTCAAATATTTATCAAGAATTATTTTTTAAAAAATGCAACACTGGCAACATAACACGGTTTGTTAACTTCAATGAGATTTTTTGTATTTGTTCAAAATACGGTAAATGTTCATCCAGTTAAGTGAACATATTTTAAATGTTTATTTTCATTGTATTTGCCTTACAACTATGCAGTATATGATACTGTCAATGGAAAGCTATGGGTTTCTCTTTTTAAATAGGCAATAGGTACTTCTGATATGTAATTGAAACATTAATATCACAGACATTTTAAATTGCATTTCCTCCTATTCCTCTTTTCACCTTTGATTGAATGTTAAATGGTGTGTCTTAATTTCACAAGAATTATATAAAATAAATACAACTTATTGAGCACTTTATCTTCTTGGTTGGCAATTATGCATGTCCTGACTTTGAAACTTTATTGCCGATTAAAAACAGATTAAAACACACACACATATATACACACAACCTTGAATTTGCTTAGGAAAGAAATCCATCAAAATAAATAATTCATGTTGGGATGGACTGAAATCTAGTCTTTTAGGAGGTGCCAACAGATGGTTTACATTTATAGAATGCACACTTGCTGACTTCCAAACAGAAATTAAAATTCATAAAGTATGTCATTAGTACTCCTTATAAGTACGATTATGTTTATGATATGAATTTGGATTTTCCCAGGTGAACAGTTTTCCATCATAATTTTACTAAGAAAAAAGTGAAACAAACTGCTTTCCAGTTACTATTTTGTGGTAGCAAGTTTAAAATTAAAACTTGCTGGTGATCATCCAGCAACATAAGCCAGTGGGCTCACAGCTAGATGAGAATGATGTTTTCATGACATCCAAGATACCATAAGAACTCCTAGACATTATCCATCATTCAAATAAAAGGGATTATTACAAATAATAAAATAAGGCAGCATCTCCAGCTTTCAATTCGTATTGCATCAGTAATGCTAGGAACTTTCAACCAATATAATTAAGAGTGAGACTTCAGCTTATTAAAGGTCACCCAACTAGGCATTTTAAGTTAATTTTAGTCACTCTAGGGGTCTGTGTGTGACCACTTAATACCATGGAATTACAGTAACATTTCATTTCTGTGAACCTTACTACTAACCAAAATGTTAACCTTTAACTCAGGTAAGGTTATGATTAAAACTTGCTTTAAGCCCACAGAAAGCTATACTTTATTGCTCATTAAGATTTTGTCTACCCAATAAAAAGGGAATATTGTCAACTATACTTTGACTGCAATTAAAAGTCAAGAAAACCATTATAAAAAATAATTCTGGGACTTTATACACTAAGTGCAGTTAGCTAAATAAATATCAAAGCTTCTTTAGAATGACTGCATTTACACTTGCAGAATGTAAGAAGATTAAATAAATGAACTGGGCAATTGCTTAATGATTTTAACTATGTTTTAATTGCTTTAAATTATGCAAGGTGTGCTTTTTCATTCCCTTCTTCAGCATATTGGGTTGCTTGATGTCAAAATAATTCAGAATAATATTACAGTGGCAAAAAGCTGTCATTTCAGTCAAATATATATGTTTGGGTATCACAGAAATAAAGCAACTAATGCATAGACTGGATTTGCTATTTTTCAAGCAATATTTTCCAAATGTGTATAGCTAGCTCCTTCATATTTTTATGCAGAAATAAGTGCTGGTATGAATTATTTGAAGAAATGAAATCGTTTCCCTTTGTAAACTGCAGATGGTGAAGGATGAGAGACAGAAGTTTTGGACACAGCTATTCAAAACCACCTAGAATTAGGTTATTTTTGCTTTTTTAGGACTGACTTGATATTCTATTTAGAAATTAAAATAGACATTATATTTGGATTCAATTAATCCATAATAAATTTAATATATAATATACACATGATCAGGCTTCCCTGGTAGTTCAGCTGATAAAGAATCTGTCTGCAATGCAGGAGATCTGGGTTCTATCCCTGGGTTGGGAAGATCCCCTGGAGAAGGGCAACCCACTCCAGTATTCTTGCCTAGAGAATCCCATGGACAGAAGAGTTTGCAAAGAGTCGGACATGACTGAGTGACTAAGCACAGCACAGCACAGCACATACACATGACCAAATATAAGATTGAGCAAGGTCCTCTTCCTTAAAATGGATGTAGGAAGAAACCAAAACATGATCTATATAGCTATATTTTATTCTAACACAGAAAATAATTTTTGCTATTTAAAAAAGGTACATTACTGGTATCTTTTAACTGTTTAAGTACCAGGATTTGATATTCCTGTGGTCTGATTCTTTTTCAACTAGACATGCAGTATTCCAAAAGATATCCTTATGAACACAAAACAAAAGCAAATTCTTCCTTGTAAAGCTTCCTAATGAAATAACTTGAGAACAAACTGTGAGAATAAGACTGCTTAGTAAAATCTGCTTTATATGTTACAGAAGACTTTGAATAAATTCTGGGGTTTTGTGCTGAATAATTAAGAATGGGGATTTATCTTCTCTGGTCTTAAGTTAAGAGAGGTACAGTGAGGGCAGAGGGAGTTTTCTAGAGAATCAGAGCTCCCCAGATGGTAACACAGAATTTGAATTTTCAGCTTCTCAAAATAAACTCAATATCTAATGGTGCTGAGTGGAAAGAGCCATCTCTTTTACCTTGTAGCAAGGCTGAAACCCAGATGGATACACTGTACCTGGAGGAATGGCTGGGGTGCCTCCTGGGCTCAGAGCCAGGGACCTGCCACAGGGCAACTGCAAAGCATAGTTCAAGCAGATGGAGCTGTGAAACACCCAGACAGAAAGAGGATATGAGATGCCACACACAGGGTTCTGGCCAAACCAGCTCCTACTAGTCAGACCACATTAAACTGTAGCTCAAAACACCAAACTGTAGCTCAAGTCAAATTGTAGCTCAGAACTGGACAAGCAGCGATGAGCAAGATAAGGTTTATCACTCTCAGACTCAGGGACATAGAAGACACTCTATCCAACAAGTCACACTTTCCCTTCCTATTATGAGGTCAGTTAGGCTCAGTTCAGTTCAGTTCAGTCGCTCAGTCGTGTCCGACTCTTTGCGACCCCATGAATTGCAGCACGCCAGGCCTCCCTATCTATCACCATCTCCCGGAGTTCACTCAGACTCACGTCCATCGAGTCCGTGATGCCATCCAGCCATCTCATCCTCGGTCGTCCCCTTATCCTCCCACCCCCAATCCCTCCCAGCATCAGAGTCTTCTCCAATGAGTCAACACTTCGCATGAGGTGGCCAAAGGACTGGAGTTTCAGCTTTAGCATCATCCCTTCCAAAGAAATCCCAGGGTTGATCTCCTTCAGAATGGACTGGTTGGATCTCCTTGCAGTCCAAGGGACTCTCAAGAGTCTTCTCCAACACCACAGTTCAAAAGCATCGATTCTTCAGTGCTCAGCTTTCTTCACAGTCCAACTTTCACATCCATACATGACTACAGGAAAAACCATAGCCTTGACTAGGCGGACCTTAGTCAGCAAAGTATGTCTCTGCTTTTGAATATACTATCCAGGTTGGTCATAACTTTTCTTCCAAGGAGTAAGCGTCTTTTAATTTCATGGCTGCAATCACCATCTGCAGTGATTTTGGAGCCCAAAAAAATAAAGTCTGACACTGTTTCCACTGTTTCCCCATCTATTTCCCATGAAGTGATGGGACCGGATGCCATGATCTTCGTTTTCTGAATGTTGAGCTTTAAGCCAACTTTTTCGCTCTCCTCCTTCACTTTCATCAAGAGGCTTTTTAGCTCCTCCTCACTTTCTGCCATAAGGGTGGTGTCATCAGCATATCTGAGGTTATTGATATTTCTCCCGGCAATCTTGATTCCAGCTTGTGTTTCTTCCAGTCCAGCGTTTCTCATGATGTACTCTGCATATAAGTTAAATAAGCAGGGAGACAATATACAGCCTTGACGTACTCCTTTTCCTATTTGGAACCAGTCTGTTGTTCCATGTCCAGTTCTAACTGTTGCTTCCTGACCTGCATACAGATTTCTCAAGAGGCAGGTTAGGTGGTCTGGTATTCCCATCTCTTTCAGAATTTTCCACAGTTTATTGTGATCCACACAGTCAAAGGCTTTGGCATAGTCAATAAAGCAGAAATAGATGTTTTTCTGGAACTCTCTTGCTTTTTCCATGATCCAGCGGATGTTGGCAATTTGATCTCTGGTTCCTCTGCCTGTTCTAAAACCAGCTTGAACATCAGGGAGTTCACGGTTCACATATTGCTGAAGCCTGGCTTGGAGAATTTTGAGCATTACTTTACTAGCGTGTGAGATGAGTGCAATTGTGCGGTAGTTTGAGCATTCTTTGGCATTGCCTTTCTTTGGAATTGGAATGAAAACTGACCTTTTCCAGTCCTGTGGCCACTGCTGAGTTTTCCAAATTTGCTGGCATATTGAGTGCAGCACTTTCACAGCATCATCTTCCAGGATTTGAAACAGCTCAACGGGAATTCCATCACCTCCACTAGCTTTGTTCTTAGTGATGCTTTCTAAGGCCCACTTGACTTCACATTCCAAGATGTCTGGCTCTAGATTAGTGATCACATCCTCATGATTATCTGGGTCGTGAAGATCTTTTCTGTACAGTTCTTCTGTGTATTCTTGCCACCTCTTCTTAATATCTTCTGCTTCTGTTAGGTCCATACCATTTCTATCCTTTATCGAGCCCATCTTTGCATGAAATGTTCCCTTGGTATCTCCAATTCTCTTGAAGAGATCTCTAGTCTTTCCCATTCTGTTGTTTTCCTCTATCTCTTTGCATTGATTGCTGAAGAAGGCTTTCTTATCTCTTCTTGCTATTCTTTGGAACTCTGCATTCAGATGCTTATATCTTTTCTTTTCTCCTTTGCTTTTCGCCTCTCTTCTTTTCAGTGCTATTTGTAAGGCTTCTCCAGACAGCCATTTTGCTTTTTTGCATTTCTTTTCCATGGGGATGGTCTTGATCCCTGTCTCCTGTACAATGTCACGAACCTCATTCCATAGTTCATCAGGAACTCTGTCTATCAGATCTAGGCCCTTAAATCTATTTCTCACTTCCACTGTATAATCATAAGGGATTTGATTTAGGTCATACCTGAATGGTCTAGCGGTTTTCCCTACTTTCTTCAATTTAAGTCTGAATTTGGAAATAAGGAGTTCATGATCTGAGCCACAGTCAGCTCCTGGTCTTGTTTTTGTTGACTGTATAGAGCTTCTCCATCTTTGGCTGCAAAGAATATAATCAATCTGATTTCGGTGTTGACCATCTGGTGATGTCCATGTGTAGAGTCTTCTCTTGTGTTGCTGGAAGAGGGTGTTTGCTATGACCAGTGCATTTTCTTGGCAAAACTCTATTAGTCTTTGCCCTGCTTCATTCCGCATTCCAAGGCCAAATTTGCCTGTTACTCCAGGTGTTTCTTGACTTCCTACTTTAGCATTCCAGTCCCCTATAATGAAAAGGACATCTTTTTTGGGTGTTAGTTCTACAAGGTCTTGTAGGTCTTCATAAAACCATTCAACTTCAGCTTCTTCAGCATTACTGGTTGGGGCATAGACTTGGATAACTGTGATATTGAATGGTTTGCCTTGGAAACAAACAGAGATCATTCTGTCGTTTTTGAGACTGCATCCAAGTACTGCATTTCGGACTCTTTTGTTGACCATGATGGCTACTCCATTTCTTCTGAGGGATTCCTGCCCGCAGTAGTAGATATAATGGTCATCTGAGTTAAATTCACCCATTCCAGTCCATTTTAGTTCGCTGATTCCTAGAATGTTGATGTTCACCCTTGCCATCTCTTGTTTGACCACTTCCAATTTGCCTTGATTCATGGACCTGACATTCCAGGTTCCTGTGCAATATTGTTCTTTACAGCATCGGATCTTGCTTCTATCACCAGTCACATGCACAAGTGGGTATTGTTTTTGCTTTGGCTCCATCCCTTCATTTTTTCTGGAGTTATTTCTCCACTGATCTCCATTAGCATATTGGGCACCTAACAAACAGTATGAACAGTATGAACAGTATGAGTTAGGCTACACCCCTCTTATCACACATTCAGATGAGATCCTGAAAATCTGAGAAGGGGGTGTACATTTTATCTTAGAATCACTAAACATTATGTAAAGAGATTCATTAGGTGTCTTAAGTGCATTTTAAAACAGATAAGTCTATTTTTTTTTCTTTCCTGCTACTCAGCAGGTGGTAGTAAATCAGACCTGATTAATTATTGGTAAAATAAACTAAATGTTGTCTACATACCTGAGTAAACTTTAAGTCTGCAACCTTTTAAAAGCAGACAGTATTAATATGTTATGTCTTTATTTTGTGATGACATACCGTACAACTAGATGAAGGAGGAAAGCATGAAAAGATAACTTTTTAGTATTCATATATTTTTATAAAAATCTCTCTGCAAAAGCCATACCAAACACGAGTTTAGCTTTTCTATGTTAAATAAACCCGAAGATAAATGAAAACATTTGTTTCCAGGGAAACTTCAGTAGGACATCTAGGAATGCTCTTGTCGTTTTGTTTTCCCAGTAGGAATCCTAAAACGATCAGAAGTCCTGATCATAATTACTTAAGAGTATGGCTTACTTAAGAGTATGGCTTACTTAAGAGTATGGCTTACTTAAAGAGTATGGCTTCCCAGGTGGTACACTGGTAAAGAATCCATCTGCCAATGCCAGAAACTCAGGAGACATGGGTTCGACCTCTGGGTCGGGAAGATCCCCTGGAGGAGGGCATGGCAACCCATTCCAGTATTCTTGCCTAGAGAAATCCAGGGACAGAAGAGCTCGGTAGGCTACAGTCCCTGGGGTCGCAGAGGGTTGGGCCTGACTGAGCAACTGAGCATGCTGTTGGGGTGTAGACTCAACTCTTGTGAGTGGCAGAGATCATCAGTGAACAGGGCCTACCCCTTAAAAAGGCTAAGGAGCTACTGTGTTTGCACTTTNGGGACAGAAGAGCTCGGTAGGCTACAGTCCCTGGGGTTGCAGAGGGTTGGGCCTGACTGAGCAACTGAGCATGCTGTTGGGGTGTAGACTCAACTCTTGTGAGTGGCAGAGATCATCAGTGAACAGGGCCTACCCCTTCAAAAGGCTAAGGAGCTACTGTGTTTGCACTTTTGGGAACTTCAACTCATTATATAAGAAATGTGACTACTCTCACGGAGTGAACTTTAGAGAGGTCACGTGGAGAATGAGTCTCAAGCCTACAGGGAAAGTAAGAGAGGCCAAATTGTCCAAGAGTCCCAGCGTGGGTGCAGCATGTGAGTGAGATGTCTTGGATGTTTCCTCCCATTTGTGCACCTGGATGAACCACAGCCTCAGCCGACATCACCAGGAGCAGAAAACCTGCCAAGCTGAGTGCAGTAAATACACACAATCATGGTAAAAGAAAATGGTTGTTTAAGTCACTCAAATCTAGGTTGGGTTAGTGACAAAAACACACATACACACATGTTACATGGCAATAAGTAAAAAAGCTGAAACATTACCAGAAGTATGGTTTTGCTAAAACATAAACCAGTCAACCCTAAAAGAAATCAACCCTGAATATTCATTGGAAGGACTGACACTATAGCTCCAATACTTTAGCCACCTGATGCAAAGAGCCCACTCACTGGAAAAGACTGATGCTGGGATAGATTGAGGGCAGGTGAAGGGGTCGACAGAGGATGAGATGGTTGGATGGCATCACTGACTCAATGGACATGAGTTTGGGCAAACTTCGGGAGATAGTGAAGGACAGGGAAGTCTGGCGTGGTGCAGTACATGGGTCACCAAAGAGTCAAAACTTAGCGATGGAAAAACGACAAACCAAAAACAAGCAGCATTGTCTTTCCGACAGGGATCGGGCAGAATCTGGAAGGGAAGGACTTTGGGAAGATGGTCGTGAGAGCTGGAAGGCTTCTTCTTTCAGCTTTCCATCCTTGACTCACATTTATGCAACAGCAACTTCGCCTTCCTGTCTCTGATAGGTTCCCCCACCACCCCACCACCCTAGCCAGAGCTCATTCTAAAAACAAATATGTCATGTCAGATTTTAAAACTTTCAAAGTAACTTCTTTAGAAATTGGATAAAAAATTTCACTTTTGTACCTGCTACTTCACGATCATGCTTTTTTTACCTCTGGCCCCAACCATCAGCACATCTTTTTGGCTTCAGGAACTTTTCTCTATGTTTGGAATGCCTCCCTTTCTCTTGCATTTTCCTTTTTGTTTTTTTTCTTTAGAAGTTTTAGTTCATATGTGATTCAATTTATGACACAGACTTCCACACTCCTCTACTACCCACCCATACTGCTAGTTGCTCCAACTTTTCTTATCTCCTGATAGTCATATTCCTTTCATATTCCAAATCTTTTCTTTGACTGAGCTATTCTCAAAATGTCCTTTTGGTCTTTCTTTTGGGAAATCTCTCCCCACTTTTCCAAAACTGAGCTAGGATGCTCAGTTATCCCATCCTTGTCCCAGTAACTGCATTTTCCAACTATCTGTTTATGTGTATTTTCCCTTTAGGTTCTCACTCTATTGAAGGCAAGAACTACGTCTATTTCTCTCTAGCCTAACCACTGATAATAGTATCTGGCACATAGTATGTTCTTTAAATATATTCTGAATAAATGAATAAGTTAGAAAATGAAAAAATGATTGAGCCAAGGAGTTGTTCATTTTTTCATAATATAATACTCTTTCTGGCAAAGTAAACATACATAAAATGTCTTCTAATTTGGGGTTTTTATGTGAGTTTTAGTGTGCTACTTGCTTTTATTGCAAGGGGATTATATAGTGAAAATGGTGGTTAAAACAGGGTAGTTTGGGTTGTTGTTGAAGTACCCTCTTGCCCTTGGCCCAGACTAAGTAGGTAAATGCTACTGAGTGTATGTTAGTGCTACATAAAAGGCAACCTTTTCTATGGTGGTCTATTCTCTGTGCTCATTCAATTGTTATTTTACAAAGCAAATAGCTATCAGTGTGTAGAGAAGCTATCAAGCTCTTATAGATGGTTTTAAAATACTGTTTTTAGTTTGTATGTCTTCAAATTGCACTTAAATAACACAGTTATTTTTGACTGATTGATTCTAAGAATTTTGCTATTACAGCCAAACTATGACATTTTACATCATATATTTTTAGCATTTTTAAAGAATGAAACGCTTTTCTATTTTTTAAAATGATTTTTCATTTTGAGTTTCAGCCAAATATCTCAAAAATCCATAGCTCCTAGAACTCAGAGAAAATTAGCAAGGCCAAATAAAATATATGTGGCTTACAGCTGCAGCTGTATATTTTAAAGAAAGCTAATATATCGACTGGTTCTTAGAAGAGCATTCATAATTGCTGTCTTTGAAAAATGTTTGCAGCTATAAAGGCTAGAGATGATGTCACTTTGCTGCTACAGGTAGAGGCTTCTGTGCGTTTGACCTTTTAAGTATTTCTATTGAGAGTCTAAATACCAATGTACCAAAATATATTCACCATTATTTATCCAACATGTCCAAAATAAAACAATATTCCACTGTATCATTTTATATTTTTATACAATTTTACTCTCTGGTTATTTTAATGGCTCAGTTGCCTTTAAATACACAAAGAAATATATATTGTTTTAACTCAATGGACAATGTTCATTTTAATACAGTCTCATAACTTAAAATGCTCATCTAATCCATTTCCTTGATACTAATATTAGATCACCAACAGCATTACAATGCAGTAATACTTAAGCAAGCAAATGTGCTTCAGTGTAACTGAAGCTTTTGTCTTTTAATTTCTCTGTCATTAGTCATTGGAAGGACTGATGCTGAAGCTGAAGCTCCAATACTTTGGCTACCTGATGGAAAAGCTGACTCATTAGAAAAGACTCTGATGCTGGGAAAGATTGAAGGCAAGAGGAGAAGGGGAGGTCAGAAGATGAGATGGCTGGATGGCATCGCTGACTTAATGGACATGAGTTTGAGCAAACTCTAAAAGATGGTAAAGGACAGGGAAGCCTGGCATGCTGCAGTCCATGGGGTCTCAAAGAGTTGGACACGACTTAGCGACTGAACAACAACATTACCCTTTATTTTAAAACCAATTTCACTTGAAATATAGATTATGAGCCCAGTGGATCCCTCTAGAGCTATCTGTTGTATATGAGACATACTGGTGCATAAGTGCATATCTTTGCAAGTCTTCCAGGATGTGGCAGTTAAAGCTGCCATCATTATTTGATGTTTTTCCTATCATGCCCTAGAAAGCTCTGGATTGTTTAAATCAGAAGACAACAGCAGAGGTGATACTGTGCCAATTTCCGGGGAAGCCCTTAGGAAAACTGGCAGCCTCCACCTCCTGTCTGTTGGAACCATTAGATGGACCCACATGGACTTGGCCTTTCAGCTCTACACTAGGGCCGAGCTGGCGTCCTGGAAGTGACGTGATCCCAGTCATACCACAGGGAAGAGAAGAAATACTCAACAAATTACTGACCCAAGGAACCTTGTTTTTTACTGAACTGTTGTTGTTTTAAGCCACTAAACTTTGAGTGTTTTGTTATAAAACAAGAAATAATCAGAACATAGGGCTTCTCATGTGGCTCAGTGGTAAAGAATCCATTTGCCAGTGGAAGAGATGCAAGAGACCCAGGTTTGATCCCTAGGTTGGAAAGCTCCCCTGGAGAAGATGATGGCTACCCACTCCAATATTCCTGCCTAAAGAATTCCAGGGACAGAGGAGCTGATGGGCTATAGTACACGGGGTCGCGGAAGAGTCAGAAACAACTTGATGACTAAATAACAACAAGGGTAAATGGCGTGAATCTCTGGCTTGACGCTCCATTTTGTGATTCTCTTTCATGAAACTATTTCAGAACCATTCTAATAACTAGGCTACAATGGGCCAAACATCTAAGTATCAGAAACGAACTCATTATAAGAATATACAGAAATAATGAAATAATTAAGTCCTCAAACCCAGGGCTAAAGAAAAATCTCAGGGATGGCAACCAAGTATTACCCTATGTGTATGTTTGTTTCAGAGATGTCAGGTCTGTTAGTTTCTAGCCCACTGATCTAATCACTGAACAGAACAATCTGACTTGCAGATTTTAAACATCTATCTTAAACATCAAAACAACACAAACACACTCCATGTACTTCTCATCACCAATTTTATAAGTCATCTTATAAAGATTCTGTGAGCTAAGTAAGCAGTGAATTCACCTACCACCCACAGGCAGCTGCTTCTTGGGAGGAATTAATTTTCAATGGCAATAAATAAATAAAATCACTGAACAGAACAATCTGACTTGCAGATTTTAAACATCTATCTTAAACATCAAAACAACACAAACACACTCCATGTACTTCTCATCACCAATTTTATAAGTCATCTTATAAAGATTCTGTGAGCTAAGTAAGCAGTGAATTCACCTACCACCCACAGGCAGCTGCTTCTTGGGAGGAATTAATTTTCAATGGCAATAAATAAATAAAGGAAAAATGGAATGAAAAAGAACATATGCATTTTAGTATTCATATATTGTGTATATATGTGTATAAATACAACATTCTTTAAGCATATGCAAAATTATTGATTTAGAATTCAAAATGAAGAGGTGATCAAAGAATACTCAGAATAACAATGTAAAAACATATAAGAAATTCTTCTACTTGGTTTCTTTTAAAATTTAAAACTGAAGCTAGCATGATTTAAGAAATAAACATGTTTTAGAGGATCTAGAATCTTTGGGAATTCCTAGCATTACTAATCGGTTTTGGAGAAAGTAAATCTTGTTTTCCTTTAAGAAAAGCATGCAAATCTTCTGTTGGTTGAACAATTTAATTAAAAGTATAATATATTTACAAAGTATAACATATTTAGAATACACACCAAACATTTTGAAAATAGGGTACATTATGTATCATTTTTGATAGGGAAGCAGTTATTGACAAATAATTTGAATATCACAACATTAAGTACCATTGAGTTTGATAGTCTCTCTATAGAATGTAAGGGTAGGGTGTATATGTATACCTCTGTGTGTGTGTGTGTTTGTGTGTGTGAGTTGCTCACTCATGTCTGACTTTTTGTGAACCCATGGACTGTAGCCCACCATGCTCCTCTATCCATTGGATTCCCATGTCAGAATACTGGACTGGGTTGCCATGCCCTTCTCCAGGGGATCTTTCCAACCCAGGGACCGAACCCGGGTTTACTGTGTTGCAGGCTGATTATTTACTGTCTGAGCCACCAGGGAAGCCCCAAGGGTAGTGTACTATTTATCTGTTTTAGGTGACACATTAACTTCAGGTTTAGCAGCTTAAAATTGCAAGCATGTATAAATGCAGAGTTTCTATTGATCAGGAATCAAACAGGCTGATTATAACTTAGTTTCTCATGAGGTTGCAGCCAAGCAGTCACCAAGCATCTGAAGATTTACCAGGGCTGATCTGCTTCTGGTAATGGCTCACTCACATGGCTACTGGCTGGATGCCTCAGTCCTTCACTGGCTGTTGGCAACAGCCTTCATTCTTTGCCTGTGGATCTCTCCTGACACAGCAGAGGGAGGGATCAGAGAGAAAGGAGGGAGTTTCAATGCCTCTTTTGGCCTAGTCTCTGCAATCACATACCACAATGTGCAATTATTCTAGTCACTGCTAGTGAGCCACCCAGTCTAGCCTGGACTCAAGAGGAGGAAAATTAGGCCCCACCTGTGAGCAATATCAAAGAATTTCTAAATGTATTTTAAAACCACCACTGCTGGATTGGATGAAGCACAAGCTGGAATCAAGGTTGCTGGGAGAAATACCAATAACATCAAATATGCAGATGACATCACCCTTATGGAAACCTATCAGAAGCAAAAGATATTAAGAAGAGGAGGCAAGAATACATAGAAGAACTATATAAAAAAGACCTTCATGACCTAGATAACCATGATGGTGTGATCACCCACCTATAGCCAGGTATCCTGGAATGGGAAGTCAAGTGGGCCTTAGGAAGCATCACTATGAACAAAGGTACTGGAAGTGATCAAATTCCAGTTGAGCCATTTCAAATCCTAAAGGATGATGCTGTGAAAGTGCTGCACTCAATATGCCAGCAAATTTGGGAAAACTCAGCAGTGGCCATGGGACTGGAAAAGGCCAGTTTTCATTCCAATCCCAAAGAAAGGCAGTGCCAAAGAATGTTCAAACTACCGCATAATTGCACTCATCTCACACACTAGCAAAGTAATGCACAAAATTCTCCAAGCCAGGCTTCAGTAGTATGTGAACCATGAACTTCCAGATGTCCAAGCTCAACTTAGAAAAGGAAGAGGAACCAGAGATCAAATTGCCAACATCCACTGGGTCATCGAAAAAGCAAGAGAGTTCCAGAAAAACATCTACTTCTGCTTTATTTACTAATCCAATGCCTTTGACTGTGTGGATCACAACAAACAGGAAAATTCTTCAAATGATGGGAATACCAGACCACCTTATCTGCCTCCTGAGAAATCTGTATGCCGATCAGGAAGCAACAGTTAGAACAGGACATGGAACAACAGACTGGTTCCAAGTCCGGAAAGGAATACGTCAAGGCTGTATAATGTCACCCTGCTTATTTAACTTATATGCAGAGTACATCATGTGAAATGCTGGGCTGGATGAAGCGCAAGCAGGAATCAAGATTGCCGGGAGAAATATCAATGACCTCAGATATGCAGATGACACCACCCTTATGGCAGAAAGTGAAGAACTAAAGAGCCTCTTGATGAAAGTGAAAGAGGAGAGTGAAAAAGTTGGCTTAAAGCTCAACATTCAGAAAATTCAGATCACGGCATCTGGTCCCATCACCTCATGGCAAATAGATGGGGAGACAATGGAAACAGTGAGATACTTTTGTGACTGCAGCCATGAAATTAAAAGATGCTTGCTCCTTGGAAGAAAAGTTCTGACCAACCTAGACAGCATATTAAAAAGCAGAGACATTATTTTGCTGACATAATTCCGTCTAGTCAAAGCTTTGGTGTTTTCAGTAGTCATGTATGGACGGGAGTTGGTCTATGAAAAAGCTAAGTGCTGAAGAATTGGTGCTTTTGAACTGTGGTGTTGGAGAAGACTCTTGATAGTCCCTTAGACTGCAAGGAGTCCATCCTAAAGGAAATCAATCCTGAATGTTCATTGGAAGGGCTGATGCTCAATCTGAAACTCCAATACTTTGGCCACCTGATGCGAAGAGTTGACTCATTTGAAAAGACTCTGAGGCTGAGAAAGATTGAAGGCAGAAGGAGAAGGGGATGACAGAGGATGAGATGGTTGGATGACATCATCGACTCGATGGACATGAGTTTGAGCAAGCTGTGGGAGTTGGTGACGGACAGGGTAGCCTGGTGTGCTGCAGTCCATGGGGTTGCAAAGAGTAGGACACGACTGAGTAACTGAACTGAACTGAGCTAATCCCAATTCCTAATTTATCCATCCCCATTTCTTCCCTCTTTGGTAACCCTAAATTTGTTTTCTATGTGTGTGAGTCTATTTCTCTTTTGTAAGTAAGTTCATTTGTATAATTTTTTTATATTCCACATGTAGGTGATATCATATATTTGTCTTTCTTAGCTTACTTCACTTAGTTTGATAATCTCTAGGTCATCCATGTTGCTGCAAATGTAAAAAATAGACATACCCTCATCAGTTCAGTTCAGTTCAGTCACTCAGTCGTGTCCGACTCTTTGTGACCCCATGAATTGCAGCACGCACTGTATCACATGCTAATTTCCTGGGTTTTTTTTCTTAAAACAAAAACATAGTATTTCTTTATATTCTCAGAATTGGATTAGAAGTTTCAAGCCTCATTCTAAATTTTTTAAATCACTAAGATAATAAACTTTCTACACTTTTAGCAGTAATATTGATGCTAGAATAAGTGGAACTCAATCAAAGTCTTGAGTGAATATAAATTAGAAATCTAGCATTCTATTCATACTTAGTCAAACAAACAGGACCAAAATGTGATAATTTTTTTAGCTAGGCAAAATTAATAAGTTTTCTAAAATATACATAATAAATATTACTTATGTATATATGTACGCAGACAAAAGCTTTTCTACTCTATGATAGAGGCTTGAGACAGGACAACAGAAAAATGAGACAGAGAAACCGGAAAACGTAAATTAAATGGGGGCACTGAATATGAAGTAGGAAAGGTAGAACAGACCAGCGAAAAGATTATCATACAGTGCAATTGTTTTTAGACACAGCTGCTCATGAGAATCAAATCTGGAGCTTTGCAGAAAAAAATAATGCCTGGGCATTCCTATTTTTCAAAAAGCTCCAAGATAACTTTAATGCTCATTTGGATTTTTAAAAAGCGATTATAGGCTCTTCTATTAAATGGTAGTTTTAGTGACAGAGAATTCTATTATTTTCTGTTGACCAATCATAATACAATGATATCAAAATGAATAACAGTTACAGAATCACAGCAGTGGGCTTCCCAGGTGGCACCGAAGTGAAAGCTGCTCAGTCGTGTCCGACTCTTCGCAACCTCACAGCCTCTACAGTCCATGGGCGTCTTCCAGGCCAGAATACTGGCGCGGGCAGCCTAGCCCTTCTCCGGTGCCTCTAGTGGTAAACAACTCACCTGCCAAGGCAGGAGACACAGGAGACTCTGGTTCAGCCCTTGGTGGGGGGCGGGGGGGGAGATGCCCTGGAGGAGGGCATGGCAACCCACTCCAGCGGTCTCGCCTGGAGAAGCCCACGGACAGAGGAACCTGGCAGGCCAGTCTGTAGAGCCACAATGAGTGGACATGACTGAAGCGACGTAGCACACCCACAAGCAATCACGACAGTAAGAGGTGTCTGTCAATGTTCACAGTCAGCAGCCAGACAAGAAATAAAAGATAATTACGATTACAAGCCATAATGGGACCATGAGCAACTTGACTGTATCAAGTAGTTACATACAGTCTGGGGGGTTGAGTAGAGTGATGTGATAAGTGGAGCCGCATGTACATGCAGGGTTTTATCCACCCAGTGGGTCTATGTCTTTGGCTGCTGCATTTAATACGTTTACATTTAAGGTAATTATTGATATGTATGATCCTATTACCATTTTCTTAATTGCTCTGGGTTTAGTTTTTCTAGATCTTTTTCTTGTCTTGTGTTTCCTGCTAGAAAGTTCCTTTAGCATTTGTTGTAAAGCTGGTTTGGTGGTGCTGAATTCTCTTAAATTTGCTTGTCTGTAAAGCTTTTGATTTTTCTGTCAAACCTGAATGAGAGTCCTTCTGGGTAGAGTAAGCTTGGTGGTAGGTTCTCCCCCTTTCATCGCTTTCAATACATTGTGCCATTCCCCTCTGGCCTGCAGAGTTTCTGTTGAGAAATCAGCTGATAACCTTATGGGAGTTCCCTTGTACACTATTTGTTGCTTTTCCCTTGTTGCTTGTACTAGTTCATCTTTGTCTTTAATTTTTGTTAGTTTGATTACTGTGTGTCTCAGTGTTTTTAATCCTGCCCGGGACTCTCTGCACTTCCTGGGCTTGGCTGACTCTTTCCTTTCCCACAGGGAAGTTTTCAGCTGTCGTCTTTTCAAATATTCTCTCTTGTTGGAGAGTCTCCTGCGGAGGCAGTGGGTTGCCCCGGGGAAGGGGGCACTGGCACAGGCAGCCCTTGTGGGGGGCGGTTGGGGGGCGGTTGCGCCCCTTGCTGTGAGCCCTCTTGGAGGTCACCATCAACCCTATCAAAGAGCCTGGAGTCTCCAAGGCTGGGTTGCTTCAGGTCAAACAACTAACAAGGAGGGAGCACAGCCCCACCCATCAACAGATAACCGGATTAAAGCTTTACTGAGCCCTGCCCTGCCCATCAGAGAAAGACTCAGTTTTTCCCATCTCCAGTCCCCCCCCACCCCCAATCACGAAGCTACAAAAGCCTCTTAGCCTCATCCACCAGAGGGCAGACAGAAGAAGCAAGAACTACAATACCAGTGACCAGAATGAAAGCCACACACCACAGAAAGTTAATCAAAATGAAGAGACAGAAAATCGTGTTCCAGATGAAGGGACAGAACCCCAGAAAAACAGCTAAATGAAGCGGGGATAGGCAGCCTTCCAGAAAAAGTGTTCAAAACAATGACAGTGAGGATGAGCCGGGGTTGGGGAAAGAGTGGAGAAGCTGCAAGACCTGCTTAGCAAAGCCCTAGAAGAGCTGAAGAACAGAGACTGCAAGGCATCGGCCACAGAGTAACTGAGGCAGAAGAACAGAGAAGTGACCCGGAAGACACAATGGCCGAAATCACTGCCACAAAACGGAATAGAGGAAAGAGAACGAAAAGAAAAACTGAAGGCAGCCCAAGAGACCTCTGGGAGGGACATCATTAAACACACCAGCGTTCACACCATAGGGGTCCCAGAAGAAGACAGAGAGAAAGGGCCCAACAATGCAGTGTACGTCTCATCTCACACACTGTGGCATTCACCTCTATAAAGTCATTTTGATATGTTCCAGGTCTCTACTTAAACTTTTTTGTTAACATACAGAATATAGTTGTAGAAACATCTTAATGTCCTTATCTGCTAAGTCTAACACTGGTGTTGGTCTGAGTTNCAACAATGCAGTGTACGTCTCATCTCACACACTGTGGCATTCACCTCTATAAAGTCATTTTGATATGTTCCAGGTCTCTACTTAAACTTTTTTGTTAACATACAGAATATAGCTGTAGAAACATCTTAATGTCCTTATCTGCTAAGTCTAACACTGGTGTTGGTCTGAGTTTATTTTGATTGGTTGATTGACTGATTAGTCTCATAATGGGTTGTGTTTTCGTGTTTCTCTGCACATCTGATCATTGGGAATTCAATGCCAGACATGGCAAATTTTACCTTGTCAGGTGCTGGACTTTTTTATTTCTATTAATAATCTTGCACTTTCTTGGCCTAACTAGAGCAGGACATTAAGTTACTTGGAAAAAGTTGATTTTCAGGTCTTGTTTTCATGATTTATTAGGTGAGTCTGGAACAGAGCTCAGTCTAAGTTTAATTACTCCCCACTAGGAAGGCAAGACCCTCCACAGCATGCTACCCATACCAGTGAGTTATGAGTTGTCCAGTCTGGCTGATGGGAGCAGGCACTATTTCTGGTCCTCCATGCTTGCCTTTTAGATGCATTTTCCCAGCTTCAAGTAATTTCCTTCCATGCTTGTGAGGATCATGCTCTGCTAAGCGCTCCAGGAGGAACTCGTGTAGTTCTCCAGACTTTGCCGCCTAGTCCCTACCCTCCAGTGCTCTGCTCTGCAAACTTCAGCTCCCTCAGTCTCCCCAGACTTTCAGCTCCTTGCCCTCAGCTCGGCAAGTCACCCAGGGTTCCATGTTCTTATGGAGCAGCCCAGAAATATTGTCAAAGCAGTAAGTAAGCTGGGGCAATCCTAAGGCTCACTCAATCACTAAACACTCCTCAGGGATCTGTATGTCTTTTGTGGGATAATTCCCCAGTGCCCTGAAAACTATTGTTTTATATGTCCTGTCTGGTTTTTAGTTTTTAGTTTCAGGTATGAGGATAAATCTAATCCCTTGGCTTACTCCTTGGAAGAAAAGTTATGACCAACCTAGATAGCATATTCAAAAGCAGAGACATTACTTTAGATGAGATGATTGGATGGCATCACCGACTCAATGGACATGAGTTTGAGTAAACTCTGGGAATTGGTGATGGACAGGGAGACCTGGCATGCTGCATTCTATGGGGTTGCAAAGAGTCAGACATGACTGAGCGACTGAACTGAACTGAGTGCCAGGCTCAAAGACTTTGGTGACTGTCTAGTGCACACTGCATGGCTTTGAGTCATAGGTAGCATATCGTTCTGAAGACTATATTCTTTCAAGGACTGTTTCTGAATTCACATTTCTCCAGTTCCACCACTCAGTCTCACAAAAATCAAATATATTCTCTCAAAATGTAACTTCATATTCTGGCAGTGTGGAGCAATTCAGGTCAAGGTACTAGTTAGATCAGAGGAAAATAACCAGCACTGAATTGCCATTCATAGATTTAGAAACTTTTTGTTTAGATGCAATCCATTCTTCTTGTTTTATTTGTTAAGGAAATTTGGTTTTACTCCTGAGAAATATCGGGATCTGATTTGAATCTAAAATACATCTTAGAATGAACTACACAGAGAAGGTTTTATGATACTTTTTAAGACAGGTCACAAATATGTAATTACCTGTGTTTAAAATCCTGTAACATTTCATAAGATTGAGAATTAATGGGTAGGCATTGTGAAAAGATGGAAATAAACTGATTTTTCTAAATCAGGGGTCAAGGGATTCTATGCATTTAATTAAGTGTATTGTTTCATGTGTGTGTGTGTGTGTGTGTGTTACTTGCTCAGTCATGTTGGGTCGGACTCTTTGTGACCCCATGGACTGTAGTCTGCCAGCCTCCTCTGTCCATGGAATTCTCCAAGAATACTGGAGTGGGTTGCCATTTACTTCTCCAAGGGGTCTTCCCAACCCAGGGATCAAACCTTGGTCTCCAGCATTGTAGGCAGATTCTTTACCATCCAAGCCACCAGGGAATAAGGCTTTTATTGTTACTATTTCAAAAGAAGAACTGGAAAGGGGTTTAATTTTCAAGACGTATGTGGATACAAGCAAAAACAGAAAAGAACAGCTATCAAAAGTGATGTAATTCCAGGGTCGGGCCACTCTCACTGCCCCTCTCACAGGCTGCACACTGTGTCTCTCACAGCATTTTCACTTTTTACTGCACATATGCTACGTTTTCCTCTCTTCCTCCCTCCTAACCAGGCTATTATGCTTACTCACAACTTCTGTTCCCTCCCAACTTGAGCTGGCCTTTGGTATCCTAGCTGTTCTCACCCCTCTGTAAACCATGCATTTCAGCTGTGAAGTCACTCCTCAGCCCAGGTTCTGTGTTGTGTAATTTGGGTCAGGACCACACCTATCCTTTCCATCAGCTCTGACTGGGGTAGATGTGGGCATAGGGGGCTGCAAAACGCTGCTTCTTCAGGAAGAGACCTGGGTAATTGGCTCCTCTTAGAAAAAGGTTTTTGGTGGAACAGGCATTCCTAGTATCTGCTCAAGCAGTACAATGTTTAAGAAAATAGGCGAGTTTATGAATACACTATTTTAGTCCTATTTTTCTACTAATTTCCTATGTGACCTCAAGAAAATAATTTTATACATATATTTTATCTGTCAAAGATAAATTCATTTTGGTAACTAAATAGCATATTGAAGGCTTCTTTCTGTGAAGCCATAGCTAAAACTTGTGGTGTTCTGAAAGATGCTTAAGAAGTTTGTTTACCTTCAAAAGCTTCTAGTGATTAACAGGACGGATGAAGCATGTAAACAAATGGGTAAAATATTTAAGGTTTTTGTACCTTAAAATATTTAAAGTGTAAAAACAAATAAAGCAAAAATGATTTTTTAAAAGAGAAAATTTAAATATGTAGCTGTTAGGATTTAGATTAAAATTGGATAAACCATTATTATTATTATTCTGATATTGCTCAGCCATGTATGACTCTTTGTGACCCCATGGAATGTAGCTCATGAGGCTCCTCTGTCCATGGAATTCTCCAGGCAAGAATACCGAAGTGGGTTGCCATTTCCTACTCCAGAGGATCTTCCTGACCCAGGGATTGAACCTGGGCCTCCAGCATTGCAGGCAGATTCTTTACCATTTGAGCCACCATAAATCACAGAAAATAATAGCTTCCCTAAAAACTTTATAGAAAATACAGTATTTCGCCTGATATAATATGCATCAAGCTCGAAGGGAAAAGACTGTAGGAACACATTTTGAAAAGAATAGAGTCCTATGGGAATACAGGCTCTCTTATGAGTAAACAATGATTTAGGAATTGATGACTGACTAAAAAATTTAAAGAACTGCCTTGAACTTTTAAAAATGGTTTATAAGACTCTCAGACCTTTTCCAGAAGAAGTCTGTAGCTAAATTTAAATGCATTTTCTCAATACTTTAACAGATATCAGAACTTCCATTCAAAGGGAAATAATATGAAAAAGAGAATATGTCATGGACCAAGCTATGCTGCTTGCTGTTTTATGTTGTTGTACAAGTCTTAATTTCCAAGGCATCAGTCTTCCTTGAAAACATGAAATGACGTAGGCCAAAGAATTTGAAAATCCATGTAGCTCTGTGATTCTATTGAGTCTGGCCCAATTAGTCAGAGAGTTACCTATCACTACAGAGGCTGTGGTGTATACATTTTAGCACCAAACCACAATTTAATAACAGGGCACAGGAGCCACAATGCCTCTTATTCTGTTCCATTACTAATTTATCAGGGGCTAAAAGCAACCAAACTGAGAATCCAAGGCAGACAATGGTGCCTTTGAGGGGCAGGATAAGCATCTTTAAAGGGAAAGCATCACCATCCTAAAATAGTGGCAGAGCACATGGCCTGAGTGCTCTGAAAGAGAGCACTACAAAAAAGGTATTCTCCACTTAAATGCCCTTAACACAAAAGCTCTAGTTGGGATTTATAAGGGAAAAAAAAAAAGAAAGAAAGAAAATAGCTCCCAAGAACTTGATTTCACCAGTATCCTTTTGTATGTGTGCTGCTGAGGAGGGGGTGGGGGTAAGGGCAAGCTCTGATTTGCCAAAAATCTAACAATACTATGTTTCTTATTTAGAACAAAACCCTAACGTTTTGCTAATGAGGATAAAGAGAGCAGAAGAGAAATCTCTGTGTTCTTGCCTGGTTTGGTTATGGAAAGATCATGCATACAGCCATATCCCATCAGTGTGTTCAAGTTACAGTTCCATGTCTCTAGCCTTCTTCTTTCCTTGACACTTTGATTTAAAACAAGTAAACAAGCATACAATACTATATGTGTGGATGTGACAATTTAATTTGCTTTGAAGGGCAGCAGTAAGACTAAAAAGCAAACAACTCTTGCTAATTATGCCATTGATATATTATCCTTCACCAACATCACAGGATGATATTATACTTATTTGGAGAATTAGATGAATTAATCGTATTTCAACTTAAAGAAATGTAAAAGATGTATGTGAAAGTAACCTTTTAATATCCCTATCAGGTTGGCAAGGCACTTGGTCACAGACTCTCAATACTAAAGTTCTTTAATTGTAAAAAATTCTATACAAATGGGAGACATTATTATTACCATAAAGAAGGCAGATACCAAAGAATTGACGCCTTTGAACTGCGGTGCTGGAGAAGACTCCTGAAAGTCCCTTCGATAGCAAGGAGATCAAACCAGTCCATCTTAAGGGAAGGGAAATCAACCCTGAATATTCAGTGGAAAGACTGATGCTGAAGCTGAAGCTTCAGCATTTTGGTCATCTGATGAGAATAGACGATTCATTGGAAAAGTCCCTAATGCTGGGAAAGGTTCAGGGCAGAAGAGGGCATCAGAGGATGAGATGGCTGATCAGCATCATGGATGCAATGAACAGGAACTTGGGCAAACTCAGGGAGATGGTGAGGGACAGGGAGGCCTGGAGTTCTGGGGTTGTAAAAAGTCAGACACGACTGGGTGACTGAACAACAACGTTACTACCATATACATATGCATAAGATTATTGGTTGGAAGAAAAATCTCATGTGATAAAAAAGGAATGTGCTTTTTAAAACTATGTAGAGGACCATGAACTACGAAAGAACATTTACAATTTTAAATAAGAAAAACACATTTTCCAATCGTTCTTTTGGTTGAGATTTATGTCTTTGAAGAAGCTATGCAGTTAGCTGATTACACTGTAGTTTCTTTTCCTGCCATATTGTTAGAATCTTCTACACTATGTTTATTTTCACTCCATTAATGTTTAAACATCCACAACTGAAAACACTTTTTTTCTCTGACCCGTTACTGTCTCTATATAACAAAATAAATCACATAAGAACCGAAAGATGTTCATAGTTCATAAGAATTTTTATCTTTTAGAAATGGCTGTTGCCCCAGCATTCTTAAATGAAAGATTCCAACTGCAAATCCATTCTGAATAATAAAAGATTTAAGCAGGAAATAAAAATGCAGCTTATATAGATGGTAGTACTGAGAATAAGGAGCCTATTTTTGGTGGTAGATAGAATAGCTGGATGAATGGATGTTTCTGATAATAAGATATTTAGAATAGCAGAACCAAGAGGTGAAGATAATGCAACCCAATATGTGTCCCATCATCAGCCTAAATTCATAACAAGGATCACAACTTTCCTCAGTAGGAGATGTGATGATGTGTTTGGCAGTCTCATTTCAGATGAGATTCTGTAACAGAATAAGAACATGAAACTGATGTGCATATGTAGTTTATAGATTAAGGTTGACTACTTAATACTCATAGCCAGTATGTTTCTATGAAGCACTGTGAGCTCTCCGGTTTATCACATTGTGCTAGTAACAATGGCAAGGCTGGAGGGCTGGATTTGGAATTGATTAGGATTGTGTTAAGGAGAAGGCAATGGCACCCCACTCCAGTACTCTTGCCTGGAAAATCCCATGTATGGAGGAGCGTGGTAGGCTGCAGTCCTTGGGGTCGCTAAGAGTCGGACACGACCAAGTGACTTCACTTCACTCACTTTCAGGATTGTCCTTATCCTTGGAAGGACTGATGCTGAAGCTGAAATGCCAATGCTTTGGCCACCTGATGTGAAGAGCTGACTCACTAGAAAAGATCTTGATTGAGAGTGGGAGGAGAAGGGGGTGACAGAGGATGAGATAGTTGGATGGCATCATCGATTCAATGGACATGAACTTGGGCAAACTCTGGGAGACAGTGTAGGATAGGGAAGCCTGGCATGTTGCAGTCCATGGGGTCACAAAGAGTCAGACATGACTGAGCGACTGAACAACAACAAGGATCTTACTGTTCTGAATAGCACGAAGTGAAAATGTTAGTCATTCAGTTTGTGACCTCGTGGACTGTAACCTGCCAGGTTTCTCTGTGCATGGGATTTCCCAGGCAAGAATACTGAGGTGGGTTGCCATTACTTTCTCCAGGGGATCTTCCTGACCAAGGGATCCAACCTGGGTCTCCTGCATTACAGGCAGATTCTTTACTGTTCTTGTTAGCATAGTATATTATAATGGCTGGTATTCATGTAATATGGTACAGAGAACAGATTATAATTGACTGACAACTCTACTTACAAATGCTGTGTATTATATATTTCCACTGATAAAATTCATCTCTTGTTCTGCAAAGGCATGTTTCTAAAACTGCATAGACATATTACTCATTTGTTACTAGTAAATGGTCTTTACTTTCCCTTCTCTTTCCTTTCCTTCACTCCCTCCCTTTTGTTCATGTTGAAGAGAATGTGTGTACATTTTTTCAAAGATATATCTGCATATTAGTAATTTCATTTTGTACCCACAGATAAGCAATATGATAATATATGGAGTTATTTCATATTTTACTTGCAGAATGATTTTTAGAGGGATTTAAATCTTTGGAAGCATACTTATATTTCATTGAATTGTGAAAGACTGTCCTAGATTTGACCATCTATGTCCCTTTTTTTAAAGAGCAATGCACTTAGATGGGACTTTGGTTAGTAAGACAGCATCACAACCTGCATGCTCTTGTGCATAAACCACCCAGGATTTGAGGTAAAAGGTAACTTCCTGTGTAGTCACTGACTTCCTGTTTGCTCCAGGTAGCACCTCACACCCCCACCGCCAAAATGTGACAGTCTTATCTTCAGTTTTTTCCTCTGGATTTTGGTATTCTATTTAGAAGGTTCTTTGCAAGTATTATACAATGATCTGTCCTGTTTTTGGCAATAGTCCCCAACTTTTAACCTTGCTTTCTCCTCTTGTAACAATCCTACTTTCATATATCTAGTCAGAGTTTTGTTTTTGTTTTGTTCTGTTTTACTAAGATGCCTACCTCCTCAAATCTATGAAAAATCATCAGTGATTTCTAGTTATTCCAAATTCAAATGTGTTGGTATAGCAAAAAACACCTTTTATGAACTGACTCTTTCCTACCTGGCTTTAAATTGTTTTGATCACTTGATACTTGTTCTTTTTAACATCAGACTTATAGCTTCTCACATTCTGCTGTTTCTCCTTGCATGTGTAGGACAAATGCATTTTTGTCTACTTTGAAAGGCTTTCCCCTTTGCCTTAGATAAATTTATCTTCTTTGTTTAAAATTCAGATTAAGCATCACTACCTCTGAAAGGTTCCTCTACCACCTTTGGGCAGAAGTAATGGACACTTTTTCTGTATATAGGTCTTTTGTTTCTTTAGGTAGATTTATTCCCAAGTATTTTATTCTTTTCATTGTAATGGCAAATAGAATTGTTTCTTAATTTCTCTTTCTGTTTTCTCATTGTTAGTTTACAGGAATGAAGTGGATTTCTGTGTGTTAATTTTGTATCCTGCAACTTTACTATATTCATTGATTACCTCTAGTAATTTTCTAGTAGAGTCTTTAGGGTTTTCTGTGTAGAAGATCATGTCATCTGCAAACAGTGAAAGTTTTACTTCTTCTTTTAGTCTGGATTCACAGGCTCCTCCATCCATGGGATTTTCCAGGCGGGATTTCCCAGGCAAAAATAGTGGAGTGGGTTGCCATGGGATCTTCCTGACTCAGGGATCAAACCTGCATCTTCTGCATTAGCAGGTGAATTCTTTACCAACTGAGCCACCAAGGAAGGCTAATGTCTAGCCATGTACTATTCTTAATTACCTAGTTTAATGGCATCAACATATAATAAATAAAAAGTGAGTGCTTTGTGTATTGATTGACTAGGGTCAGACACAATATTGCTGAAAAATGTTGCAAGTGAAACACATACAAGATATAATGTAGTTGAGGTTTGACAGAAAACAAAATTTGGTAAAGCCATTATCCTTCAATTGAAAAATAAATAAAATTTTAAGAAGATATAATGTAGAGCTAGAACAAATAATTTCACAATTTGTATGGAAATACAAAAAACCTCGAATAGCCAAAGCAATCTTGAAAAAGAAGAATGGAACTAGAAGAATCAACCTGCCTGACTTCAGGCTCTACTACAAAGCCACAGTCATCAAGACAGTATGGTACTGGCACAAAGACAGAAATATTGATCAATGGAACAAAATAGAAAGCCCAGAGATAACTCCACACACCTATGGACACCTTATCTTTGACAAAGGAGGCAAGAATATACAATGGATTAAAGACAATCTCTTTAACAAGTGGTGCTGGGAAAACTGGTCACCACTTGTAAAAGAAAGAAACTAGATCACTTTCTAATACCATACACAAAAATAAACTCAGAATGGATTAAAGATCTAAACAGAAGACTAGAAACTATAAAATTCCTAGAGGAGAACATAGGCAAAACACTCTCTGACATACATCACAGCAGGATCCTCTATGACCCACCTCCCAGAATACTGGAAATAAAAGCAAAAATAAACAAATGGGACCTAAATAAACTTAAAAGCTTCTGCACAACAAAGGAAACTATAAGCAAGGTGAAAAGACAGCGTTTAGAATGGGAGAAAATAAATAGCAAAGGAAGCAACTGACAAACAACCAATCTCAAAAATATACAAGCAACTCTTGCAGCTTAATTCCAGAAAAATAAACAACCCAATCAAAAAATGGGCCAAAGAACTAAAGAGACATTTCTCCAAAGGGGACATACAGATGGTTAACAAACACATGAAAAGATCCTCAACATCACTCATTATGAGAGAAATGCAAATCAAAACCACAATGAGGTACCATTTCACGCCAGTCAGAATGGCTGCGATCCAAAATTCTGCAAGCAATAAATGCTGGAGGGGGTGTGGAGAAAAGCGAACCCTCTTACACTGTTGGTGGGAATGCAAAATAGTACAGCCACTATGGAGAACAGTGTGGAGATCCCTTAAAAAACTGGAAATAGAACTGCCTTATGACCCAGCAATCCCACTGCTGGGCATACACATCGAGGAAGCCAGAATTGAAAGAGACACGTGTACCCCAATGTTCATCACAGCACTGTTTATAATAGCCAGGACATGGAAGCAACCTAGATGTCCATCAGCAGATGAATAGATAAGGTGGCTGTGGTACATATATACAGTGGAGTATACTCAGCCATTAAAAAGAATTCACTTGAATCAGTTCTAACGAGGTGGATGAAACTGAAGCCTATTATACACAGTGAAGTAAGCCAGAAAGAAAAACACCAATACAATATACTCTGTCTCTTATACACATCTAGATGTGTATAAGAGACAGATTTGATTCTTCTCCCTATTTTTCTTGATGAGTCTGGCTAACGGTTTGTCTATTTATCTTCTCAAAGAACCAGCTTTTAGTTTAGTTGATTTTTGCTATAGTCTCCACTCTTTCTTTTTCATTTATTTCTGCCCTAATTTTTGTGATTTCTTTCCTTCTATTAATTCTGGGGTTCTTCATTTCTTCTGTTTCTAGTTTCTTTAGGTGTAAAGTTTATTTGATTTTTCTCTTGTTTATTGAGGTAAACTTGTATTGCTATGAACTTTCCCCTTAGCATTGCTTTTACTGAAACCCACAGGTTTTGAGTCATCATGTTTTCATTTTCATTCATTTCTATGCATATTTTGGTTTCTTTTTTGACTTCCTCTATGATTTTTTGTTATTCAGCAGCATGTTGTTTAGCCTCCATATGTTTGTATTTTTAATAGTTTTTTTCCCCCTGTAGTTGCCATCTAATCTTACCGCATTATGATCAGAAAAGATGCTTGAGATGATTTCAATTTTTCTGAATTTTTCAAGGCTGGATTTATGCCCCAGGATGTGATCTATACTGGAGTATGTTTCCTGTGCACTTGAGAAAAAGGTGAAATTCATTGTTTTGGGGTGAAATTTCCTATAGAAATTAATTAGGTCTAACTGGTCTCTTGTATTATTTAAAGTTTGTGTTTCCTTGCTAATTTTCTGTTTGGTTGATCTATCCATAGGTGTGAGTGGGGTATTAAAGTCTCCCACTCTTATTGTGTTATTGTTAATTTCCCCTTTCATACTTGTTAGCATTTGCCTTACTATTGTGGTGCTCTTTGTTGAGTGCATATATATTTATAAGAATATCTTTTTCTTGGCTTGATCCTTTGATCATTATGTAGTGTCCTTCTCTGTCTCTTTTCATGGCTTTTATTTCAAAGTCTATTTTATCTGATATGAGCATTGCTACTCCTGCTTTCTTTTGGTCTCCATTTGCATGAAATATCTTTTTCTAGACCTTCACTTTCAGTCTGTATGTGCCCCTTGTTTTGAGGTGTGTCTCTTGTAGACAGCATATATAGGGGTCTTGTTTTTGGATCCATTCAGCCAGTCTTTGTCTTTTGGTTAGGGCATTCAACCTATTTACTTACATTTAAGGAAATTATTGATAAGTATGATCCTGTTGCCATTTACTTTGTTGTTTCGGGTTTCAATTTATAAACCTTTTCTGTGTTTCCTGTCTAGAGATGATCCTTTAGCATTTGTTGAAGAGCTGGTTTGGTGGTGCTGAATTCTCTCAACTTTTGCTTATCTGTAAAGCTTTTGATTTCTCCTTCATATTTGAATGAGATCCTTGCTGGGTATAGTAATCTGGCTTTAGGTTTTTCTCTTTCATCACTTTAAGTATGTCTTGCTATCCCCTTCTGGCTTGAAGAGTTTCTATTAAAGATCAGCTGTCCTCCTTAAGGGGATCCCCTTGCGTGTTATTTGTTGCTTTTCCCTTGCTGCTTTTAATATTTGTTCTTTGTGTTTGATCTTCATTAATTTAATATGTGTCTTGGGGTGTTTTGCCTTGAGTTTATCCTGTTTAGGACTCTCTGGGTTTCTTGGATTTGGGTGGCTATTTCCTTCCCCATTTTAGGAAAGTTTTCAACTATTATCTCCTCAAGTATTTTCTCATGGCCTTTCTTTTTGTCTTCTTCTTCTGAGGCTACTATTATTCGAATGTTGGGGCATTTAACATTGTCCCAGACGTCTCTGAGCTTTTCCTCATTTCTTTTAATTATTTCTCTTTTTTCCTCTCTGCTTCATTTATATCCACTGTTCTATCTTCCACTTATCCTATTTTCTGCCTCAGTTATTCTACTGTTGGTTCCCTCCAGAGTGCCTTTGATCTCAGTTATTGCATTATTCATTATTGATTCTTTTTTATTTCTTCTAGGTCCTTGTTAAACATTTCTTGCATCTTCTCAATCCTTGTCTCTAGTCTATTTATCTGTAACTCCATTTTGTTTTCAAGATTTTGGGTTTTCTTTACCGTCATTATTCTGAATTCTTTTTCAGGTAGACTCCCTATCTCCTCCTCTTTGGTTTGGTTTGGTGGGCATTTATCATGTTCCTTGACCTGCTGAATATTTCTCTGCCTTTTCATTTTGTTTAGATTGCTGTGTTTGTGGTGGCCTTTCTGTTTGCTGGAAGTCTGTGGCTCCTCTTTATTGTGGAGCTTGCTTCCTGTGGGTGGGGTTGGACTTGTGGCTTGTCAAGGTTTTCTGGTTAGGGAAGCCCCTCGCCTTTCAGCTCTGGATGTCGCCTGCCTGCCTCTCTGCCTCTGGCGAGGGGATGGGCCAATCCATAGCAGGCTAGCTCTCGTTTGGTATTTGCTCAATCCTTTGTTCTGTGAGTGGGTCAAGCTGCACCTTAGGTTAGAGTTTTTCCATGGGAAAGTTGTCTCTCTTTTTTTTTTTCTCTCTCTTTGGCTATCCCAGAGTTTGGGTTGCTATCTCATGTTAGCTCCCTCAGATTGTCCACAGGGCATTCAGTCTAAGTCCCTATCCCAAGCATGCAACCTGCAACTCCGGGTATTCAACCCCTATTCACTGGTGGCTGACATGAGGGTCTGGGCTACTTTTCCACTGAGAGTTGTGGTTAGGTGCATATTCTGTGTTTTTGTTGTTGTTGTTTTTCTCCCAGTTATGTTGCCCTCTGAGATTCCAAAATTCCCCACAGACCCGCTGGTGAGAGTGTTTCTTGGTATTTGGAAACTTCTCCTCCTTGATAACTCCCTCCCTGGGATGGGTCTCACCCCTAACTCTTTTGTCTCTCTTTTGGTCTTTTATATTTTGTCCTACCTCCTTTCGAAGAGAATGGGGTGCCTTTCTGGGTGCCTGGTGTCCTCCACCAGCATTCAGAAGTTGTTTTGAGGAAGTTGATCAACATTCAAATGATCTTTTGATGAATTTGTGGTAGAAAAAGTGGTCTCCCCGTCCTATTCCTCTGCCATGTTAGGACCGCCCAGAATTGTTGCTTAATGTTAAATTTAAAATAACTTATTAGAAATAACTCATTCCTAATATGTATATTTTATTGGTTTGACCATTTATGTACACCAAGCCTTAAGTACAGTAATAAAATGTACTGCCATTGCATGGGTGCTACAAAATTGAACAAGACATGAAACTTACTAGTGTGTCCAGAAAGTTATTGATTGCATCACAGTTACTGCTATAATAGAGAGGCTACAAAGTGGTAATGGACCTAAGTGGTGGGAGGGATGCAGTAAGTAAATGTCTCAGAGAAGATGCCATTATAGGTGATGAAGATACCTAATCTAGGGGTTTACGCTGCTCATCCTATTCCCCTTTCTCAAAGGCATTCCAAATGCAGCAGACTGAGAACTGACAAAGAACTAAAATTATGTATACAACAGTTTAGCAGAGGTAAGGGAATGTTATTTGAGAAAAGTCTCATAGACCACTTTGTGGAGGACAAATCATCTGGGTTGGACTCACTGATGGTTATACATACCGAGCTGCATCTGATGACTCACAATATACATTATTTGGATCCCAATTAACTATGTGCCAAAGATGGACATTAAATGCTTTTTACTTTTGAAATCAATTATGATACATACTTTGGGAAGGTACATTTATGTATATGCAAAGATGTTACATAAGTAATTTAGAGAAACACAAATTAGCACGTTTGAGAAATCCTTGACCTTAATAACCCTGATAACAGCATTTCTAGATTAACTTCAAACAGTTAAATATCACATTATATTGTGTTTAAACATTTTTAAAAAGACCTATGTTTGGAACAGCCTTTTCTGTATTACTAGAAATTATTCTGTATACATCCATGGACTGGTATAGGTTTTTCTTTTATAAAAAATTCCCTTTAGAAAGTGACAGCAATTAGATGCTAGAGACCTCTTTGCCTACTGACCCACAAAATTTTCAATGTCAGAAATCATTATTTATAATTAGTGCAAGTATACAGCTGAGCATTCTCTTCAACCACTGTGGGAAGCCCTTCATGAAATCTATCTTATATAACAGACAACACCTGTGAGCCAGCTTTGCCCAGGTCTGTATGGTATCACTTCTTATCTATCCAAAGTGTGTACTTCACTGAGCACTGGAGCATAATACTTTGGAAGGGTGGAGTACATGTAACTGGACAAACTTAAGGAATAATATAACTTCATACATTAGCATGCCGACAATATGGGCTTTATGGCATCTAGGTTCTTAAAAATGAAATGAATAATGAGAGAGCACTGCTTGAACACTAATATCTTGTACTAAATAATATGAGAGGAGACAAAATTTGGATTTGGATTTCAGAATCTCTTATGGTAACTAATGATGTTCAAAAGAGGAGGAGTCTGAACTGAGAATTGGGTAAGCATTCATACATGGAAAAGTTTACTTAAAAATGACATTCATGTCTACTGTTCACTGTCCTAAACGCTCATTTTTGCAGTCCTCTGGAAAAGATTGAGGGCAGGAGGAGAAGGGGGTAACAGAGGATGAGATGGCTGAATGGCATCGCTGACTCAATGGACATGATTTTGAGAAAACCCCAGGAAACAGTGAAGGACAGAGAAGCCTGGTGTGCTGCAGTCCATGAGGTAACAAAGAGCTGGACACGACTGAGAGAAACAGAAACAGAAACTGTGTTGCATAACATTTTTCAGATCTTTGTGGATGGGAAACTTTTGTAAGTTCATAAGAACTTTTTCGTAAGTTCATTGATCATTAAATGTCTGGATAAATTCTGAGATTCCAGACTGTTTTTCAATAACTGCAGTTATAAATACATAAGCATATTAAACTTAACATATTTTAGTTATTATTAGAATCATAAAATACATGCCAAAAGACATGTATTTCTAAGACAATGTTAGAAAAATGTTTCATTGAGAAGTGAAGTGAAGTGAAGTGAAGTTGCTCAGTAGTGTCCAACTCTTTGAGACCCTGTGGACTCTAGCCTACCAGACTCCTCTATCCATGGGATTCTCCAGGCAAGAATTCTGGAGTGGGTTGCCATTTCCTTCTCCAGGGGATCTTCCTGACCCAGGGATCGAACCCGGGTCACCCGCATTGGAGGCAGATGTTTTAACCTCTGAGTCTCCAGGGAAGCTCCTTTCTATTGAGAAGAAGGCACCANCCAGGCAAGAATTCTGGAGTGGGTTGCCATTTCCTTCTCCAGGGGATCTTCCTGACCCAGGGATCGAACCCGGGTCACCCGCATTGGAGGCAGATGTTTTAACCTCTGAGTCTCCAGGGAAGCTCCTTTCTATTGAGAAGAAGGCACCAAAAACATAAAATTGGGAATGTCAACCCACTCCAGTATTCTTGCCTGTGAAATCCCATTGACAGAGGAGCCTGGTGGGCTACAGTTCATAGGGTCACAAAAGAGCTGGACATGACTTAAGGACTAAACAACAACAACGAGTTCCTGAGTTCTACATTTCAGTATTTCTTTTCTAATTAGGTTAGGGTTAGGGTTAATTCAATCAAGTAGGGTTTGTGATGCCATTTTTTCTTATCTCCAGAATTTTTAATGGAAAATTTCTAGGAACTTCTAAGTTGTTCTATATCTGTTACCATAGTTAACAATTGGTAGATGCACAACAAAGATGTGTTGAACTGCTGCTGCTGCTGCTGCTAAGTCACTTCAGTCGTGTCCGACTCTGTGTGACCCCATAGACGGCAGCCCACCAGGCTCCCCTGTCCCTGGGATTCTCCAGGCAAGAACACTGGAGTGGGTTGCCATTTCCTTCTCCAATGCATGCAAGAGAAAAGTGAAAGTGAAGTCGCTCAGTCTGTCCAACTGTTAGCGATCCCATGGACTGCAGCCCACCAGGCAACTCCGTCCATTGGATTTTCCAGGCAAGAGTACTGGGGTGGGTGCCATTGCCTTCCCCAGAATGTGTTGAACTAATACTCATTTATTGATTGTTGGTTTTCACCTACATCTATTGCATGGACTACATGATTGATATGGAAGCCATGTCACTGTGAACACAGGATTAGAGTCCATGGTTCACGTGATACTAGATCTTCACTAGGAATAACTGACAACCATAGGCTTCAAACAAAACATTTAAGTGAAGCGCTCTTTTAAATTAGGTGGTAGAGTAATGAGAGAACAGCAGAGAAAGTGAGTGCAGAGATTTTTCAGTACATGGGTCATAAAACTTGGTGCCAAATTGTTGTATTATTATACAACATGAAATAATAACATATTTCATTAATATGCATATATCTAAGGCATTTTAATAATTTTAATTTAATAGAAGGGCCATTTCCAATGGGTTGAGCCTCACAGAACCTACTGTGAAATATATCTGAAAGGTCAGAATTTTAAGCACAACTTAATCCCATGGCACTGTCTCATTTTCACCCTGGTTCTTTTGGGGTACACTGGAATGTGTAATGGAATGAAAATGGCACAGACAACCGAAACTATAACACTTCAGGAATAATAGAAGCTTTCTTCGCTAGTTTTCTTAAGATTCTTATGATCCTAATGTTATCAGGATCAGAAATGGACAGAATGACAAATACCATGTCTAAGCCAAGAAGATCATGTTTGTGGGTATATAAGAAGAAGTATCTTGAACTTTCTGAACTGGTTGGCAAGAATTTGAAGGTGTTAGAACTCCTGACATTCTGGAAATGAGGTGTCTGAGTTTTTACTATTAATAATCCTGGATGACTTTTTTGGCCTGGGAGAAATTATATTTATTATTTTTTCAATATTTTTAGTGCCATTGTTGTTATTGTTTAGTTGCTAAGTCATGTCCACTCTTCGTGACCACACGGACTGCAGCATGCCAGGCTTCCTTGTCCTTTAGTATCTTCCTGAGTTTGCTCAAACTCATCTCCATTGACTTGATGATGCTATCCAACCATCTCATCCTCTGTAGCCTTCTTCTCCTCCTGCCTGCAATCTTTCCCAACATCAGAGTCTTTATCAGTAAGTTGGCTCTTCATATCAGGTGGCCAAAGAACTGGAGCTTCAGCATCAGTCCTTAAAATGAATATTCTGGGTTGATTTCCTTTAAGATTGACTAGTTTGATCTCCTTGCAGTCTAAGGGACTCTCAAGACTTTTCTCTAGCAGCACCACATCTATGGTATATTTCATACACTGAATTAATATACTAAGTTCATGGAGTCACAAAGAATCAGACACGGCTATGTGACTAACATTTTCACTTGCACATTCATAATTTGAAAAGAACTCACTCAGGAATTGACTGTAAGAACACATTTTAGTCGTTAGGCCTCACTCATGGTTGCTATGATTTACTTCTGACCAATTATATACTCCCAGGAGTAAAGTGCCCCTTGCACTTTTAAACATTACCTTCTCCTATGTTCTTCCTTGCAACATTTTCCATGCTTTTCTGTTTCCCTTTTAACCCTCCATTTAATTGACACCCTCTTTCTACTCTCTTTACCTTCATCATTTTATCTTTGTAGAGTAGCCAAAGTCAGCCTGTGCTTGTTAGTCAGACTCCACGGGCAATTCCCTCAATGTTTTCGTTGTTTACATAAAAGCATCCAAATGTATAGCAAATAGACCAGCTGGAAACCTCCTCACAGACAGACGTACCCAAACAGGAGGTTCCTTGATGTGTTGTGGTGGGTCAGTCTGGTTCTGCTACCAGAAAGCACAGCCCACACCCATATGCACTGTTGCTCCTGAATGCAAGGCTTGCGATAGCATCCACGCAGGCTGGGTCTCAGCCAACACTCAGCCTCTAGCACATACAGTGATACAGATAGATGTGACGACAACAGAGTTTTGGAGTACTGTTTGTAGCATGCTGTTCTTTGGCATAGCTCTTCAGGATCTAAGAACAGATTTCTCCTAATTTCCCAAGACACATGGTTTATTATAGAAATAGTCTTTGAAAATGTCTATAGATCTGGAAGCAATTGATAGATTTAATATTAAAGTCAACATTTACTGTAGATGTATTAGAAATTGTTTTGAAATGTTGCAACAGAGACTCATGCTTGAAAAAACACCTAGTTTTTAGTGTTTTTTCAGAGTGAGGGAAGAAGAATATTAGTAATGAGACAATGCACTGATACTTTACTCTAATTGGAAAAATGCAGTGAAGATTTATGAATAAATGTAAAATATTAAAACTGAAGTAAATGTATTTGAAGGCATTCTAGAATACAGGCAATTTCTGAACACAAATAATATATTTGAAAAAGTATGCATTTATATGAGACACCATACTTAAATTTTATTTAAAATAAATGCTTCAGGTAATTTATGTGTTCTATCACACAAATTTAACCAGAAAATATTTTGTTATAAGTGATTTGAAAGAGTAATCACATAAATTTCTAAGTCTTGATAACATGCAATAACAAAAAAGGATAATACCCTTAAATACTGTCTGAATTTTAGTGTGGTTTTTAAAATACCTTTCTTTATCACTATACTTTAAAAAGAAAAAAGAAAAATTCCACAAAATTGTAACAAAAGCAATTCTATAAGAGTAGTGAGTTAGAGAGACATATTGTTAGCCTCTTCTAAGCAAATGCCTTGATAAAATATAAGTGTAGCTTTGTAAATCTGTATGCAGATCAGGAAGCAACAGTTAGAACTGGACATGGAACAACAGACATGGTTCCAAATCAGGAAAACAGTACGTCAAGGATGGTGATGGGGGCAGGAAAGGGAGAGATAAATTAGGAGTCTGAATATTTACAAACTAATGTATATACAAAATAGATAAACAACAAGAATCTACAATATAGCTCAGGGAACTATATTGAGTATCTTGTAAACTGCTATATACCTGAAACACAAAATTGTAAATTAACTATACCTAAAAAGTGGAGAAAGAAATGGCAACCCACTCCAGTATTCTTGCCTGGAGAATCCCACAGATAGAGGAGCCTGGTGGGCTGCCGTCTATGGGGTCGCACAGAGTCGGACACAGCTGAAGCGACTTGGCATGCACGCATTGGAGAAGGAAATGGCAACCCATGCCAGTGTTTTGCCTGGAGAATCCCAGGGACAGAGGAGCCTGGTGGGCTGCCGTCTGTGGGGTTGTACAGAGTCAGACACAATTGACGCGACTTAGCAGCAGCCGCATACCTAAAAAGAATGGTTAAAACAAAAACGAAAACACCTCTTGCAGAGATGTTCAAAAGATGTTTCACAAGGGTGTAAAAACTACTAAATGGGGGAAGCAGTTTATGAAACAAGACATGTTGACAAAACTGAATACCCACCAGCAAAAGAATTTACTTGGAACATTATCTTACACTACTGACAAAAACAAAGTCAAAATGGTTCAAAGACCTAAACCTTAGTCCCAAATGTATAAAACTCCTAGCAGTAAACGTGCAGGAAATGTTTCTGGAAATTGGACGTGCTGGGGTCCAGCCCCGGTGGATCCAGGGTAATTCGAAGGGTGGACGGAATTGGCGAGGAGAGATTTATTTAATTAGAAATATAAGATTAGATTAGGAAAAAATAGTGTAGTAGGAAAATGAGTGGAGAAAAGAGGCTGATTAACTTGGTTTACGTGGAAAACCAATAAAGTTCCAGACAAGGAACTTGCACCGTCTACGTTGGGCCACAGGCGCCTGCTTGAATAGCGGAGGGTGCCCCGCCTTGGGCTTCCCTCTCGCGTGGGTCTCAGAAGCCCAGGCAAGTAAGTAGACTAGGTGAGCCTTCCCATTCTAAGGGATCAGCCTGAAAAGGAGAGGGAGGGAGAGGGAGCAAGAGAAAGAATCCACACGGCGGAGGCCAGGCTTGTGCAAAAACCCCTCTTCAACTTTATTATTTAAAAGGTGTTTATATACCCTAAATTTTACATCATGGAAGATACAGAGTCATGCAGGGGCAGCAGTCCTGACTCATTTTTGTATATCTTTTTGTATACAAAAGGTCTCAGGTGATTTACATTATCTTCTGGCCAAGAGGCTTGTTAACACATTTTGGCTCTCTTCCTTAATGAATGTTAATGTCGTTTCCCCTGAAGTGTTTTTCTTTAATCTGCATCTCCTTAAAGCACTAAAGTTACATCTCTATAGAACAAAGGCCCAGTGGTTATAACAAAGAAGGTACTTAACTCAAAGATCTATGTTGCTACTTGTTTTTTCTATATACCAACTATATCAACAAATAAAAGATAAGAAAACTTGGCAGCATATTTTCAGAAATTTTTATAGATTTCTAATAGTAAAGAGCAGGAATACATCGAGGTAATTGATTCAATGTAAGCAGAAAATTCTGCCATTACTAGTAAAATCACAAACCCTATAAGTAGGCAACAGAGATCTTGTTGCCCTAAACATTTTGCTTCTCTAAGCAACAGACCATAAAGTTATTTTAGACAACAAAGCAAACACTGGCCAGAGAGCCAAGAGATACTCTCAGGAGTTTCAGACAAAGTAACTTCTGGAAATTGTTAGTAACATCTACCATTTACCTCCTATTCAATTTCTTCATAAAAGAGACACAATCTCTGAGGGATAAATGCTTGCTTTTGAAGTCTGAATTTTATGTTTAACATAATATGTTGTGGAAAGCAGTAGAAATTATGACAAATGACTCATTTTGTTTGTGAAAAGTCACTTTGGTTTAATATATTTTTGGTTTTAAAAAGTAATTGTTAATGTCTTTGGGAACACGTTAACTATAATGGTGAAATGCAAAAGCCTTTCCCTATGAGAAGTTCTTTCTCTCACCACATTTTTATCTATGGGGGCTATGACATGACTCACTTATGTGGCCTTCTCTTTCTCCTGCTGGCTCTTCCCCTGCAAAGTGGTGCTGCACCATCAGCACTGAGTCGGAACGCAGAATAGGGAAAGGTTGTCTTTGCCACAGTATTTTAAGTGCATTCAAGCTGTGAAAAGTGTTGCAGCAGTACTCCCATTCTCTGTCAGCTCAACTCTGCTTGTATTCATATCTTAGCTTAACTACCGTTCAAACCTGGTTCTTTTTTTAAATAAACTGGTACAGAGTAAAAGGTATATTTCAGCAGTGTTCTGGAACTTTTAAATAGGGAACCAATCTTTGGACATATCTATTACCTTTCTTTCTGGGGGAGTATCAATCCTTAAACCAGCAGGTGAAAGTACATGTTATTAAATGGCTCATTCTAATTTAAATCCTGGGTGGTCTTACTTATTGTATGAATTATACTACCATCTTAAGAAAACTATTTAACCTATCTGCACATGGAGAGAGCCTCTGCATACCTGCTATATGATTTCAAACCACCAGATGAGCAGTTCCTGGTTTTGAAATCAGATTTCTCAGAGGTGCTGGTCTTGACAATGGCTCCTACTTCAGTCATTCCCTTCTCCAGGAGATCTTCCTCATCCAGGGATTGAACCCAGGTCTCCTATATTGCAGATAGATTCTTCACAGTCTGAGCCACCAGGGAAGCCCTCATTAAAAACAGTATAAGTATGCAGAGCTTTGGCTACTACTGGTTTCATTTGAGACTATCCTTACATGATGCAAAATAACAGATCAAAATTAATCATCTAATGTACTGGGTCTTCTGGATGGTCAAACCATAGATTGAGAAAGCTAGAATGATTGTCTCTAAATCATTCTTAGATTGTCTTTACTCCATTGTATATTCTTGCCTCCTTTGTCAAAGATAAGGTGTCCATATGTGTGTGGATTTATCTCTGGGCTTTCTATTTTGTTCCATTGATCTATATTTCTGTCTTTGTGCCAGTACCATACTGTCTTGATGACTGTGGCTTTGTAGTAGAGCCTGAAGTCAGGTAAGTTTATTCCTCCAGTTCCATTCTTCTTTCTCAAAATTGCTTTGGCTATTCGAGGTTTTTTTGTATTTCCATACAAATCTTGAAATTATTTGTTCTAGTTCTGTGAAAAATACCGCTGGTAGCTTGATAGGGATTGCATTGTNCTGTGGCTTTGTAGTAGAGCCTGAAGTCAGGTAAGTTTATTCCTCCAGTTCCATTCTTCTTTCTCAAAATTGCTTTGCCTATTCTAGGTTTTTTTGTATTTCCATACAAGTCTTGAAATTATTTGTTCTAGTTCTGTGAAAAATACCGCTGGTAGCTTGATAGGGATTGCGTTGAATCTATAGATTGCTTTGGGTAATATATTCATTTTCACTATATTTATTCTTCCAATCCATGAACATGGTATATTTCTCCATCTATTAGTGTCCTCTTTGATTTATTTCATCAGTGTTTTATAGTTTTCTAGTTTTAAGAGAAGTTAGTGTCATTAAGATGTCAAAGGAAAGATTAGAATTTAAAATTAATGAATCTACGTTACAAATCTTGTGCTGCTGTTTACTACCATTTTGACCAGGGAGAATCATTTATGCTTTGTAGTAACCTTTTATTTTTAAAATATGATAATACTAGAATTCTAAGAGAGCTATTGTAGGGAATCAAGCAAAATGGTACTTGTGAAGATAATTTCTAAAGCTTTAGAGAAAAATCCATTATTCTTACCACAAGGCCAGCATACAGTTCCAAGACAAGCAGCATTTGCATCACCTGGGACATTGTTAAAGTTTCAAATTCTCAGATTCTTACTGAATAATAATTTTTGAGGATGGGGCTCAGGAATTCATATTTTAAGAAACTCTCTAGGGAATCCTTGCAAGTGTTATAGCTTGGAAATGATCGTCTTAAAATTGCTATACAAATAGAAGAAGCAGGTCACAAGGATATCTATATTGCTGAGGATGAGTCAGTGAACAATAAAGGAAGCCAATTTATCAAAATCTTTCTGACTTAGCTATAAAGATAAAATGGACACAAGTTTAAGGAGTTATTACAAAAGGTAATGATAAGTGATATATAAGGCATTATGCTTAATTATCAAAGCAGTGATATATTGTTAAGTGATATGAAATTAAAAGGAAAGGCTCTTAAGCACTATAGTTTTCTCTAAGCAATATATTGGCATAAATTCTTCAAAGTATGGGTAGAATTGGGCCAAGTAAAGTGAATTAAAAGAATTACACATAGAAGAATTAGAGTGGAAAACAAAATACAAGGCCAGGAGTAATTTCAGCATGACTAGGGCATAGAGTGCTTTGGTGGGGAAAAAAAGAGGAGGAAAGGCTAGTGGGTTTTGGTGGTAATTAGACTTCATCTTTTCAGCAGTGAGGAGTTCATAAAGAGAGATAGAACAGTGCTCACACTTCATGCCATAGTGGGTAAAAGCAATTCTCAGTTTTGCCTGGATTAAATCCTAAATCATTACTGATTCAGTATCTGTATATATTTAAAATATATTTAGCTACTCTATCTCAAATAGACTGTAGGAATAAATTTACCCGATAAGTGTAGAGCTCATCTGCAGGTATTATAAGCACTGGGCCATTTTATGTATCAGTTCAGCTTAGTTCGATTGCTTAGTCATGTCAGACTCTTTGTGACCCCATGGACTGCAGCACATCAGGCTAACCTGTCCATCACCAATTCCTGGAGCTTGTTCAAACTTATGTCCATCAACTCGGTGATGCCATCCAACAATCTTATTCTCTGTCATCCACTTCTCCTCCTGCCCTCAATCTTTCCCAGCATCAGGATCTCTTCCAATGAGTCAGTTCCTTACATCAGGTGGCCAAAATATTGGAGCTTCATCTCAGTATCAGTCCTTCCAATGAACATTCAGGGTTGGTTTCCTTTAGAATGGACTAGTTTGATCTCCTTGCAGTCCAAGCGACTCTCAAGTATCTTCTCCAACACCATCATTCAAAAGCATCAATTCTTTGGTGCTCAACTTTATTTATGGTCCAGTTCTCACATGCATACATGACTACTGGAAAAACCATAGCTTTGACTGGATGGATCTTTGTTGGTGAAGTAGTGTCTCTGCTTTTTAATATGCTGTCTAATTTTGTCACAGCTTTTCATCGAAGGAGCAAGCGTCTTTTGATTTCATGGCTGCAGTCACCATCTGCAGTGATTTTGGAGCCCAAGAAAATAAATTCTCTCACTGTTTCTATTATTTCCCCATCTATTTGCCATGAAGTGATGGGACTGGATGCCATGATCTTCGTTTTTTGAAAGCTGAGTTTTAACCCAGCCTTTTCACTCTCTTCTTTTACTTTCATCAAGAGGCTCTTTAGTTCTTCTTCACTTTCTTCCATAAAGGTGGTGTCATCTGCATATCTGAGGTTATTGATATTTCTCCCAGCAATCTTGATTCCAGCTTGTGCTTCATCCAGCCATCTCTAAGCAATATATTGGCATAAATTCTTCAAAGTATGGGTAGAATTGGGCCAAGTAAAGTGAATTAAAAGAATTACACATAGAAGAATTAGAGTGGAAAACAAAATACAAGGCCAGGAGTAATTTCAGCATGACTAGGGCATAGAGTGCTTTGGTGGGGAAAAAAAGAGGAGGAAAGGCTAGTGGGTTTTGGTGGTAATTAGACTTCATCTTTTCAGCAGTGAGGAGTTCATAAAGAGAGAGAGAACAGTGCTCACACTTCATGCCATAGTGGGTAAAAGCAATTCTCAGTTTTGCCTGGATTAAATCCTAAATCATTACTGATTCAGTATCTGTATATATTTAAAATATATTTAGCTACTCTATCTCAAATAGACTGTAGGAATAAATTTACCCGATAAGTGTAGAGCTCATCTGCAGGTATTATAAGCACTGGGCCATTTTATGTATCAGTTCAGCTTAGTTCGATTGCTTAGTCATGTCAGACTCTTTGCGACCCCATGGACTGCAGCACATCAGGCTAACCTGTCCATCACCAATTCCTGGAGCTTGTTCAAACTTATGTCCATCAACTCGGTGATGCCATCCAACAATCTTATTCTCTGTCATCCACTTCTCCTCCTGCCCTCAATCTTTCCCAGCATCAGGATCTCTTCCAATGAGTCAGTTCCTTACATCAGGTGGCCAAAATATTGGAGCTTCATCTCAGTATCAGTCCTTCCAATGAACATTCAGGGTTGGTTTCCTTTAGAATGGACTAGTTTGATCTCCTTGCAGTCCAAGCGACTCTCAAGTATCTTCTCCAACACCATCATTCAAAAGCATCAATTCTTTGGTGCTCAACTTTATTTATGGTCCAGTTCTCACATGCATACATGACTACTGGAAAAACCATAGCTTTGACTGGATGGATCTTTGTTGGTGAAGTAGTGTCTCTGCTTTTTAATATGCTGTCTAATTTTGTCACAGCTTTTCATCGAAGGAGCAAGCGTCTTTTGATTTCATGGCTGCAGTCACCATCTGCAGTGATTTTGGAGCCCAAGAAAATAAATTCTCTCACTGTTTCTATTATTTCCCCATCTATTTGCCATGAAGTGATGGGACTGGATGCCATGATCTTCGTTTTTTGAAAGCTGAGTTTTAACCCAGCCTTTTCACTCTCTTCTTTTACTTTCATCAAGAGGCTCTTTAGTTCTTCTTCACTTTCTTCCATAAAGGTGGTGTCATCTGCATATCTGAGGTTATTGATATTTCTCCCAGCAATCTTGATTCCAGCTTGTGCTTCATCCAGCCCTGCATTTCACATGATATACTCTGCATATAAGTTGGATAAGCCTTGTTGTATTCCTTTCCCAATTTGGAACCAGTCCATTGTTCCACGTCTAGTTCTAACTGTTGCTTCTTGACCTGAACACAGGTTTCTCAGGAGGCAGGTCAGGTGGTCTGATATTCCCATCTCTTTCAGAATTTTCCACAGTTTATTGTGATCCACACAGTCAAAGGCTTTGGCATAATCAATAAAGCAGAAATAGATGTTCTTCTGGAACTCTCTTGCTTTTTCCATGATCTAGCAGATGTTGATAATTTGATTTCTGATTCCTCTGCCTTTCCTAAATCCAGATGGACATCTGGAATTTCTCAGTTCACATAATGTCAAACCCTGGCTTGGAGAATTTTGAGCATTCCTTTGCTAGCTTGTGAGATGAGTGTAATTGTGCAGTAGTTTGAGCATTCTTTGGCATTGCCTTTCTTTGGGATTGGAATAAAAACTGACCTTTTCCAGTCCTGTGGCCACTGCTGAGTTTTCCAAATTTGCTGATATATTGAGTGCAGCACTTTCACAGCATCGTCTTTTAGGATTTGAAGTAGCTCAACTGGAATTCCATCACTTCCAATAGCTTTGTTCTTAGTGATGCTTCCTAAGGCCCACCTGACTTCGCATTCCAGGATGTCTGGCTCTATTAATCACTGAGGAAGGCTTTCTTATCTCTCCTTGCATTCTTTGGAACTCTGCATTCTGATGGGTATCTTTCCTTTTCTTCTTTGCCTTCAGTTTCTCTTCTTTTCTCAGCTCTTTGTTTATGCATGGAGAGAGTTTCCACAGAATAGTAAATGACCTTTAGAAGCAATGGCTGGATGGAAGAAAACAGCCTTTGTGCTTTAAAATGATGCCTTTAAAAATGATGCCCAAAGCCACTGTGGAATTGAACCAGCACTGATGCTGCTGCAATAATCAGGAAACCACTGCTGGGTCAACAAGTCACCAAGGTTTCTCTCAAGTCCAGAGTCACAATATCTCTGATACAGTTTGTGATAGAAAACATATACCTCCAGTTTTACATCTCTCTCAAATTCTTTCAGTTCTGAATCAAGTTTTGCATGAATGTATATGAACGATGCACTGAAACCTTTGTTGGAAATGAGTCTGGGGGATGTGACATTTAGCTTTCCCACCTCCAAGCCCAGGGAGGTACACTGGGAAGAAGTTAGACTAAACATTGAAGGAGCCAGTTCACTTGTCACCTCCTAGCTTTCAGGGTAACTGTGAGGATTAGATGAACATCTGTGTTTCATGCCTTCACCAATGTGTCTGACATGAAGTAACTGCTCAGCAAATGGTAGCCTGCAAAAGATTTTGGAATCAGAGTTTGAGTAAAGCAGAGATAATACAGTTGTTATGTAATAATTGCTTTAGTTTAGAATAGAAGCAATAATGGCACAGAAAGAAAATGAAAATTATAGCTACAAACAACAGTAAGGATATATGTGCTATTTCAAAGATACTATCGACAGGGTTTGATGAGAGACTATACTGATAAATGAATTCAGCAAAGTAGCAGGATACAGTATTAAAATACAGAAATCTGTTGGATTTCTTTATGGTGGTGGTGGTTTAGTAGCTAAGTACTGTCCAACTCTTGTGATCCTGTGGACTGTAGCCTGTCAGGCTCCTCTGTCCATGGGATTCTCTGGGCAAGAATACTAGAGTGGGTTGCCATTTCCTTCTCCTAACAATGAAATATCAGAAAGCGAAAGTAAAATAACTTTTTAAAATAACACTGAAAAAATTACTTAGGAATAAGCCTAACCAAGGAAGTGAAAGACTTATATGCTAAGAACTATAAAACACTGAAAAAGGAAATAAAAGATGATTCAAGAAATGGGAAAAATTAATATTGTTAAAATGGCCACACTACCCAAAGCAATCTACAGATCTAATATGATCCCTATCAAATTACCGATGACATTTTCCCTAGAATTACGATAATCATGAGTTAGATGGAACAACAGAAGGCCCAGAATTGCCAGAGCAATCCTGAGGAAAAGAACAAAGCCAGTGGCATAAACCTCCCAGACTTCAGTAGATACTACAAAGTTTTAGAAATCAAAACAGCATGGGATTGGCATATAAGCAGACATGTGGATCTCAATGGAGAGTCCAAAAACAAACCCACATCCCCACAGTCAAGTAATATTTGACAAAGGAGGAGGCAAGAGCTGCTGAGCCTGTGGGCCAGATGCCCACATTGTTTTCATTAATATATAAACAATACAGGCTATTTATTTTAATTTCTTCAACTGATCCCTGATTTCTCTCCAATCCTGAGCTCTGTCTAAATCCATCTTGATGTATGTTAATCTTGTGTCCTGCTACTTTGCTTAATTCATTTATCAGTTCTAGCATTTTTTGTGTGAAGTCTTTAGTGAATGTTCATAAGAGAAAAGACACAATAGTTTTCTAATCTGGCCCACATGCTCAGCAGCATAAAATGAAGAAAAGACAGTGCTTTTGGCAAGTGGTGTCGAGAAAGCTGGACAGTCACATGTAAATCAATGAAGTCAGAACACATCCTCACACCACACACACACACACACACACACACACCTCAGAATGGCTTACAAACTTAAATATAAGACATGACACCATAAAATTCCTAGAAGAGAACACAGGCAAAATGTTCTCTGACTTAAATTGTAGCAATATTTTATTAGATCAGGTAGAAGAAATAAAAATGAAAATAAATAAATGACACCTAATCAAACTTATAAGCTATTGCACAGCAAAGGAAACTATAAATAAATGAAAAGACAACCTATAGAAACAGAGATGATTTTGGCAAACTATGTGATCAATAATGGCTTAATTTCCAAAATATACAAACAGCTTATACAACTCAATATGAAATAGACAAACAACCTAATCAAAAAATGGGCAGAAGCCTTAATAGACGTTTCTCTAAAGAAGACATATGAATGGTTAACAGGCACGTGAAAATATGTTCAACATCAGTGATTATTAGAGAAATGCAAATTACAATGAGGTAGCACCTCAAATTGGTCTGAATGGCCATCATTAAAAAGTCTACAAATGATAAGTGCTGGAGAGGGGTGGAAAAAGGGAATTCTTATACTGTCAGTGGGAACATAAATTGGTGTAGCCATTATGTTAAACAGTATAAAGGTTACTTTACAAACTAAAAATACAGTTATCATATGACCCAGCAATCACACTCTTGGGTATATATCCAGAGAAAACCATACTTTGGAAAGATACATGCATCCCAATACTCATAGAGTACTAGTTACAATAGCCAAGACATGAAAGCAACCTAAGTGTCCATGAATACTTAATTAAAAATGATGTAGTGTGTGTGCGTGTATATATTTATATACACAATGGGATATTAGCCATAAAAAGAATGAAATAATGCCATTTGCAGCAATGTGGATGGACCTGGAGATTACCATACTAAGTGAAGTAAACCAGAAAGAGTAAGATAAATACCATATGATATCATTTATATGTGGAATCTAAACAATGATGCAAATGAATTTATAAAAAAGAAATGGATTCAAAGACTCAGGTAACAAACTTATGGTCACTAAAGGGGAAAGAAGTGATATAAATTAGGAGCTTAGGATCAGCAGATACAAACTACTATATATATATAAAAGAGAAAACAAGATTCTACTGTGTAGTACAAGAAGTATATTCAATATCTTATAATTGATGCTTTTGAACTGTGGTGTTAGAGAAGACTCTTGAGAGTCCCTTGGACTGCAAGGAGATCCAACCAGTCCATTCTAAAGGAGATCAGTCCAGGGCGTTCTTTGGAAGGACTGATGCTAAAGCTGAAACTCCAGTACTTTGGCCACCTCATGCGAAGAGTTGACTCATTGGAAAAGATTCTGATGCTGAGAGGGATTGGGGGCAGGAGGAAAAGGGGACGACAGAGGATGAGATGGCTGGATGGCATCACCAACTCGATAGACATGAGTTTGAGTGAACTCTGGGAGTTGGTGATGGACAGGGAGGCCTGGAGTGCTGCGATTCATGGGGTCACAAAGAGTCGGACATGACTGAGTGACTGAACTGAACTGGAAAATCTATAATGGGAAAGAATTTGAATAACTATATACATGTATGTGTGTGTGTATAAACTGAATCACTTTACTGTATATCAGAAATTAACACAATATTGCAAACCAGGTATACTTCAATAGGAAGCAAAAAAATCAGAAAATCCAATGGCACACACATGCAACAAGGAAGAGCAGTTCAGGTATTTTAAAAAGGCAGATGAATTCCAGAATCAAAGGAAATAGATATGCGTGTCTATCGTGTGGACTAAGATTTCAAGTTCTTAATGCTGATACAAAGTTGATTCAATAAACAGTTTCCTAGGAAAATTAATACTAAATGTCACAACAGATGGAATGTTAGTTTGTTTCCTTATTCTGTCCTTTGCTTCTGGCTTCAAATTCTCAGTTAGAAAGTCATAGTTAGAAAAATTGAATAAGAAAGAATAGAACCACAACGGGGCAAATCTATCAAAGACAAATTCAGTATATTCTTTAATAAGAAAACAAAGGGGACACTTTATTTCTAAACTACTTTTTAAAGCAAAAGAGTTAAGGGAAATAATGTTTATGCTATTCTTTCTTCAGAATTTCAGTAATACGTGTCATGGTGTCTGTGTGTAGCATGCATTAATATTGCTTGCATCTGCAGAATCCAGAAACTCAGCTATCATCTCTTTTTTCCTTTCCCTCTTTTCATACTTAATCACATGTATTGAGAAAGTGGTAGTTTGTAGCCAATGAAATGCCTACTCCAAGACACCTGGCAAAGTGGAGGGTGTTTCCAGCACTCTTAGAAGTCACGTGGATATTTCAAGACAAAGAGACACATGAGCTACCTGCATCTTAAGGCTTCATCCCAACAAATTAGTGTCATAAATACTAGTGGTCATTATCACAGAAGGTGTCCATGTAATTTCCCTTTGATTTCTTGCCATTTCCAGATTTTACAAAAGCTTACAATGGTAACTCAGTAAACTGAAGGCTTTGAACAAATCCTAGGTTGCTTCTTTTTTTTTTTTTTGGTCCAACTTTTGACAGTGAAACCAGCCTGAAGGGCCAAGCCTGGCAAGCACATTCCCAGTGATTTATGCAATGTCACTTTCTTGATGATTAACCTGAATAAATCATGCTGGTATTTTCAGCATTGCCCTTTATATTCTTATCAATTTTCAGAGCAAGAAGAAATTAGCCCAGTTCTCTCATTGATCTTGTGAGGGAAATTGTTCACAACAGGGCTTCTACTGCTAAACAATGAACACTACAAATAAGTTATCAGTTTACTTTTAATCAATAAAGCTTCTCACGATGCATTATTCTGGCAACTGGTCTAAATCACTGTGACTATAATTGTTGTTTTCAAAACCTTTTAATCTAATTGGAAAATCTTCCTTTGTACTAGTAATAAACACTCACTAAACTGTCTGCACCTAATTGTGCTATAATAATTTATGGGTGCTCCCTACTGTTGTTCCCCTTTTAATCAGACAGACTGCTTTATGTCTTTAACTAATGAAACCTAAGAATCCACCCTGTAGATCTGGTCAAATGTCACTAGTGAATAAATCTTCATTAACACCGGCAGGTTCTAAACCTAATCTCTATCTTAATTTAATTATTTCCTCACAATTGTACTTTTGTCAGGTTGCAAACACTTTTTTCTCCACTTCTTCAAATAACCTGATTTCATCAGCAGATCTACTTATGCAGCACAGCCCCTGGGCAACAAGAGTCGGTGTATCCCTTGGAGTGAAAGCACAGCTGACTTGCTAGTCTAAGCAAGACCATGTTTCCAGTCACGGGAACTGCTTCTGTTTTGGCTTCCTCCGCAACTTCTACTTCCTACCTTTGTCAGGATAAAAGCATACTTTTATCAGTTCACTCAAGGTTTCTAAACCCTAGTAAATTAAAGCACACCGTCAAAAATCAGAAAAGAACAAAAGATAAACCAAAATTTGTTAAGAAGAATAGAAAATTCCCCAAATAGCTATTTATCCCAGTAGGAAAGTTTTCTTGGGAAACTGAGGTCAGAGTACAAGGAGTTAGTTAGATGATATTAAGATTGGAGGAGTGTCACAAAGCTGGTACCTACCAATGACCGACCGGACCCTCTGGAAAGTCTCCATTAACTATATTTGTGATGAGCTGACATAGAACTTATTTCCATGAACCGTTCTCCAAAGTACTGACTGATCACACTTATTTTAAAAGTTCTTTTTAAAATTCCATCTGCTTCATTTTGAACCATGACATTATATGATTTATATGATTCCAAAAAAGCATACCACCCACAAGTGACTTGGGTACCTTAAAATTAGTAAAAGAGAAATAGATGCTAACAAACAGGAACTGGATCAAAAGAAAAAGCAATAATATTAGCCATGAGAGAGCTAGTTTAATTGCTACTTAACAAATGCTTATGTAGTTTTAACCATATGTCAGGTACTCTAAGTCCTTTGCAAATTTTAATATTTAAAAAACCTCAAAAAGGTTGCTCTTATTTTAAAAAAAAGTAACATTTTCCAGCTGAGGGAATGGAGACACAGAGAGTTTAAGTACCTTATTAGAGTCAAAGAACTAAGGAGAGAGAGAACTGGAAACCGAGTCCTGGTAGACAGGCTTTGGAGTTAATTCTTCCTCTACATTATGCTATCATTTTGCACAACTGAGTATCAGGCTTGATTCTGAGTTCCAGAATGTAGGGCAAAAATGGAGCATAATGATACCTCAGGGAAGACATTCCTCTTGGTATTTAATTATAGAAAGATGTCTTTGCACTTATTCCAGATAACTACAGTCTCGGAATAATCACCCAAAAAAGATTCTGTGGCTTAATGAACGGGGGAACTTTAACCACGCTATAACTTCTTTGGAAATTCACAAAGCATATTAGTATGCTGAAGGCTTTGGATGTGCAATGAAGATATTACATGGGTATAATTTAGTATTTGCAAACCTGCTCAACATCGGAACATTGTTTTCTGGAACACTCACTAAAATCTTGCAGAACTAATTACGAATCATTTTTGAGAAAGTTGTGAAAGTTTTATTTAATGTGGGTCCTTAGTGGAGCGCTGAATAGTGTACTCAACATACCTTTGGCACAAATCCAAAAAACAAATACTGCATTGGTTTTTACATACTTTCATCAACTTTTTTTTTTAATTGAATGATTAACACTGAAGTACAATGTGTTAAAGATGGTCCTGAATGAAGCTGCTGCTGCTGCTGCTAAGTCGCTTCAGTCGTGTCCTCCTCTGTGCGACCCCAGAGACGGCAGCCCACCAGGCTCCCCCGTCCCTGGGATTCTCCAGGCAAGAACACTGGAGTGGGTTGCCATGTCCTTTTCCAATGCATGAAAAGTGAAAAGTGCAAGTGAAGTCGCTCAGTCGTGTCTGACTCTTCACGACCCCAAGGACTGAAGCCTACCAGGCTCCTCCGTCCAGGGGATTTTCCAGGCAAGAGCTAGACTGTATATAATCTTCCTATGGTCATTATAGGAAACAGAAACTGAGTACTTGCCGCAATTTCCAAAACTATTACTTATATTATTCATGTTTCATATTAGTTGCTTCCCAATTGAAATTTTTGAAAATACTTATTAAGATAACCTTAAATCATGCATTAAATGAGAGTGAAAGTGAAAGTGAAGTCGCTCAGTTGTGTCCGACTCTTTGTGATCCCATGGACTGTAGCCTACCAAGCTCCTCTGTCCATGGAATTTTCCAGGCAATAGTACTGAAGTGGATTGCCATTTCCTTCTCCAGCGGATCTTCCCAACCCAGGGACTGAACCTAGGTCTCCCACAGTGTAGACAGATGCTTTACTGTCTGAGCCACCAGGGAAGTCCAAAATGAGAGTAAAGTAATTGTATTCCACAATACAAGAGTTTTTATGTCCATAAGGGAGGCCGCCTTTTCTCGCCACTGGGGCAATTACTGACCCCCCTAAGCCTTGTTTTTCTGATGTTTTACATAGCCTTTTCTATTTTAGGCCTACAGTTGACTTTTGTGTAGTGCCTACCATGTATTTTTATGTAGTATTGGAGAAGTTCTTATCTTTTCCATTTATGTTTGACTATTCTTCAGGGGTCAGAGTATGAGCTTTAAACTGGTCAGAATGTGGTTAGACATCTATCACCCACTTTTTAGTTCTGCAACTTTGGCCAAGTTACTTTACCTTGATAAGCCTTTGCTTCTTGATGTGTACAGTGTGAATAATGATAAAAAACAATTCAAATGGTTATTGTGATGGCTGACATATGCTTATGAAGTATCAAGTGTGGTATGCAGGTATCACTCAGCAACTGGTGTCTACCCCTATTACAATCAGCAACTGGTGTCTACCCCTATTACAGCTTCATACTAAAGTTTCCGTTGGACACACAGTAGGGCTTGTTAACAGATTTCTGAGCTTTACTCCAAAAGTTGCTGTTTCAGTGGCTCTGGGACAAGTCCTGAGTATCCTCATTACTAATAACTTCCCAAGTGATGCTGCTGCTATAGGTTTGAGGATCATATGGTGAGAATTATTGCCATAGAGTTTCTGACAAATGTTTTATAAAAAGAGATGCTGTCAAAGTGATCATGCTGTATCAGGGACATTTGTCAGAGGCATTTAACATATACACCTATTAGATATGTTAAATAAAAAGGCCTTTAAGCAGAATTATTGTCTCAGAGTCTGCCAAGAATAGTATTTGTGAAGAGGTACACAAATGTCTTCAGCTGGTGTGAACTGGTCTTTTATTGGCCTGGGATGATTTCTTCTTCCAGAACAGCATTGTGTTCCAGCTTGATGCTAAGTAGCAAAGTTTTGTTTCATTGTTGTTTTATATCGAATTCCCATGCTGTCACATTATGGTGGTCTGACTTATTAGAGCTCATTTACACCCTCCCAGGTCTGTCTCAATGGTGCCATCAGGATGGTTCTCCCCTAAAAGTTACCCAATGAGAAGTAACATTCCTGAGTCACTGTGGGCCCCTGAGTATGCAGCCTGAGTAGAATCATTGAAAAGTTCATTTTTTCACCTGAGAACAGATGGAAGCAGCTGGAGGAGATGATAGACAGAAGAGGAACAGACTTCATTATACCTTCTGAGTTAATATGGATCTGGGAAAAATACAATGATTTCAAAGTTTGTCCTGATAATTGAGAGAACCTTCTTAAATAGAGATAATGCCGTAAAGGTAGCTATTCTCCCAAATTCCAGCTCATCTACCATCTGCTACTGATAAAGGTTGGCAATTAAGGAATGTTAAGAGTAGGTATCTTGTTCCCTTGTTGCTCTTTGATAGCCTTAATTGAAGCCCACATGTGAATCATATCTTCTGCTGCATGCTGGCTCCTTCTGCCTGAAATTGCAGAAATCATCATCAATCCAAAGTTGCCCTCTCCTAAGTGTCTGTTGTTAGAAACATAATCCTATACTTTTCAACTTTTCTGTGTGTACTCATCTTATTTATCCATAATTACTCTGAGTGTGGCAGTGATAGCAGTTCTAAATTTAATTCCCCAAGAATGGTACTTGCTATTAACCTAATCCTTCTCATTGGTAAACAGTGATGCAGTCAGGTGGCAGCCTTTCTCACCAAGCCCTCACCAGTGTACTGAAATCTGTGTGGTCATATTCTCTCCACGTCACCTCATTTAGAAGTCCTAGAGACAATTTTTAGTGCCTCTATTTTTAGTGGGGAAATTTTGCTTCCTGTGCTTTTGGTACTGCCAACAGAGAACAGAAAGAGAAGAGCAGTATTATGCTGGAAGTAATTTGTGACTGCCTGCCAAGGCTCTGGTTGTGTGGGAATCAAGAGCTTGTTTGCCCTCCTGCTGTCAGATAAAACTGTGATATTCCAGCTCCATGTTGCCATGGTGTCTTTTGGAAGAGAGATTCCACCTCCCTGCACTGACCTGGAAAACTACAAAATAACTGTTTCATCGAGGCCATCATAAATATGTCTGGAATCCATGGAAGATACCTATATGCATTTACAAAATTTATTTATATCCAGCATCTGTTCGATTTTTCAGTAATTATTTGAGCAAAAACTGAAGACCCAGATCCTGATAATTTTTCACTTTATTACACCATGCAAAAAAGCAGCAAAATGCAGGCAGTTACTCTTTGTAGAGCACTTTTAGAAGCAAAACCATATGCTGTTCTTATTTGGGATAATTATAAATGTTTAAATATTTAAATGTAGTTGTCTCTAAATTTTAAAAAATTAACTCCAAAGCAAAAAACTTAATGTTAACAACTCAATACCTAGAATGTCTTACATACAAAAAATTAATTATGTTTATACATATACCTGTGGAGACGATTGCAAATGGCTTTCATGTGTTTGCATGAATAATCAAAGTAGACTATACATTAATACATCATTTTTTTCTTTTAAAATAGTCCTCCTAGGACTTGAAGTCATTGAATTTTAAAGTTAGGACTTCAAAACCATCTACTCTAGTGATTGCAAGCTTGAGTATTCGTTATAATAAGCTTTGGAGCTAAAGCATATATACTTAAGCCCCAGGTAGGTATGAATAGGAATTTGAGATTTTTATTCACTAGATGGACAAGAATGGGAATCTGGCATGTATATTTTTAGAGTTTTCACAGATCACTCTGATGGGCACTTGTATTAGTTTCCTAGAGCTGCCATAAAAAATTATCATAAACTGGGTGGCTTAATACAACAGAAATGTATTCCCTCACAGTTTAGGAGGTTGGACAAATCAAAGCCTCAGCAGAACCATGTTCTCTGTGAAAGCCCTGAAAAGAAGACTCCTTCCTTGCCTCATTTTAGCTCCTGGGGTTGCTGCAATCTTTATTATTTCTGGGCTTGCTGCTGCATTGCTCCATTCTCTGCTGCTCCATCACAGACATGGTCTTCCTCCCTTTGGGTCTGTGTCTCCATATTTCTCCTTATAAGGATACCAGTCATTGGATTTAGGGCCCCAGCTATCCAGAATGATCTTATTATAACTTGATTACATCTGCAAAAATCCTGTTTCCAAATAAGGTCACCTTCACAGGGACCTAGGGTTAGGAAATCAATATACAGGTGTGGGTAGGGAAGTGACACAATTCAACCAACTAAAGCACTCAAAGTAAAAAGTTCTGAACTAGTGTCTAAAATCCACTGATACCATTGTGTTTAAAACAGAGAAGTTAACAACTTCTGTTAATTTTCTCTTGCTCCATAAGAAACTGCTTCCCACACACACGATTAAAATAGTAAATTTTTATTATTTAACAGCTTAGGAGGATCAAAGAATCCAGAAATAGCTTAGTTGGGTTATTTTGGCTCAGGTTCTCTTATGAGATTTTAGTCAAACTGGTGTTTGAGGTTATAGTCATCTGAGGCTTAAGTAGGGTTGGAGGATCCACCTGGAATCTCATTTGGTTCTGCAATGTTAGTTGGCTTTAGATCCCAGTGCCTCACCAGGTCAGCCTCCCCAGAGGGATGTTTGTGATGTGGCAGCCAGCATCTACCAAAGTGAGAATCTCAGATAGAAAGGGAGAAACCAAGACAGAAGGCCTTCAGTAACCTAATCTTGGAAGTGACATACCATTTATTCTGTGATATTTAATTGGTGACACAGACAAAGGAGAGGGCCACACAAAGTTTAATACCAGGAGGCGTAGATCAGTGAGGGCCCTGTTGGAAGCTGGCTAGCATGGGTGGGGTGTCAGGCATTTTGACTTTAGGACCAGAGACACAACCTTTCCCACTCAAGATGTGATCCAAGGGTTGACAGTACTTGGGAGCTGAGTCGAAATGCTGAATCACAGGCCATATCTCAGACCTAGTGAATTAGAACCTTTAGTTTAATAACACCTCAGGTGATTTGCACACACACTATATTCTGAGAAGCACTAGGCCAGAGCAAATTAATGACTCAGACACATTGCCCTTTACAAAGTAGTGATTTAAGCAGTACCCCGAGTCCAAAGAGACTGTCATTGCTTAAAATCTGCTATGAACCTGACTTTGGGACAGAGCATAAGACACTCCAAGGAATCGACATTTTCCCCTGGAGGCCACACTATCTTACTGTCATCATAACGACATTTTTCCCTTTTGGTCACAGAAATTGTATTTGACCAAGTTGCTTCAAAGGTATTTATGTTTTGCGGCTTCCCTGGTGGCACAGTGATAGAGAATCCACCTGCCAATGCAGGAGACATGGGTACCATCCCTGATCCAGAAAGATCCCACATGCTGTGGAGCAACGAAGCCCGTGCCCCACAACTATTGAGCCAGTGCTCCAGAGCCCGGGAGCGGCTACTGAGCTCATGGGCGACAACTGCTGAAGCCCACGCACCCTAAAGCACATGCAAAAAAAAGAGAAGTCGCCACAATGAGAAGCCTGGGAATCGCAACTGGAGAGCAGCCCCTGCTCCCAGCAACCACAAAAAAGCCCACACAGCAGCGAAGACCTGTATGGTCCACACACCAGCCACAGCCAAGGAATAAATAATTTAAAACACACAAAAAATCTTTAAAAAAGATATTTACTTTTAAAATGCAAGAGTCCACTTAAAGAATAAAAATCTACAGTAGCAATATTAAAAAATGTGTCACATTCTCCAAAGGTCATATGATCCCAAACTGCAATGCTCTTTTCAGAAACAATGCCATGCATTTCCAGCCTCTCAAATTTTGAAAGAAAGATTATGACCTTGCCCTCAGATCATTGAAGCCAGTGGTGAACTGAATCTAGCTAGAAGTACAACAAAACTCAGACCAAAATAAAATATTATATTAACTCAGGCCTTTGTACCAACAGCTTAAGAGAAGAAGAGGCATAATGTCCAATAAAACATTGTACGCCACTTCCCAAAGTCAAGGAAAAATTCTCAACTACACGGAGGACAGCCAAGACCATCACTGTGCCAGACACCATAGACAGGAATCCAGATGCCTCTACCCAGTTCATCTTGTTACCAGAGTTTCCAGGGGAAACAATGCGTCAAGCAACGGACAAAATGCTGCTTTACTTACACAGAGATGGACAAACAGTGGGTATTGATTCCTCATGGCCTGCAGGCCTCTCTCGGCAGCCAGTGCAGGAGAGTTCTCCTATGTACAGCTTTGTGCTGCAGCGGAAGGGCCCCGTGCCATCCCTGTAAAACACAGACATGGTGGCAGGGTTGGTCAAAGGCCCTAATGACACAGATTCAAACAGAACCACAGAGAACCCACTGAACGTGGAACCGGGAAAAGTTACTTCTACACGCTAAGCGTGACACAGGATGTGTAAACTCTTAATTTTTGGATGATGTGAGGTGGGAGGTGGGCGTGGGGTTCATGTTTGGGAGTTCATGTACACCCGTGGCGGATTCATGTCAATGTATGCCAAATCCAATACAGTACTGTAAAGTAAAATAAAGTAAAAAGAAAAAAAAAAACAAATTTTAAAAAACTGAATGAAAGATTCTTTAATTTCTATAATGCTTTTCAAGTTTCAAAAATCTCACACACACATGATTTTATAGAATGCCATAATAGCCATTTTTAAAGTCCCTTACTCCTATATTGCCCCTCCCCCTTCCCTCTCGCCACTTGTAACCACTCATTTGTTCTATCCTCTGCATTGGCTGCCTAGAGTCCTACAGGCCACGAGGAATCAGCACCCACTACTCTGGCCTAGAGAATTCCGTGGGCCGAGGAGCCTGGTGGGCTGCTGTCCATGGAGTCTCACAGAGTCGGACATGACAAAAGCGACTTAGCATGCATGTATGCATTGGAGAAGGAAATGGCACCCCACTCCAGTGTTCTTGCCTGGAGAATCCTGGGGACAGAGGAGCCTGGTGGGCTGACGTCTATGGGATTGCACAGAGTCGGACATGACTGAAGCGACTTAGCAGCAGCATAGAAGCTGGTCATGCTTTGTCCATCTCTGTGTAAGTAAAGCATCATTTTATCCATTGCTTGATGCTTTGTTTTCCCTGGAAACTCTGATAACAAGATGAAGTGGGCAGGGGCGACTGGACTCCTATCTGTGGTGTTTTGGCACAGCGATGAGTCTGTTTCTTTTTCTGTTAAATTCACGAGTTTGCTATATTTTTTAGATTCTACATATAAGGGATAACGTATAGTATTTGCCTTTCTCTGCCTCATTTTACTTAGCATAATGTCCTCCAAGTCCGTCCATGTTGCTGTGAACTGCAACATTTCGTTTCTGTTTACGTGTGTGTGTTATTTGCTCAGTGGTGTCTGACTCTTTGTGAACCATGGACTGTAGCCTGCCAGGCTCCTCTGTCCATGGAATTCTCCAGGGAAGAATCCTGGAGTGGGTTGCCATTATCTTCTTCAGGGAGTTATGGCTGAGTAGTATTCCATTGTACGTGTGTACCACATCTTCTCTATCCATTCACCTGCTGATGGACGCAGGTTTCTTCTGTATCTTGACAATTGTAAATAATGCTGTTACACACATTGGGCTGCATGTACCTTTTGCAATTAGTGTTTATGTTTTTTCAGACATATACCTGCAAGTGGAGTTGCTAGATCATATACTAGTTCTATTTTTAGTTTTGTGAGAAATCTCCATACTGTTTTCCATAATGGCTGCACCAATTTATATTTCCACCAATGGTGTAGGTGGCTCCCTTTCTCTTGGTTAAGGAGGTGTTCCAGGCCTGAGGTCCATTCTTATGAGGTTGAGTGGGAGTCAAGAGACTAAACATGAGACTGCCTTTCCCAACACACAGATTTTTCTATGTGAAAAATAATATTTATTTAATGTCATACTTTCTTAATATTTTATGATAAAAACTTAAGACACATAAAGAAGTTAAAAAATACATATATTCAAAAGAGGAAAGAGTCAATAAAATCAGACTCAGAGATGGCTCAAATGTTGGAATTTTCAGATATGATAGAATAACCGAGAAATAATGTATAGTGTTCTAGAGGAAAGATTAGTAACTTCAGGGGACAACAGGAGAGAGGTGGAAACTATAGGAAGAACCAAGATTGGAGTTTCTATGGATAAAAAAATATGATATAAATCAGAGAGAATTTATTTGATGGGATAATGTGGTCTGGGCAAGATGGAGGAAGATTTAGTGAACTTGAATCAATGTCAATAAAACTTGAATTTGATACTTACGAACACAGATACAAAGTCCTTAACAGAATATAGTGAATCAAATTATGCAATACATAAAAAGGATAATCCATCATGATCAAGCAAAATTTTTCAGAAATGCTCAGTTAGTTCAGCATTAACATTTTTTACCAACTTAATTACCATATTATGAAGAAAATATAAGAAACTCATATATATATGTATAGATATCAATAATTACAATAAATGAAATGAAAAAAAAAAATTAACCTCAATAGGATCAGAACAGGCGTTTGATGAAATTTAGCACTCATTTTAAAAAGAACTTTCAGTAAGTGAGGAATAAAAAGAGGCTTCCAAGGCCTGATCTATGTATGAAACACCTCATACACCCAACACCGTCCTAAGTGATGAAAAATTCACTTTTCCTTTAAGACTGGGAATAATGCAAAGATATAGACTCTGACTGCCATGCTATAATAT
>SJYX01012691.1:31882-103202 GCA_006410675.1 Oreotragus oreotragus | reverse complement strand
TTGGAAAAGACTCTGATGCTGGGAGGGATTGGGGGCAGGAGGAGAAGGGGACGATCGAGGATGAGATGGCTGGATGGCATCACGGACTCGATGGACGTGAGTTTGAGTGAACTCCGGGAGATGGTGATGGACAGGGAGGCCTGGCATGCTGCAATTCATGGGGTCGCAAAGAGTCGGACAAAACTGAGCGACTGAACTGAACTGAACTGAACCAAACATAATTTAATCTTTTGTTGAATCCAGGTTGTTTTTGTACTCTTTAAGTCATTATTACAAATAGAAATGATTAATCAGCTTTCAACCCTCTCTATATTCAGTAATGACTTGGTTCATGAAGTATACCAAAGGAAGGTAAAGAAAGCTTCTTTAAGAAACAAATAACTTAGTATTAGAAAAAAATAGCATAGTTTCAAATGGGATCTTTTAGAGTTACCTTTCAGGAACACTGTGGGATTTAGACATTGCATGTGCAGTCATGGCAGGAAGTGAGGGTTGGGGGTGCAGTAGTGCAAATGCCTCAAACGGAAGGGCCTGGCTAGCATGTTTAAGACCAAAAGGGAATAAGTAGAGTTAGATTTAAGTGAGCAAGGAGAAGAGGCACCAGGGATAAGGTCTGGAGAGGCTGCCAGTTTTGGTGGTTTCAAAGCCTCATTACCAAATGCTTTGACAGGCCCCTCATCAAGAGCTGGGGCCTAAAGGTCTCATCCTCTTGGACGGAGGCTGGTGACTGACTGGCAATGTGGGTGGAGTTATGCTGTGCCGACTTCTAGGTCCAGACCTTATGAAACTGGTGCCTTCTCTTACTGTTCCTTGGGAAGCTTGCTCTCAGAACTGTGAGATGTGCAGGCCAGGGGAAGGGACTACATGTAGGTTCCAGCTAACAGACCACCTACAACCAGGATTAGTTGTCAGACTTGTAACTGGGAAAGCCTGTCAATGATTCCAGTCCCCACCACCATGAAAGAAACTAAGAAATAAACACCTAGCTGAGCCAAGTCAACCCCAGAACCATGTGAGAGAATAGAATGATCACTGTGGGGTGATGTCACACACCAATGGGTCATCAGAACACCAGGTTCTATGTCTAGTAAGGCGTTTTAGGCTATAATAAGGCTTAGAATCTGAGCTATAGGACCTGCCAATTTGAGCTGAAGATGGGTAAGATCTGACTTCTTTTTTAAAAAGGTACCCTTCATAAGTGCTGATTTGACAAAACATTATGAAGGGTGAGGGGTAGAAGCAAGGAAATTAGGCCACTGATATAACTGGTGTGAGTTTATAGTATTTCTGTTCAAGGTGGTAGCAGTGAACTGGTTAAGAATAGATCATAGGCAAGATATAGGGAGAGTTAAGATATATCCTGACTTAATTTCTTGGAAACAGTGTGGGTATGGTCTGTGTTTAAAAGCATATTCTCCCAAGATGATCCTGACTTATAAACAGTTTCCTCTCAGTACAGAGAAGGGTATATATTGGTTTGGCCAAAATGTTTGTTCAGTTTTTCCATTAGGTAGCTCTAGTAGCGCTTGTCTTTAACTTCATTCAAATCAGTTTTATTGGATTGTATGGTGACAGCTGTCATATCAGCATGCATTTAAAATAAAATACTTATCAAAACTGGTTAATTTTTGTGTAACCATTTTAATATAGTATATATTGGTTTGGCCAAAATGTTTGTTCAGTTTTTCCATTAGGTAGCTCTAGTAGCGCTTGTCTTTAACTTCATTCAAATCAGTTTTATTGGATTGTATGGTGACAGCTGTCATATCAGCATGCATTTAAAATAAAATACTTATCAAAACTGGTTAATTTTTGTGTAACCATTTTAATATTGAAAATTGAAGGATAAAAGCTACATTTTTAGCATTTCTCCTGAGAAACCTGTATGCAGGTCAGGAAGCAACAATTAAAACTTTACATGGGAACAACTGGTTCCAGATTGGAAAAGGAGTACAAGACTATATATTGTCACCCTGTTCATTTACCAAAATGTTTGTTCAGTTTTTCCATTAGGTAGCTCTAGTAGCGCTTGTCTTTAACTTCATTCAAATCAATTTTATTGGATTGTATGGTGACAGCTGTCATATCAGCATGCATTTAAAATAAAATACTTATCAAAATTGGTTAATTTTTGTGTAACCATTTTAATATCGAAAATTGAAGGATAAAACCTACATTTTTAGCATTTCTCCTGAGAAACCTGTATGCAGGTCAAGAAGCAACAATTAAAACCTTACATGGGAACAACTGGTTCCAGATTGGAAAAGGAGTACAAGACTATATATTGTCACCCTGTTCATTTAACTTATATGCAGAATACGTCATGTGGAATGCTGGGCTGGATACTACATTTTTAGCATTTCTCCTGAGAAACCTGTATGCAGGTCAAGAAGCAACAATTAAAACCTTACATGGGAACAACTGGTTCCAGATTGGAAAAGGAGTACAAGACTATATATTGTCACCCTGTTCATTTAACTTATATGCAGAATACGTCATGTGGAATGCTGGGCTGGATGAAGCACAAGCTGGAATCAAGATTGCTGGGAGAAATATCAAAAACCTCAGATATGCAGATGTCACCATTCTAATGGCAGAAAGTGAAAAGGAACTAAAGAGCTTCCTGATGAAAGTGAGAGTGAAAAAGCTGCTTAAAACTCCACATTCAAAAAACTAAAATCAAGGCATCTGGCCCTATCACTTCATGGTATATAGATGCATAAAAAGTGGAAACCACTAACAGTGATAAATTTTAATTTACTGGGTTCCAAAATCACTGTGGACAGTGAGTGCAGCCATATAATTAAAACACACCTGCTCCTTGGAAGGAGAAGGCAATGGCACCCCACTCCAGTACTCTTGCCTGGAAAATCCCATGGACGGAGGAGCCTGGTAGGCTGCAGTCCATGGGGTCGCGAAGAGTCAGGCACGACTGAGCGACTTCATTTTCATTTTTCACTTTCATGTATTGGAGAAGGAAATGGTAACCCACTCCACTGTTCTTGCCTGGAGAATCCCAGGGGCGGTGGAGCCTGGTGGGCTGCCATCTATGGGGTCGCACAGAGTGGGACACGACTGAAGTGACTTAGCAGCAGCAGCTCCTTGGAAGAAAAGCTCTGAGAAACCTAGATAGTGCATTAAGAAGGAGAGACATCATTTTGTCAATAAAGGTCCACACAGTCAAGCTAGAGCTTTTACAGTAATCATGTACAGATGTGAGAGTTGTACCATAAAAAAGGCTGAGCACTAAAGAATTGATGCTTTTGAATTGTGGTACTAGAGAAGACTCTTGAGAGTTCCCTGGCCTGCAAGGAAATCAACTCTGAATATCCATTTTAAGGACTGATGCTGAACTTCCAATACTTTGACCACTTGATACAAAGAGCTGACTCATTGGAAAAGATCCTGATGCTAGGAAACATTGACAGAAGGAAATAAGGGCAGTAGAGGATGAGATGATTAGACAGCATCATCGACTCAATGGACAAGAGTGTGAGCAAACTCAGAGATAGTGAAGGACTGATGTGCTGTAATCAATGGGATTGCAGTTGGACCCGACTTCATAAATGAACAACAAAATGTTTTATTATTTCAAGAAAGGTAAAAACAAAACTTAAACACAAAAATAGATCAGAGTAGTGTATGGAGAAGGTATTGTGACTGATTGAACTTGTCAAAAGTGGTTTGAGAAGTTTCATGCTGGAGATTTCTCACTGGATGATGTGTCATTGTCAGACCAGTTGAAGTTGATAGGGATCAAATCAAGGCACTGAGAACAATCAATATATCAGCTTCCCAGGTGGCACTAGTGATAAAGAATGTGCCTCCCATACTAGAGATGTAAGAGACATGGGTTCGATCCCTGGGTCAGGAAGATCCCCTGGAGGAGGGCATGGCAATGCACTCCAGGATTCTTGCCTGGAGAACCGCCATGGACAGACAAGCCTGGCTGGCTACAGTCCCCTAGGATCGCAAAGAGTCAGACAGGATTGAAGAGACTTAGCACACAGAAGGAAATGGCAACCCACTCCAGTGTTCTTGCCTGGAGAATCCCAGGGACGAGGGAGCCTGGTGGGCTGCCGTCTATGGGGTCGCACAGAGTCGGACATGACCGGAGCGACTTAGCAGCAGCAGCAGCAGCAGCAGCAGCAGCAGCACACAGAAGAAGGCTCTAGTATGCAGGAGATAGCTGACATACTCAAAATGNCAACCCACTCCAGTGTTCTTGCCTGGAGAATCCCAGGGACGAGGGAGCCTGGTGGGCTGCCGTCTATGGGGTCGCACAGAGTCGGACATGACCGGAGCGACTTAGCAGCAGCAGCAGCAGCAGCAGCAGCAGCAGCACACAGAAGAAGGCTCTAGTATGCAGGAGATAGCTGACATACTCAAAATGTCCAAATAAGACTGAAAACAATTTGCACCAGCTTGGTTATGTTCATTGCTTTGATGTTTGGATTCCACGTAAGTTAAGCAAAAAACAAAACACAACAAAAACCTTAGCTGCATTTCTGCATGCAATTCTCTACTAAAAGGTAACAGGAATGTTCTGTTTTTAAAACAAATTGTGACAGGTGATGAGAAATGGATACTGTACAATAATGTGGAACAGAAGAAATCATGGAACAAGTAAAATAAATCACCATCCAACCACACTGAAGGCTGGTCTTCATCCAGAGAAGGTGATGTTGTGTATATGGTGGGATTGGAAGGGAGTCCTCTACTAGGAGCTCCTTCTAGAAAACCAAATGATTAATTCCAACAAGGAATGCTCCTGATTAGACCAACTGACAGCAGTACTTGATGAAAAAGTGACCTGAATTAATCAACAGAAAACACATCATCTTCCATCAGGATAACTCAGGACTGCATGTTTCTTTGATGACCAGGTAACAGCTATACAGCTTGGCTGGAAAGTTCTGATTCATCTGCCATATTCACCAGACTTCCCAGGTGGCAAGAATACTGGAGTGGGTTGCCATGCCCTCCAGGGTATCTTCCTGACTCAGGGGTCAAACCCATGTCTCTTATGTCTCCAGTATGGAAAGTGGATTCTTTACCACTAGTGCCACATGGGGAGCTGGACTGCACCTTCCAGTTTTTGTTTATTTCAGATTTATAACAGTCTCAATGGGGAAAAAAAAAAAAAAAAANTGACCACATCTACAAATCCTCCTCTCTTGGGTACAACTTGTTGACCTTGGGTGTTAGTGGAGAGGTGGAGGTTGCCTTCCTTGTCATCTAGGTCTTTCAAGACCACAACACCAACACAGTGGGGCCAAATGACTGTATTACTGAAGGACTGGGCATCTTACAAGGGAAATTATGATGGAGGGCAAACATCAGCAGCAGGCACTCAATGTCTTCCAGATTAAGTGCTGAGAGGGAGAGAGTACCATTCTGAAGTGTATCTTCCTTCTTAGCAAGGCTTGCCCACCCTTGGATTCTATAGGACAGTGGAGGTGAGAACCAAGAAGAAATTTTGTATCTCAGGCTTCTCAGAAAGAGTGGAGATGAGTCTTCGAGGTTCTAATAGCGTTTGTTTCTAGAGCTTTTACTAATACTTCTAAATTTTTAATGGTTACATATGTTGAATTATAATATATGTTCACATCTTCCCCAAACAATTTCACTCACTCATTCATTTTTCCAGTATTAAATGAGAGGCCGTGATGTGCTTAGTTGCTCAGCCATGCCCAACTCTTTGGGACACTGTGGACTATAGCCTTCCAGGCTCTTCTGTCCATGGGGATTCTCCAGGTAAAAATACTGGAGTGGGTTGCCATGCCCTTCTCCAGGGGATCCTCCCAACCCAGGAATTGAGTCTCCTGCCTTGCAGGTGGATTCTTGACCAGCTGAGCTACCAGGGAAGCCCAAATGAGAGCCTGCTGCTGCTGCTAAGTCGCTTCAGTCGTGTCCGACTCTGTGAGACCCCATAGCAGGCAGCCCATCAGGCTCCCCTGTCCCTGGGATTCTCCAGGCAAGAACACTGGAGTGGGCTGCCATTTCCTTCTCCAATGCACGAAAGAGAAAAGTGAAAGTGAAGTCGCTCAGTCGTGTCTGACTCAGTGACCCCATGGACTGCAGCCTACCAGGCTCCTCCATCCATGGGATTTTCCAGGCAAGAGTACTGGAGTGGGGTGCCATTGCCTTTGCCTAAATGAGAGCCTACTCTCTGCCAAAAGCCTACTCTCTGCCAAGTTGATAGTAAAATAGTACACAAATCACTCGAGTGAGAAAATCTTGGTGGTGATTAGTGATTTTAAGATACTATTAATAAATAGGGAGATGAGTGAAAGTTGCACAAAGGGGATGGTACTTATAATAATCATGAAGGTCCTTCTGAGGAAATAATATCTGAGTTGAGATTTTGTCTATGAAATTATGATAGTAATTGTATCTGACTTTGAAGTTCTTTTTGAGGATTAAATGAAATTATATGACTATATATATATGTATATATGCATACAGACATACATGTATATATCAGCTTCCCTGGTGGCTCAGTTGGTAAAGAATCTGCCTGAACGGCAGGAGACACAGGTTCAACCTCTGGGTAGCGAGGTTCCCCTGGGGATGGTAATGGTAACCCTTTCCCGTACTGTTGCCTTGAAAATGCCATGGACAGAGGAGCCTGGTGGGCTCTAGTCCATGGGGTGACAAAGAGTTGGACATGACTTAGCGATTAAACCACTACCACGTATATATGCACATACATTAGCTGAAAAGAATCAATAGGATTAATATATACAGATAGAGATATATCTTTATATTCTAGCAAGAGTGGGTGTTGTGACTTGAACCTGAAGGTCATCTGGAAGGAGAAGAAACGTCCTTTTCAAGGATCTCAGTCTTTTAAAGCTTTCACCTGACTGGATGAGGCCTATCCACTTAGGGAGAACAATCTGTTTTACTCAAAGTCTATTGATTTAAATGTTAATCACATCTAAAAGATACCTTCACAGCAATATATAGTCTGATATTGCCCAAAACCTGCACCTTCATCTGGTCAAGCTGATGTATGGGTTTCAGAGGTACAAGCAGACTCAGATCCTGACAAGCATTCTTCCATGGATGCTCCTTGATAGAAGTGCTTATACTAAATGCCAGTATAATTCATACTTTATTTTAGTTACATGCATTACAGTGCATGTACACCACTGTTCCAGGTATACGGTATAAGTATTTTCCCTTCAGCTTAGCTGAACAAACAAAACTCTTTCACAAAATAATTTCCCACAAATTTATTCCAACATAACAGTATCAAAGAGACCCTGGGAGGAGAAAAGTAGTCTTTCCTTTGTGCATATGAAGGTATGGGTTTGGTTCTTGGTCATTCATTAAATTAAATAAATATTTTGCAAGTTTGATAAATAAGTTGGCTGTCAAAATAAGGTATCTCAGTTCTACTCCCTGTTTCTGTAACATAATGCCTAGAGATTTAAGGTAATAATCTGCAATGTACATAGTGACTTATATACATAAATATTTAGAATTATGAAAATGAATATAAACTAAATATTTAATAGGCAAATGCCTAATTATACTCGAATGTTTTTAAGTCTTTCAAAATGTTTTATGAGTTTTTATAAAAACATGGAAAACTGCTTATAAATTTATGCAATTAAAGTAAAATTCTCTTTCAATACCCCAATTATGTAAAAAATGCCTAAACTAGAAGGATATTTTCCTTAAAAAGTATACAGTTATTATCTATAATGACTATTACCTCTAGATGGAAGTATTATGGATGATTTTATTTTGCTTATTTATATTATTAAAATCAGCTTTTATGCCATATATGTACATTTTTATAGTAAGTAAAAAATTAGCCTACAATTGAAAATTTAAAAATCCCCTAGGTATCCCAGTTCCACATGGTGGGCTTAAGTGGCATATTTGTGGCGTATGATCTCTTTAATGCTCATCTTTTCTATACTAATAAAATAAGAAAAACAAAGCATAGCCTAGTCCATTCTATTGGTTATCACAACTATCATTTAATTTAGGGGAGAAATTTGAAGAAAAAAAACTGAAACCATTTCTCGGTTTCGATCTGTACCTCTAGATCTTCACACCATGATCTTAAAACCGATGGCCAGTGTGTGACTGTGCTCACATTGTTTCCCAGCCTGGAATGCCCACATCTTCTCTCCCTTCACTTTGTTCTGCCTTCAGCATCCTCACAAGACACCTCCAAGAAGTTCTCAGATACCTCAAGCCCAGCATAATCTTTCTTTCTTATATTCAAAAACTGAAACCATTTCTCGGTTTCGATCTGTACCTCTAGATCTTCACACCATGATCTTAAAACCGATGGCCAGTGTGTGACTGTGCTCACATTGTTTCCCAGCCTGGAATGCCCACATCTTCTCTCCCTTCACTTTGTTCTGCCTTCAGCATCCTCACAAGACACCTCCAAGAAGTTCTCAGATACCTCAAGCCCAGCATAATCTTTCTTTCTTATATTCAGCACATGTTTTACAATTGATGTAAGCTGAACCCTTAACTCCACCTCCTCTCTTCATTAATTGCCTTTTATTTCCATTGACCTTCTTTCAGATTTATCATCGAGTCTTCTTAACAAAGCTTACTAAAAGCACCATTCTTGGAATTACTTTTCATTATAGCAAGTGTTTATTATAGCAGGCTTCCCACATGGTGCTAGTGGTAAAGAACCTGCCTGTCAATGCAGGAGACAACAGGGAGGCAAGCTCGATTCATGGGCTGGGAAGATCCCTGGAGAAGGGCATGGTAACCTACTCCAGTATTCTTGCCTGGAGGATCCTGTTGCCAGAAGAACGTGGTGGGCTACAATACCTAGGGTTGCAAAAAGTTAAACACCACTGAGTGTGCACTCATGATGGCATGATAGCAAGAGTACACAAACTAGAATTAGCCAAGAGAAGAGATAAATAGGGCAAAGTTGGGGAGAGTTCCAAATGCAAAGTTTCCAGGAAAGTGTTAACTTCTCAGAACCAAAATGTGACAATACTCAAAAAGTGTTGCCAACCAGTGTACTTCACCTAAGCTACACTGTCCAAGGTTTTGCTGAGTGTTCATTCTGTGGGCCTGACTGATTAAAACATTGGCATCTGACTGAAATAAATCTCCATCCTCTTACCCTCCTCCTTAGCGGTAGGACTAATATCACCTGGCTCAAAGCTCCATCTCTCAACTTGCACAAATGGTCTTTCTGGCCTGGCCAGCTTCCATTTTGAGTCATCTCATTAGCATAAACTATCCAAAAGCCCAAGATTTACCTTGTCAGCATAAACTATCAAATGTGGTTCAGGGCCCCACCCTGGGTAACAGTCCTATCACTCCGGATATTTGAAAGATAAGAAGGTTATTTCTTCAGTACTGTGTACAACAGCCAGCCAAATCCTTTTTCACACAGAATTAAATATACAAGTTTAACAATCTTATTCTTACCAAACAGAAGAAAATTTGGCTCCTTAGGTTTCTATGTGTGCATTTTTAAATTTAATGAGAAAAAGGTCAAAAGGTCAGTGTCCATAATTTATCTAAATCTTGACTCAGCTTACATTTATTAAAATGAACAAAACACAATATCGAGCAGTTAGATACTGTTCATATCTTAAAGATTTTCATTTGAAACAGAAGGGGAGATATTTTTGCTGCCAAGCGCTGAAAAAATGTGAACACTTTTTGCTATCTGGATTGAAATCTTGAAAAATGAAAGAGTAAACAATAAGATTAAAAGCAAGTGAACTTAAAACAGATCAAAGACCTAAACTTAAGAGCTAATACTATAAAGCTCTTTGGAAAAAAATAGGAAAATCTTCATGACCTGAATTCAGCAATGACTTTGCAAATATGACACCAAAATCACAGGCTACTAAAGAAAAAAAGAATTGAAATTCATCACAATTAAAAACTTTTGTGCAAAGTAGACTATAAAAAGTGAAATGGCAACTGACAGGAGAAAAACTTTGCAAATCACATATTTAATATGGATGTAATATTGAGACTGAAGAACACCTACAACTTAATAGAGGAAAAATAGCTCAATTATAAACACAAGCAGGGGTGGGGGCAGTTAATAACTAAATGGAGCAGTGTTAAATAAGAGGCAAATAACTGTACCCAGAATATTAGGAATTATAACTGGCTAATATATTTGCAAAAAAAGTATGCCTAGAAAAGTCAAGAGGAATAGACACAAAAGTGTTTAGCAATTGTTAACGTGTTGGTGGACTTTTAATTTCTTGTTCATACTGCTCTGAATATGTCAAAATTGCTAGAATGAGTATGTACTGATTTAATAAGAGGAGGAACACTTGAAATAAGTGAGATGATAAAAATGGGCAAAGGACTCGGGGAGACATTTCCCCAAAGATATACACACAGACTATAAACAAATGAAAGGATACACATCACCACTAATAATTTGAGAAACCAAGTTAAAACTATATCGATATACTACTACCTCACACTCAGTAGGATGGCTTTATCAAAACACACATACACACACACAAAATATCTCAGAAAATAAGTATTGGCAAGGATGTGGAAAAACTGGAATCATTGTGCACCATTTTGGGGAATGTAAAATTATGCATCCACTATGGAAAACAGTATGGTGGGTCCTCAAATTATTAAAAATAGATTTAATAATTCATAATCTGATAGTTACATTTTTGGTTATATACATGTAAAATTAAAAGTAGGGAGTCAAAAATATGTTTGTCTGCTCATATTCATAGTGGCATTATTCACACATGCCAAAAGAAATAACCCAAGTGTGCATCAACAGATGATTGAGTAGATAAAATGTGATACATACAAACAATGTAATGTTACTCAGCAACCAAAGGGAAAGATGTTCTGATGCATGCTACAAGGAGAGACGTGGGTTTGATCCCTATGTCGGGAAGATCCGCTGGAGTAGGAAATGGCAAGCCCCTCCAGTATTCTTCCCTGAGACATACCAGGGATAGAGGAGCCTGGTGAACTGAGTCCTTGGGGTCACAAAGAGCTGGAAATACTGAGCGCGCACACACATGCACCAGGATGGACCTTGAAAACATGCTAACGGAAATAAGCCAGAATCGGAAGAAAAACTATGATTCCGCTGATATGAAATGGACTTCCCAGGCGGCTCAGACGGTAAAGCATCTGCCTACAGTGCGGGAGACCTCGGTTTGATCCCTGGGTTGGAAAGATCCTCTGGAGAAGGAAATGAAAAATTAGAGAAAGAGTGGACTAGATGTTATCTGGAGCCAACCTCAGTGTTTTCATCTGATATCTGTCACCTAGGTGGAGATTTAATTAGACAGCTACTGTTCTCATTGTTATGCTGTGAAAAATTTTATTTCAGTGGATTAGTTTGTCTTCTAAAAAGAAATATATAATGCATGCCTATGGGAAACCGCACATACTTTGTAGCAGCTTCCACATTCGTTACATCAGTATAAAAACAGTCTGCCAAGTTAACTATAAATTAAAACAAAGTTCACTTTACATAATTTGTTCAAAAGTTATGAAAAGAATGAGTTTAGAGCAAGGACTCAAGAGGTAAAAAAATGACAATGCAAAAGTACAAATAACGGAAAAGGGAAGGGTTGGGAAACACTGGATATGAATGTGTTTAGGGACAAAGACATTATGAATTGTCAGAGAAAATAAGTAACTGGGCTCCCTGAGACCAAGAGCTCACAAGCTGCCTCTAACATACAAGCATATATCCCATCAATCTGAGTTCAGTCTGTTTCATGCAGCGTGTAGGTCAGAACCATTTCACTCGTCATTCATACAACTTTAAAGCACATTTTCCCAACCAAGAGAACCAGCCTACAAGGTACTGCTAATTTTGCTGATGAGATCTCAAAATTCAACTCAAGATACCAAATATTTACTAGTCAAATAGAGAGTGCCCTTTACTCACAGCTTACCTCTTAAAGCATTAATTGTGGAAGGTGGGAAAATAATATGTTACTTTGACTTTAAAGATAAGAGGGACCATCAGAATTTCTACGAAATTATGTAGTGCCTGATTATAACAGCTGCTAGACAATTTGCAAAACCATTTGGGGGGTGTGGGAGAGGTGGGTAAGAGATGAAGCACGAAAATGCAGTAGATGTACCAGAAAGCCACATGAAGAATCTTTTGAAATAATAACTAAATGAAGCCTCTGGGAAGAGAATGCCTTGCCAAATGCAGGTATTCATCTATCATATTCTGAAATATTTCTTTTTATTTTTCAAATGAATTCATTGAAAATAAGCTTTGTAATACTCATTGTCAATCAAGAAAAAGTAAAGCACCACATAGTGGGAAGAATGATTAATAGAGTTTTAGACCTTTCTCTGTAACTAATGGTTAAACCTGGATAATTCATGACCTGTCTGGTTACAGTTCCCTCACCAACAAGACTGCAGTTAAATACCTCTTCCCATGCTCCTCAAGCCCTGTTTTGTAGGTTGGCTCACCATAGATTGGAAATGCAGATGTTGGTCCTTGGTTGCTTTTGATTTGCACTTGTCCCAGCATCTCTGGGACTTCCACTCATAGTGATGCTGACCACATCTACAAATCCTCCTCTCTTGGGTACAACTTGTTGATCTTGGGTGTTAGTGGAGAGGTGGAGGTTGCCTTCCTTGTCATCTAGGTCTTTCAAGACCACAACACCAACACAGTGGGGCCAAATGACTGTATTACTGAAGGACTGGGCATCTTACAAGGGAAATTATGATGGAGGGCAAACATCAGCAGCAGGCACTCAATGTCTTCCAGATTAAGTGCTGAGAGGGAGAGAATACCATTCTGAAGTGTGTCTTTCTTCTTAGCAAGGCTTGCCCACCCTTGGATTCTATAGGACAGTGGAGGTGAGAACCAAGAAGAAATTTTGTATCTCAGGTTTCTCAGAAAGCGTGGAGATGAGTCTTCGAGGTTCTAATAGCGTTTGTTTCTAGAGCTTTTACTAATACTTCTAAATTTTTAATGGTTACATATGTTGAATTATAATATATGTTCACATCTTCCCCAAACAATTTCACTCACTCATTCATTTTTCCAGTATTAAATGAGAGGCCGTGATGTGCTTAGTTGCTCAGCCATGCCCAACTCTTTGGGACACTGTGGACTATAGCCTTCCAGGCTCTTCTGTCCATGGGGATTCTCCAGGTAAAAATACTGGAGTGGGTTGCCATGCCCTTCTCCAGGGGATCCTCCCAACCCAGGAATTGANTCCTCCCCTTGGGAAATTGAGGCTGGGATGAAAATGAGGGAACATGACCCCCCACACTCCTCCTTCCCAGTGACTATTCCTCCCCTGCATCTGTATGCCCCTAACTGGCTTGCCAAGGAAACCCAGGGCAACAGCGCTTCACCTATCTGCCTGCTCTCCTGTAAGAGCATATCCTTAAATAAACTTTGTGTCCTTTCTTAATGTCTCTGCTTCATCTCTGAATTCTTTTGCGATGAAGAAAGGACCTTAAATTCACCAGGAACATAGACGAAGCAGAGAAATTTGAAATGTGAGAAGAGCTAGAGCCCCTTTGAAGATGGAAGGAAGGTGGTCATAAGCCAAGAAATGAACTCACCTCTAGTGTTACCAAGTCCAATTTTGTACTGCTCGGCACAAAATAGGCTGACAGTCAGTCATGAAACCACATGTTGGGGAAAGGAATATCGACTTTATTCAGAAAGCCAGCAGATGGAAAAGATGGCAGACTAGAGTTCCTAAAGAACCATGTTCCCCAAGATGGCATTCTGGCTTTTTTTTATCCTAAAAGGGGAGGGGATAAGGTCTTGCTTTTGGCCAGACTCCAGAAAGAATGTGTTAATTTATTCCTTTCCCTAGCCATCACAGGTGGCCCAGGTCAAGATGTTCCTGTGAGTTAACGAAAGCTATTTTAGCTTAACCTTCATTATCTGGGAAGCCAGGTTCCCAGAACTGGGTTATTATGTATAATTTAAACTTATAGGCTGGTGATCCGCAACATTTTTGGCACCAGGGACCACTTTTGTGGAAGACAATTTTTTCCATGGACCAGGATGGGTGGGGTGGTGAAGTCTGGGGATGATTCAAGCACATTACATTTATTGCACAGTTTAATTCTATTATTACATCAGTTCCACCTCAGATCACCAAGAATTAGATCCTGGGAGGTTGGAGACACCTGTTATAGGCAACATCCCTTTAGTGATTAACTTGTAATAGGATCTTCCCTGTTACACATCAGCAGCTCAGCCAACAACCAGCAAAGGAATGGGAACTTCAGTAGTATAAACCCATGGAACTGAAATTTTGCCAGTGGGTGGATTCTAAAAGGATTTGGCAACGGATTCTCCCCAAGAACCTCCAGGAAAAAAAAAATACAGAACCCTGATGACACCTTGATTTTGGCCTTGTGGGAGCTTTAGTAAAGAAACCAGCCAAACCTACTGTATTTATGACCCATAGGACTGTGAGACAATGCATTAGTGTTGTTTAAATGGCTTAGAGTGTGGTGATTCTTTATGGTTGTGATAGACTACATACAATAAATCAAGAAACACTTTGTAAATACATCTACATTTTTTTCCAAACACTATTTAGAATTTTACATCAACATCACCTTTCCTTTCAGATGGTTTCCTGACATTTAATAGTCATTGAAAGTAAGCAACATAATTCCAAGTTTTCTGAAATTCAGTTATTTTTCCCTGGGTATGTCTTGACTTTTTATAAAGGGCACCCAAGAAAATCAAGGGACAGCAAGAAAAATAAAAGAATATTGTTATTTTTTCCTTGTGCATTAGCAAAATCTCAACTCAAATATTGTATGTTTGATGTTGAATAATAATGACTCAGGAGATGAATTCTCACCTGCAAAATAAAAAGTACTTTAACTTGAGAGAAAGCAAAACTTCTCTCTACTTGACATGATGGAACTCTAAGCCCTGTTCATTTTGGGATTTGCTCTAAGCCTCAAGGTTGAGATCACTGAGGTAATTTCAGAAGTCTAGAGTCTATATTTCAAGGATTGATAGTGCACACAGATATGGTTCAGATGCAAGTGAATTAAAATAGAGATGTCATTTTCCTTTCTGAAATAGTCCTGCCAATCTTGCTTCTCATCCAGGGCATTAGTTTTATATTCTCCACAACAAGTTACTATGCACCTAGTGGGTAAAAGAATACATATTTATTACCTCTTAGTTTCTGTTGGTCTGGCATCCTGATACAGGACTGGGTTCTCTGCTCAAGATGTAGCAGGGTTGCAAACAAGTTTATGAACTGCATTTTCATCTGGCTCAGCTGGGAATATATCTTCTCTTAAGCACATCCAATCAGAATTCATTTATTTGGGGCTGTAAGTCTGAAGGCCCTGACTTTTTCTTGGCTGTCAGCTCTCAGCTGAGGTTGCCCTCAAACACCAGTGATTGCTTGCCAGGTGGGCTTTCTCAGCATAGCTGTTTACTTCATCAACGCAGCAAAGAAAAGCTCTGAAGCAATTTGACTAGCAAGACTTGCCTCCATGCCAAGTCGTTTCAGTCTTCTCCGACTCTTTGCGACCCTATGAACTGTAGCCTGCCAGGCTCCTCTGTCCATGGGATTCTTAGGGCAAGAATACTGGAGTCTGTTGTCATTCCCTTCTCCAGAGGATCTTCCCTGGATCTCCAGAGGATCTTCCCGATCCAGGGATCGAATCCACATGTCTTATGTTTCCTGCATTAGCAGGCAGGTTCTTTACCAGCAGCGCACCTGGGAAGCCCAGTAAGACTAAACACCATGTGACATAATCTCAGGAGTGCCATTCTATTACCTTTCTTGTATTCTATTAGTTATAAACAAGTCACAGGTCCCACCCACACTCTAGGGGTGGGGATCTGAAAGGCATGAATGCCAGATAGCAGACATCACTGGGGTTACCCTAGGGTCTGCCTGTCATACCCAGATAAAGATTTCATGATTTCATGTTGTTTCTCTAAGCTTAAAAAATGAAATGATAACCTGACTTGATTTTTTTTTAATTCCTATACTCATTTAAAGGCAAATATGGTGAGCATTGGTTAAAAGCACCGACTCTGGAGTATTTACATAGGCTTTGGATCAAATACCAGTATCAGTTCAGTTCAGTCACTCAGTCATGTCCGACTCTTTGCAACCCCTTGGATTGCAGCACGCCAGGCCTCTCTGTCCATCACCAACTCCTGGAGTTCACTCAAAGTCATGTCCATCGAGTCAGTGATGCCATCCAGCCATCTCATCCTTTGTCGTCCCCTTCTCCTCCAGCCCCCAATCCCTCCCAGCATCAGGCTTTTCTAATGAGTCAACTCTTTGCATGAGGTGACCAAAGTACCGGAGTTTCAGCTTTAGCATCATTCCTTCCAAAGAACACCCAGTATACTAATATGCAACTTGTGGCTAGTTATTTAATTGCTGTAAACTTTGACTTACTCTTATAGAAAATGCAGATAAAATTACCTATCTAATAGTTCTTCTGTGAGAATTAAGTGACAGGATGCATACTTAGTAAAATAAGAAAATAAAAGTTATTTATTTTGTGTCTTTTTCATTTTTATGGGAAAAAATCCTCCTGGTCCATAGATGAGAGTCAAAGTTAATATTGGGGGCGAGAGACAAAGTTCATTTTTATGGAAAAAACCCTCCTGGTCCACAGAAGAGAGTCAAAGTCAGTACCTGGGTGAAAAGTTAGTATACCATGAAAAATATCAAGTAAAATATCTATTTCACATAGTATCTATAGCATAAACCAGACTGTGAAATAGATGCAGTATATGCCATGTGAAGAGACTTCACTGAATATACGTTTCTTTTTAAGTCATTCTTTAGCAATCCATAACATCAGTTTTTGGAAATTTCACAAATTTCTATCTATTATAAGGTATACCAAACACAAAGCTTACCTTTTAAATTCTTCTTTCTCTAAAAATGGATGGAACTGGATTGACTTAAATGACATTACAAAATAACTGAACTCCAAAACAATTTTTTTTGGTTTTTTTTTCATTGATCCCCCTTTAAGTAATGACTTTGTCTGCATAAAGTGTGAAACCATGGGAGTATTTAAACATACAAATCAAGTGGAGGTAGTGGAGGCAATTTTTCTGATAACCGTTGTTTTGTTATGTCATGTGGGCACCATTCAGCTTCACAGAAATTGTGGGACTATTAAGCAGGGTTCATGGTATGAGTTCATGTACCAGCTGAATTTATTTTTGTCAATTAACAGCTGCATATGCTGCTGAGTTCCTTTGGCTAATATACTGCATTTAGTTCATATTACAGCATCCAATATGGATCACACCAGGCCATGGCTGTCCTGCAGCGAACAACTTTATTGTAATCATTACTGTGGTAAGGAAATATTTCCTTTTAGCTTTTTATTTTTATACTTCACACCTTGTAGACATATAACTAGATAGGTAAAGAGACAGATAGCTTTTGTGAGTGATTCATATCCATAGATTATTTGGCCAAAGGAGCCATATGAAAAGTCATATTAAAAATGCTATACTAAGAAGTTTATTAAATAGAATTTTTTCAAATCAAAGAAAGTATATATTAGAATCAAGAAACAAAGTTCACTTTTGATGTGATGGGTTTTATCTGTTCATGGCATCTGGTCCCATCACTTCATGGCAAATAGATGGGGAAAAGAGTGGAAGGAGTGACAGACTTTATTTTCTTGGCTCCAAAATCACTACAGATGGTGACTGCAGCCATGGAATTAAAAGATGCATGCTCCTTGGAAGGAAAGCTATGACAAATCTAAATAGTTGAATAAAAAGCAGAGGCATCACTTTGCCAACAAAGGTCTGTATAGTCAAAGCTATGTTTTTTTTCTAGTAATCATGTACAGATGTAAGAGCTGGACCAATAAAGAAGGCTGAGTGTCAAGAAATTGATGCTTTTGAATTGTGGTACTAGAGAAGACTCTGGAGAGTCCCTTAGACTGCAAGGAGGTCAAACCATCAATCTTAAAGGAAATCAACTCAGACTATTCATTAGAAGGACTGATGCTGAAGCTGAAGCTCCAATACTTTGGCCTTCTGATGAGCTGACTCACTGGAAAAGACACTGATGCTGGGAAAGATTGAAGGCAACAGGAGAAGGGGGCAGCAGAGGATGAGATGGTTAGACAGCATCACCTACTCAATGAACATGAATTTGAGCAAACTCCAGGAGATAGTGCAGGAAAGGGAAGCCTGGCATGCTGCAGTTCATGGGGCCACAAAGAATTGGACATGGATTAGCAACTAAACAACAAGAAGAACAACATCATTTCTTGCTATGTTATCATTTTTTCTTTACAAATTTTTGTTTTTCACAATTATTATTAATTGGAGAAGGCAATGACACCCCACTCCAGTACTCTTGCCTGGAAAATCCCATGGGTGGAGGAGCCTGGTAGGCTGCAGTCCATGGGGTTGCTAAGAGTCAGATACGACTGAGTGACTTGACTTTTTCTTTATAAATTTTTGTCATTCACTATTATTAATATGAACATGAAATTCAGGAAAGAGATTCAGATTTGTAGTGTTAAGACCTAGGACCATGTCTCAAAACAATAATTCATTTTGGCAAATCATAAAATTCTTTTTAGCCTCAGCTTCCCCTTCTGTGAAATGGGATTGTTAAACTTCTGCCATACCTACCATGCACAGTAGTTAAAATGAGCAAGACATATAAACAGGAGCTTTCCTGGCGGTCCATTGGTAAATAATCCACCTAGCAAGGCAGGGGACATAGGTTCCATCCCTGGTTCGGGAAGATTCCATACACCGCAGAGCACGAATCCGGCACCACAACTACTGAGCCTGCACTCTGGAGCCTGTGAGCCACAACTACTAAGCCCACGTGCTCTTGAGCCTGTGCTCTGCAACGAGAGAACCCACCTCAATGAGAAGCCTACGCACTGCAGGGAAGAGTAGCCCATACTCACCACAACTAGAAGCCCTCGTGCAGCAGTGAAGATCCAGTGCAACCATAAAATAAAACAAAATGTATAAATAATGCACTTGGTGTGTCTCCCAGTTTTTATCTATGCAAGATTTATGGTCCTGGGGTATGGATGTATAACCTTGAGACTCCGGGGATAAATGTAAGCCAGCTGTACAAACACAAATTTTCTTTGCTTTACTTGTTTTTTAAAATAAAAAATGCATATGACTTCTTAATTATATTCCTTAATATATTGGACATTACATGTAATAACATTTTTATAGCCACCTCTGAGTAAAATTAATGCCATGAAAAGACATACTTTGGCTTTAAAAATTTCATGACTTACAGCTATTCTATAAATACAACTGCTTTGTACATTGTGGACATTTTACACATCTGAATCATTTTTATAGATAAAGAAGGAAAAAAAAACCTCTGTGAAATGAGTTAATAATAATTCTCATTTCTCTAATAAAATAATATGCTTGAATGAGATTAAAGAAGGCCAAAAACATGTGACACAGTGATAAATATAAATATTCTGTAATGGTTACCCAAAGTCCACATAAAGGAGTTATTGAAACAGACAGCAGAATACCTAAAAAATTATATATAAGAAGAGAATGACATAAATATCTTTTCAGAAGGTAATACTAAATACTTCATAGGTCTCATAAAAATCAATAGCCTTAGACACCACCTTACATAATATCAGTCAGTTCAGTCGCTCAGTTGTGTCTGACTCTTTGCAACCCCATGGACTGCAGCATGCCAGGCTTCCCTGTCCGTCACCCACTCCTGGAGTTTACTCAAACTCATGTCTGAGTCAGTAATGCCATCCAACCATCTCATCCTCTGTTGTTCCCTTCTCCTACCTTCAATCTTTCCCAGCATCAGAATCCTTTCAAATGAGTCAGTTCTTCACATCAGGTGACCAAAGTATTGGAGTTTCAACTTCAGCATCTGTCCTTTCAATGAATATTCAGGACTGATTTCCTTTAGGATTGGCTGGTTGGATCTCCTTGCAGTTCAAGGAACTCTCAAGAGTCCTATACATAATATAGGAAGCCTTTTACTGATCATGGCAAAGTAATAGAAGAGGGCAATTCAGTGGCAATTTAAGCAATCTAGTCTTATCAACAGCTGTTAAGCCATTTCTAAGACCAATGGATATATTAACCACTTTGACACTCAAGACGAATAATTGGTTCAAGGTACAACATGATTTGCTTTTGTGTAGGAGTTCATTGGATCATTCCTGAGTCATTCTGGTTCTTTTACAGAGTTGTGTTGGGGAGGCTGGGACTGCATTGCTTTCTAAATGTTCACATATATCCAGAGGCCTTCTTTACACAAGAAAATCTTAGGTTAGTGAACATTTAAATGTCAGTATTTGACTGATGTCCACAGAGGTTCTTTACATTTTAAAACTATTGAAGAAATCATACAAGGTCATCTAGAGTGGATAGAGGGTCATGTATCCTTAAGTTACTACTCCAGCCTTACCATGGCTTTATCACTGGGGCTATTCTTCAAAAAACAAACAAAAAAATGAGTTTCTATGGAAGCTGAATCATATGATATATGATACAACAAACAAAAGATTGCATAAATATAAAATGGTTAAAATTTACAAGGTGACTATAATCTTTCAATTTTTATGCTTCTACATTACATCTTTACAATTTCATTCAGCTGTTCATTCTTTTTAAAGTTGGTTAAACTGCTCCATTTAAGAATTTATGTACTAGATTCCTTACAAATGTGGAACATAATTATCTGTGAATTCTATTCTGAACATGGCAATTCTGAATCATTGTCACTTGAGCCTCAAAGATAAAAATAAGTCATATTTATGTTTACTTGAACTTATTGCATCTAATGGGATTCCCAGGTGGCTCAGTGGTAAAGAATCCACCTGCCAACGCAGGATATCCAAGAGACACAGGTCTGATCCCTGGGTGGGGAAGATCACCTGGAGGAGGAAATGGCAACCCATGCAAGTATTCTTGGCTGGAAAATTCCATGGACAGAGGAGCCTGGCAGGCTACAGTCCATTGAATTGCAAAGAGCCTAATATCTAATTTTCTAATAATTTTTTTCCATCTTTAGCCAAATACTGAAAAAGTTAGATTCCTCAACACTGAATATACTATATCTTCCCCGAATACTTTTCAGCTCAAAGTCCTGCCAATGTTGGTGATTCCAAAATAATGTATGTATCCTTTTCAGCAATTTAGCTTTCTATTATGTAAATTCAAAGACAAAAGTACCCCATGTCCAGATATTGTAGAGTCCACTCTCTAATTCATGCATCAGCTGGGAACAGGAGTTGGGAGAGCAATTCAGTTGTGGTGAGACTTCCAGAAACTGACCAATCCAATGCACTTCAGTTTAGTTCAGTTGCTCAGTCCTGTCTGACTTTTTGCAACCCCATGGACTGCAGCACGCTGGGCCTCCCTGTCCATCAACAACTCCTGGACCTTGCTCAGACTCATGTCTATTGAGTCGGTGATGCCAACCATCTCATTCTCTGTTGTTCCCTTCTCTTTCCACCTTCAATCTTTCCCAGCATCAGGATCTTTTCCAAAAAAACAACTCTTCACATCAAGTGGCCAAAGTATTGGAGTTTCAGCTTCAGGATCAGTCCTTCAAATGAACACCCAGGACTGATTTCATTTAGGATGGATCTCCTTGCAGTCCAAGGGACTCTCAAGAGTCTTCTCCAACACCATAGTTCAAAAGCATCAATTCTTCAGCACTCAGCTTTCTTTATAGTCCAACTCTCACATCCATATATGACTACTGGAAAAACCATAGCTTTGACTAGATGGACCTTTTTTGGCAAAGTAATGTCTCTGCTTTTTAATATGCTGCCTGCTGCTGCTGCTGCTAAGTTGCTTCAGTCATGTCCAACTCTGTGTGACCCCATCGACGGCAGGGTACCAGGCTCCCATGTCCCTGGGATTCTCCAGGCAAGAACACTGGAGTGGGTTACCGTTTCCTTTTCCAATGCATGAAAGTGAAAAGTGAAAGTGAAGTTGCTCAGTCATGTCCAACTCTTCGTGACCCCATGGACTGCAGCCTACCAGGCTCCTCCGCCCATGGGATTTTCCAGGCAAGAGTACTGGAGTGGGGTGCAATTGCCTTCTCCCAATATGCTGTCCAAGTTGGTCATAACTTTTCTTCTAAGAAGCAAGCGTCTTTTAATTTCATGGCTATAGTCACCATCTGCAGTGATTTTGGAGCCCAAAATAACAAAGCCTCTCACTGTTTCCACTATTTCTCCATCAATTTGCCATGAAGTGATGGGACCAGATGCCATGATCTTAGTTTTCTGAATGTTGAGTTTTAAGCCAACTTTTTCACTCTCCTCTTTCACTTTCATCAAGAGGGTCCTTAGTTCTTCTCTTTCTGCCAGAAGAGTGGTGTCATCTGCATATCTGATATTTCTTCCAGCAACCTTGATTCCAGCTTGTGCTTCATCCAGCCCAGTGTTTCTCATGATGTACTCTGCCCTTCAGTCAGAGTTTATAATGAGGCTGGTTGGCTGAGAATGTGAAACAACACAAATATTCTGCCAGAAGAGTGGTGTCATCTGCATATCTGATATTTCTTCCAGCAACCTTGATTCCAGCTTGTGCTTCATCCAGCCCAGTGTTTCTCATGATGTACTCTGCCCTTCAGTCAGAGTTTATAATGAGGCTGGTTGGCTGAGAATGTGAAACAACACAAATTGGCCAATTTTAACTTATTTTCACCATCTATTAATTCACTTGATGGGAGAAATAACTCAGCTACATTTCCCAGTTCTTAAACAAGCAAGATTTTATCTTTAATCTCTCTTTTGCCTCTACTCAGATTTCTACCCAAGTTACCACCATTATTCTATGGGACATTCATTTATCAATTTAAGAAATATTTGCTGTATATCAGCTATGTGCTAAGCATCTCTCCTTGGCACTGAAGATGTGGCAATGAACAAAACAGATGAATATATCTGCCCTCATGAAGCTTATATTGGGAGATGAGGGTGTAAGATATTAGAATAATTAAAGTGCTGGTTAGAAAAACAAAGCAGGAAGGGGGATTAGGGAATTTCAGAGTGGGAGGTGGGGTTTGTAATTATGTCCAGGGTGGCCAGAGGAGGACTCATTGAGAAAGGGGGCATTTAAAGGGGGATCAAAAGGAAGAGTTGGGATAAGCCTTGTGGCTATTAAGGGAAAGAACCCAGGTACAGCAGAATAACAATCTCTTCTCTTGTTCTGAGAACAGGAGGAGGAGAAACTAATGACAGAAGTTGGGAGATCATAATTCAGGTGAGACATGGGTGGTGGCAGTGGAGGCAGAGAGAATTGGCCAGATTCTTGAAATATTCTTAAAGCAGAGCCAACAGGATTTGTTCAAAGATCACATATGAGTGTGAAAGGAAAAAATAAAATAAAAGATGAGGGAAACCTTAAGATTTGGGCCTAAGCCTCTGAGAAAAGAAAACTAAAGGCTGTAAAAGGAACAGTGGAAACTCTTAAGAAGCGAGTTTTAAATATGTTAGGTCTGTGGTGTTGACTGGATATCCAAGTGAAGAGAGTGAAGAGCTAGATGTCTGAAATTCAAGGGAGTAATCTAAACCAGATATATAAGATTTAGAGACACATGCCTAAAGATGGTATTTAATCCTCTGAACTGGATAAAATCACCTGATGAGTGAATATAGATGGTAAAAGAAGTTCATTGATGGATTAAACTCCAAGGTTGATTTTAGTCTGTTATCTTTCTGTTTCTTAAATCCTTTGTATATTTTAGTTTGGTTCTTTTTATGGGGGGAAGAGGTAGTATAAGCATGCTTTTTATTACTAACTTTTAGGCTGGCTTACTTCTAAAATATCATTTGGGACTTAATCATAGCTAATATATTTTAGTGATATTTTACTCTAAATTTTTAATGTATTTTTAATACCTAATATATAGAGAAAAATAGTACATTTTAATAATTCTCATAGTAAAATTTCCATAATATGTATGATTATCTTGTTAATAACATTTTTCATTATTTAAAAAATAACATAGGAGAGATTAATATTTCAAATCCTGGCACTTGTGTCCCAAACATCTAACATCCTGTCTCATATACAGAATGTGTTCACTATACATTGATCAAAGGAGAAGTTATGCATATTAATTTATTGGAAATATGAGAAATTTGAAAAATAAATTTTATTAACTGAATTTTAAAAATAGCATTTTAACTATTCCTTAATAATAAGATTTTTTTAATTTTATTTTTTTACTTTACAATACTGTATTGGTTTTGCCATACATTGATATGAATCCACCACAGGTGTACATGAGTTCCCAACCCTGAACCCCCCTCCCACCTCCCTCCCCATATCATTTCTCTGGGTCATCCTGTGCACCAGCCCAAAGCATCCTGTATCCTGTATTGAACCTAGACTAGCGATATGTTTCTTACATGATAGTACACGTTTCAATGCTAGTCTCCCAAATCATCCCACCCTCTCCCTCTCCCACAGAATCCAAAAGTCTGTTGTTTACATCTGTGTCTCTTTTGCTGTCTTGCATACAGGGTCCTCATTACCATCTTTCTAAATTCCATATATATGTGTTAGTATACTGTATTGGTGTTTTTCTTTCTGGCTTACTTCACTCTGTATAATTGGTTCCAGTTTCATCCATCTTATTAGAACTGATTCAAATGTATTCTTTTTAATGGCTGAGTAATACTCCATTGTGTATATATACCACAGCTTTCTTATCCATTCATCCGCTGATGGACATCTAGGTTGTTTCCATGTCCTGGCTATTATAAACAGTGCTGCAATGAACATTGGGGTACATGTGTCTCTTTCTATTCTGGTTTCCTCGGTGTGTATGCCCAGCAGTGGGATTGCTGGGTCATAAGGCAGTTCTATTTGCAATTTCTTAAGGAATCTCCACACTGTTCTCCATAGTGGCTGTACTAGTTTGCATTCCCACCAACAGTGTAAAAGGGTTCCCTTTTCTCCACACCCTCTCCAGCATTTATTGCTTGCAGACTTTTGGATCGCAGCCATTCTGACTGGTGTGAAGTGGTATCTCATTGTGGTCTTGATTTGCATTTCTCTGATAATGAGTGACGTTGAGCATCTTTTCATGTGTTTGTTAGCCATCCGTATGTCTTCTTTGGAGAAATGTCTATTTAGTTCTTTGGCCCATTTTTTGATTGGGTCGTTTATTTTTCTGGAATTGAGCTGTATAAGTTGCTTGTATATTTTTGAGATTAGTTGTTTGTCAGTTGCTTCATTTGCTATTATTTTCTCCCATTCAGAGGGTTGTCTTTTCACCTTGCTTATAGTTTCCTTTGTTGTGCAGAAGCTTTTAATTTTAATTAGATCCCATTTGTTTATATTTGCTTTTATTTCCAGTATTCTGGGAGGCGGATCATTGAGGATCCTGCTGTGATTTATGTCGGAGAGTGTTTTGCCTATGTTCTCCTCTAGGAGTTTTATAGTTTCTGGTCTTACATTTAGATCTTTAATCCATTTTGAGTTTATTTTTGTGTGTGGTGTTAGAAAGTGATCTAGTTTCATTCTTTTACAAGTGGTTGACCAGTTTTCCCAGCACCACTTGTTAAAGAGATTGTCTTTACTCCATTGTATATTCTTGCCTCCTTTGTCAAAGATAAGGTGTCCATATGTGTGTGGATTTATCTCTGGGCTTTCTATTTTGTTCCATTGATCTATATTTCTGTCTTTGTGCCAGTACCACACTGTCTTGATGACTGTGGCTTTGTAGTAGAGCCTGAAGTCAGGTAAGTTGATTCCTCCAGTTCCATTCTTCTTTCTCAAAATTGCTTTGGCTATTCGAGGTTTTTTGTATTTCCATACAAATCTTGAAATTATTTGTTCTAGTTCTGTGAAAAATACCGCTGGTAGCTTGATAGGGATTGCATTGAATCTGTAGATTGCTTTGGGTAATATATTCATTTTCACTATATTGATTCTTCCAATCCATGAACATGGTATATTTCTCCATCTATTAGTGTCCTCTTTGATTTCTTTCATCAGTGTTTTATAGTTTTCTATATATAAGTCTTTAGTTTCTTTAGGTAGATATATTCCTAAGTATTTTATTCTTTTCGTTGCAATGGTGAATGGAATTGTTTCCTTAATTTCGTTTTCTACTTTCTCATTATTAGTGTATAGGAATGCAAGGGATTTCTGTGTGTTGATTTTATATCCTGCAACTTTACTATATTCATTGATTAGCTCTAGTAATTTTCTGGTGGAGTCTTTAGGGTTTTCTATGTAGAGGATCATGTCATCTGCAAACAGTGAGAGTTTTACTTCTTCTTTTCCAATTTGGATTCCTTTTATTTCTTTTTCTGCTCTGATTGCTGTGGCCAAAACTTCCAGAACTATGTTGAATAGTAGCGGTGAAAGTGGACATCCTTGTCTTGTTCCTGACTTTAGGGGAAATGCTTTCAATTTTTCACCATTGAGGATAATGTTTGCTGTGGGTTTGTCATATATAGCTTTTATTATGTTGAGGTATGTTCCTTCTATTCCTGCTTTCTGGAGAGTTTTTATCATAAATGGATGTTGAATTTTATCAAAGGCCTTCTCTGCATCTATTGAGATAATCATATGGCATTTATTTTTCAATTTGTTAATGTGGTGAATTACATTGATTGATTTGCGAATATTGAAGAATCCTTGCATTCCTGGGATAAAGCCTACTTGGTCATGGTGTATGATCTTTTTAATGTGTTGTTGGATTCTGATTGCTAGAATTTTGTTGAGGATTTTTGCATCTATGTTCATCAGTGATATTGGCCTGTAGTTTTCTTTTTTTGTGGCATCTTTGTCAGGTTTTGGTATTAGGGTGATGGTGGCCTCATAGAATGAGTTTGGAAGTTTACCTTCCTCTGCAATTTTCTGGAAGAGTTTGAGTAGGATAGGTGTTAGCTCTTCTCGAAATTTTTGGTAGAATTCAGCTGTGAAGCCGTCTGGACCTGGGCTTTTGTTTGCTGGAAGATTTCTGATTACAGTTTCAATTTCCGTGCTTGTGATGGGTCTGTTAAGATTTTCTATTTCTTCCTGGTTCAGTTTTGGAAAGTTGTATTTTTCTAAGAATTTGTCCATTTCTTCCACGTTGTCCAATTTATTGGCATATAATTGCTGATAGTAGTCTCTTATGATTCTTTGTATTTCTGTGTTGTCTGTTGTGATCTCTCCATTTTCATTTCTGATTTTATTGATTTGATTTTTCTCCCTTTGTTTCTTGATGAGTCTGGCTAATGGTTTGTCAATTTTATTTATCTTTTCAAAAAACCAGCTTTTGGCTTTGTTGATTTTTGCTATGGTCTCTTTTGTTTCTTTTGCATTTATTTCTGCCCTAATTTTTAAGATTTCTTTCCTTCTACTAACTCTGGGGTTCTCCATTTCTTCCTTTTCTAGTTGCTTTAGGTGTAGAGTTAGGTTATTTATTTGACTTTTTTCTTGTTTCCTGAGGTATGCCTGTATTGCTATGAACTTTCCTCTTAGCACTGCTTTTATAGTGTCCCACAGGTTTTGGGTTGTTGTGTTTTCATTTTCATTCATTTCTATGCACATTTTGATTTCTTTTTTGATTTCTTCTGTGATTTGTTGGTTATTCAGAAGCGTATTGTTCAGCCTCCAAATGTTGGAATTTTTAATAGTTTTTCTCCTGTAATTGAGATCTAATCTTAATGCATTATGGTCAGAAAAGATGCTTGGAATGATTTCGATTTTTTTGAATTTATCAAGGTTAGATTTATGTCCCAGGATGTGATCTATCCTGGAGAAGGTTCCGTGAGCACTTGAGAAAAAGGTGAAATTCATTGTTTTGGGGTGAAATGTCCTATAGATATCAATTAGGTCTAACTGGTCTATTGTATCATTTAAAGTTTGCGTTTCTTTGTTAATTTTCTGGTTAGTTGATCTGTCCATAGGTGTGAGTGGGGTATTAAAGTCTCCCACTATTATTGTGTTATTGTCAATTTCCCCTTTCATACTTGTTAGCATTTGTCTTACATATTGCGGTGCTCCTATGTTGGGTGCATATATATTTATAATTGTTATATCTTCTTCTTGGATTGATCCTTTGATCATTATGTAGTGGCCTTCTTTGTCTCTTTTCACAGCCTTTGTTTTAAAGTCTATTTTATCAGATATGAGTATTGCCACTCCTGCTTTCTTTTGGTCTCTATTTGCGTGATATATCTTTTTCCAGCCCTTCACTTTCAGTCTGTATGTGTCCCTTGTTTTGAGGTGGGTTTCTTGTAGGCAGCATATATAGGGGTCTTGTTTTTGTATCCATTCAGCCAGTCTTTGCCTTTTGGTTGGGGCATTCAACCCATTTACGTTTAAGGTAATTATTGATAAGTATGATCCCGTTGCCATTTACTTTATTGTTTTGGGTTCGGGTTTATACACCCTTTTTGTGTTTCCTGTCTAGAGAATATCCTTTAGCATTTGTTGGAGAGCTGGTTTGGTGGTGCTGAATTCTCTCAGCTTTTGCTTGTCTGTAAAGCTTCTGATTTCTCCTTCGTATTTGAATGAGATCCTTGCTGGGTACAGTAATCTGGGCTGTAGGTTATTTTCGTTCAACACTTTAAGTATGTCTTGCCATTCCCTCCTGGCCTGAAGAGTTTCTATTGAAAGATCAGCTGTTATCCTTATGGGAATCCCCTTGTGTGTTATTTGTTGTTTTTCCCTTGCTGCTTTTAATATTTGTTCTTTGTGTTTGATCTTTGTTAATTTGATTAATATGTGTCTTGGGGTGTTTCGCCTTGGGTTTATCCTATTTGGAACTCTCTGGGTTTCTTGGACTTGGGTGATTATTTCCTTCCCCATTTTAGGGAAGTTTTCAACTATTATCTCCTCAAGGATTTTCTCATGGTCTTTCTTTTTGTCTTCTTCTTCTGGGACTCCTATAATTCGAATGTTGGAGCGTTTCATATTGTCCTGGAGGTCTCTGAGATTGTCCTCATTTCTTTTAATTCGTTTTTCTTTTTTCCTCTCTGATTCATTTATTTCTACCATTCTATCTTCTATTTCACTAATCCTATCTTCTGCCTCCATTATTCTACTATTTGTTGCCTCCAGAGTGTTTCTGAGCTCATTTATTGCATTATTCATTATGTATTGACTCTTTTTTATTTCTTCTAGGTCCTTGTTAAACCTTTCTTGCATTTTCTCAATCCTTGTCTCCAGGCTATTTATCTGTGATTCCATTTTGATTTCAAGATTTTGGATCATTTTCACTATCATTATTTGGAATTCTTTATCAGGTAGATTTCCTATCTCTTCCTCTTTTGTTTGGCTTGGTGGGCATTTATCCTGTTCCTTTACCTGCTGGGTATTCCTCTGTCTCTTCATCTTGGTTATATTACTGCGTTTGGGGTGGCCTTTCTGTATTCTAGCAGTTTGTGGAGTTCTCTTTATTATGGAGTTTCCTCACTGTGGGTGGGGTTGTATCAGTGGCTTGTCAAGGTTTCTTGGTTAGGGAGGCTTGTGTTGGAGTTCTGGTGAGTGGAGCTGGATTTCTTCTCTCTGGAATGCAATGAAGTGTCCAGTAATGAGTTATGAGATATCAATGGTTTTGGAGTAACTAGAGCTGCCTGTATGTTGAAGCTCAGGGGTGTGTTCTTGTGTTTCTGGAGAATTTGTGTGGTATGTCTTACTTTGAAACTTGTTGGCCCTTGGGTGGTGCTTGGTTTCAGTGTAGGTATGGAGGCATTTGATGAGCTCCTATCAATTAATGTTCCCTGAAGTCAGGAGTTCTCTGATGTTCTCAGGATTTGGACTCAAGCCTCCTGCTTCTGGTTTTCAGTTTTATTTTTACAGTAGTCTCAAGACTTCTCCATCTATACAGCACTGATGATAAAACATCTAGGTTAGATATGAAAAGTTTCTCCACACTAAGGGACACCCAGAGAGGTTCACTGAGTTACATGGAGAAGAGAAGAGGGAGGGAGGAGTTAGAGGTGACTGGAATGAGATGTGGTGGGATCAGAAGAGGAGAGAGCAAGCTAGCCACTAATCACTTCCTTATGTGTGCTCCACTGTCTGGACTGCTCAGAGATATTCATGGAGTTATACAGAGAAGAGGAGAGGGAGGAAGGAGACAGAGGTGGCCAGGAGGGTAAAAGTGGGAAATGAAAAGAAGAGAGACAGATCCAGCCAGCAAACAGTTCCCTAAGTGTTCTCCACCATCTGGAACACAGAGATTCACAGAGTTGAGTAGAGAAGAGAAAGGGGAGGGAGGAGACAGAGGCAACCTGGTGGAGAAAAAGGAGAATCCAAAGGAGGAGAGAGTGGTCAAGCCAGTAATCTTGCTCTCAAGTAAAAATGGGTACTGAATATTGGGTTTTTAAAGGTACAAAATTGATAAATACCAAAAAGCAAAGATTAAAAATCTAGAGTAGAGGTTGGATTTTCAAATATAAAATATTAAAGAAAAGACAAAGAAGAAGATAGAAAAAAAANAATCCAAAGGAGGAGAGAGTGGTCAAGCCAGTAATCTTGCTCTCAAGTAAAAATGGGTACTGAATATTGGGTTTTTAAAGGTACAAAATTGATAAATACCAAAAAGCAAAGATTAAAAATCTAGAGTAGAGGTTGGATTTTCAAATATAAAATATTAAAGAAAAGACAAAGAAGAAGACAGAAAAAAAAAGTTACAAGAATTATTAAAAAAAAAAAAAAACCACAAAAGAATATATATATATATATATATATGGCATTTACTTTAAGAAACTAAAAATTAAAAAATGTTAAAATAAAAAAAGAAGAAAAAGAAAAGAAGAAAAAACAAAAACAAAAAAAAGAATGATAGTAAAAATAGTAAATGTATATCTGGGACTTTCTCTAGTGTTGTGGGCAGTGTGGGGTCAGTTCATTTTTGTATAGTTCCTTGGTCTGACTTATATTTCTTAAGATCTATATTTCCAAGGCAGTTCCCTCTGTTTTAGCTTCTTCTGTTTGCTGGTCTCTTCACTGTCTGTTTTCTGCCCTGATACAAGGGGGACAGTGGTGGACACTTTTTTTTTTTTTCAGGCTCACTTGTTCAGTTGCTCTGTGGGGAGGGGGGCATGCTGCAAACAAATAACACTGGCGTGTGTTCATAGTGTCTCAGCCCCGCTGGGCCTGTCCCCACTCACAGCGCACACTGCTCAGGCTCTAGGTTGCTCCACCGGGAACTGTCTCAGGCTGGCCCTGGGCTGCATGCACCTCCCTGGTCTACGCTGCTCAACTTCAGGCACTCATGTAGTTCTCAGAGGTGCACACTCAGTTGGGCCTGCGTTTTGTGCCCTTCCCAGGTCTGAGCAGGTTGGGAGTTTGGTGAGTGTGGTTGCTGCGACTTATCACCTTTCCTATCCCTGCTGCTCAGTTTTCTGGGTGTACAACTGGTGCCCCTTTTTAGGCAGATGGTGACTATCCAGAACCCCAAGAAGTCTTAGTTAGCAAAGAAACATGCTTGCAGTTTGGAAGTTTTTCTGGGGCTGCGATTGCCCCTTTCCAGCCCTTCTGGCTCTGGCTACTTGTCACCAGAGGGGGATGGTCTACAGCGGGCTAATTCTGTTCCATCCTTTGTTCTGTGCACGGTCCTGTTTTTGAAGACAATGATCTGCTTTTCAGGGTGCCTGATGTCTTCTGCCAGAATTCAGAAGTTGTTTTGTGAAGTTTACTCAGTGTTGAAATGTTCTTTTGATGAATTTGTGAGGGAGAAAGTGGTCTCCCCATCCTATTCCTCTGCCATCTTAGCACCACCCCCAATACTAAGATTTTTAAAGTTATTTTTAATTTTGAAAGTTATATAATTATAGAAATACAGTGAATATAGAAATTTNTTGAGATGTTCTTTTGATGAATTTGTGAGGGAGAAAGTGGTGTCCCCGTCCTATTCTTCTGCCATCTTAGTATATCTCTGCAAACATGTTCTATAATCCTGGGTAATTTCTCAAGTTTTTTGGTTTGATAATGTCTTCTTTTCTCTTTTCTGTTATTCAGATGTTAGAGTTTATAAGCTAATTGTGTTTTCTCTTTCTCTTTCCTCCTGTATCTCCTGTTGAATATTCCATTCCAACCACCTACTTATCTTTCTAAAACAACTCTCTACTTTGTCACTTGCATATTTTAGAAGTTTTCTGAGCAATAACCATGAGGGAGAAAGAGGCTTAAATATGATATTAACCATGAGGGGAAAGGATAAAGGTACAAAAGGTTTTATAAGCTCATCTAGGAAAATAAAGAGGTATTTAATGACTAGTAACAATGGAATTCTTCAGCTCTGAGCCAAAAGAGAGAATATAAGATTAACTATAAGGAAGGGATAACATTTAATAAGTAACTGAAGGCTTTATACTTGTCTTACTCTGCTTAGGCTACTATAACCTTAGGCTACTACCTTCTACTGAATGACCTAACAGAAAGATTTGTTTCATGTAGGTCTGAAGACTGGGAGTTTAAGATAAGTCTACCAGCATGCAAGGGATCTGTGAGTGCCTTCTTCCTTATTTACAGATGGATATCTTCTTGATATGTCACCACAGAGCAGAAACAGACAGAGAAAAGACAAACTCTTTGATATATCTTTTTATAAGGACAGTAATTTCATCATGAGGGCTCGACTTTCATGACATAATCATCTCCCAAAGGCCCCCATCTCCAAATACAGTTGTCCTTCCATATCTGCAGGTTCTGAATTCTCGGGTTCAACCAACTAAAAACAGAGGAAAAAATAGTTTAAAAAAATCCTTTCATAAAATCCCTAAAAACAAAATTTAAATTTGCCTCATGCTGCCACATATTTACATATTATAATTACATAACATTTACACTGGTGGCTCACTTGGTAAAGAATCCACCTGCAATGTAGGAAACCCAGGTTCAACCCCTGGGGAGAGTAGATCCTGGAAAAGGAAATGGCAACCCACTGCAGTATTCTTGCCTGAAAAATCCCACAGATAGAGAAGCCTGGTGGGCTACAGTCCATGCAGTTGCAAAGAATCAGGCACAACTGAGCCTCTGAGCGTATCTACTCTGTATTAAGTATTATAAGTAATCTAGAGATGATTTAAAGTATATGAAAGGATGTCTGTGGGTTATATACAAATACTATGTCCTTTTATATAAGAAACTTGAACATCCATGGAGATTATTATTTCAAAGGGTCTTGCAACCAGTTCCCCACAGATACCCAAGGATGATTATACTATTACATTTGAGATTAGGTTTTATCATGTGAATTCTCGGGGAAGAAGAGGAACATAAATATTCATTCATAGCAATACTTGTTACTTTTAGGTAATTTAAATAACACAGAAACTAACATAACATAGTAAAGCAATTGGACAAGAAATCCAAAATTCCATCCACTGAGAAAGATTTAAAAAAAAAACTTAAAATCTCGCTTCTTTTATCTTATTAGTGAAACGGAAGTAATAATATTTTTTATCTGATTGCTTTTTCTGACTTCTCACAACACTCTATAGGACAGTGGGAAGTAGCACTCTTTAACATTTCTTTGTGGACAATATAATAAGGAGTCATGTTGATCATAAGCCTTGTCATGAATTAACATCTCTAATTAATACAGAATGTCTTATTGACTAAAAATTATGACTTGGAAATTAAAATGAACACTTCCCATTGAGCTTTAATATCACCATAATCAATTCTGGAATCTTTAGTTTTAAATTTCAATGTTTTAAAATTTAGCTGCTAAAAATAAATTAGAAAAAGAATCAAAGGGAAGATAAATCAAACTAGATACATATGTTATTACTTAATTAAAGATTATCTGAAATATAAATGCCATTTCAGACAGAAGCAAGTTCTCTACTAAATGATGGTGTTTTATCATAACTTATCTGAAACTGTGGAGTAAGCTTTCTATAAAAACACAATGAGAAACACTGTGTCTGACTTGTGGTCACTACCAAGGCCTTCTGTTCCTTCTTTCTCTTAAGAATTCCTCCTGGCAATACTTTTGAGTCAGTGAAACACATTGTGTGTGTGTGTGTGTGTAAATCGAAGAAGTAATATATATATATATGTGTGTGTGTATATATGTGTGTGTGTGTGTGCATAGTATAATGTGTTCATCATAAGCACTTATAAAAAGTCAATGCCCTTATTATTATTCTGATTCTAAATTCTGTTATCATTCTATCATGTGATATTATTATTTCCCCAAGGGTATCACTGCTGAGAAAATTTACCTAGAGATTCCTACCTGTGTAAAGGCTCCAAGTTCAGTTCAGTCGCTCAGTCGTGTCCGACTTTTTGCGACCCCACGAATCGCAGCACGCCAGGCCTCCCTGTCCATCACCAACTCCCGGAGTTCACTCAGATTCACGTCCATCGAGTCAGTGATGCCATCCAGCCATCTCATCGTTTGTCCAAATCAAACTTTAAAAATACAGCATTTATTCCTACAGCACAAAGTTTTAGCTTGCTTTGTTTCTTTCAGGTAAATTGTATTGCTTTGACAGTAAGTCACATTTATAGTCAATTTTAAGTGAGTATGAAATAGTTTTCTTATTTCCCTATAGATATGAACTTAATAGACCATTATGGCGACACGGAACAGAACAGCGTCTCCAGATCACGTTTTGAGTGCCCTCTAGCGGTCACTCAATCAGTAACATTCAAGGAACCTGAAACTAGCAGCCTAGAAATAATCACCAGAGATTTTCAGATGCTCCCTCTTTTCCAATTAAGAGATTGATCCTCAGAGAGGAAGAGAAAATTGTCTTCTGCTACAATTCTTTGAAAAATTCAAATTAGAGTCAAACTTACTAATAATATTTTCAACTATAAATTCTTATTAATATTTCAACTCTTCTTTTTAAATGAATACCATTATAAATAAAACTTAAAACTGATATAATGAATACCATTTGTAGAAACTGTAAAACTGACATAAGGATTTTTTTAGTAAATGTGACTTCCCTTTCCTTTGCTATTCTTCCATTACTGTTTTCCTTTCTCCCTCCCTTCCTGCCTTCCTTCTAAGCATCCTTATTAAGCTTTTCTCACTGCTTTCTTTAGTACTTTTAGAAACTTTTATCTAGATGATATTTTAACACTTAAAAGGGTCTGACAGCTTAACAAACTTTTTCTAATTAAACTGCTAGATGGATGATGATTGAGTAAATGAGTCCATCACAACTACAAATGAGTATCATCCACATAGAGCATCTTAATTAACAATACAATCTTCTCATTCATGTTGAATTTCATATTATAATAGCTTTTTAAGTAGATATATTTTTTGATAATTGATCAAATTTATAAGCTATCATATATGTTTTGCTCTCTGAACACATTTTATAAATAAAATTTATAAATAGGTCTTTTTCTTCTCATTGTTTTGGAATTTTATTTAAATGTGGTTTACTTACCTTTTAATTCATATTCTCAGGAAACGTTTTCTGTGTTAAATGTGTATTTTAGACACAATTTAGAAAGTAAAGTAAATATTCTCATCTTCAGTTCAGTTCAGTTGCTCAGTCCTCTCCGACTCTTTGTGACCCCATGGGCTGCAGCACACCGGGCTTCCCTGTCCATCACCAACTCCCGGAGTTCACCCAAACTCGTGTCCATCGAGTCGGTGATGCCATCCAGCCATCTCATCCTCGGTCGTCTCCTTCTCCTCCTGCCCCCAATCCCTCCCAGCATCAGAGTCTTTTCCAATGAATCAACTCTTCGCATGAAGTGGCCAAAGTACTGGAGTTTCAGCTTTAGCATCATTCCTTCCAAAGAACACCCAGAACTGATCTCCTTTAGAATGGACTGGTTGGATCTCCTTGCAGTCCAAGGGACTCTCAAGAGTTTTCTCCAACACCACAGTTCAGAAGCATCAATTCTTTGGCACTCAGCTTTCTTCACAGTCCAACTCTCACATTCTCATCTTCAGGGAATTTATTTTTCAAAAATGTTTAAAAGATAAATATAATAACCATAAGACAATAAATATTTAATTTTCATCATTAAGTTAATATTTTACATGAGCTCTATTTTCTGTCTGACATTGTCCTTTGCTGAGGATATCTTCACAAACATGAAAAAAAAATAGGAAAATTCACTATATTTAATAAATATATTTAAATAATCATATCAGAAATAATTACAACTTATATTACCTTTTTGTATTGTATTCTTTTCTACAAATGTTACCTTCAGGAACAACTTTAGACAGATTATTGAAGAGTAAACAATAACGAGAATATTAAGTGAAATAAAATCTCTAACATCACTTAGCACAGTGCTTAATTTATGGAGTGTGAAATATGCATTAGCTGTCATTATTGTAAAATAATTTAGAGCTTATATATAATTTAAACAAAGGAAGAGAAAACTAAAGGGATATGTATGAGCTGTATAAAAATCATTTCTACATACATATTTAATATCATATTTTCTGTTTTATTTCCTCTTGCTGATAGTCTCAGATTTGAAATTATAAAAACTTAAAGAGAGTCAGCCTCAGTGGTAAGCCTTGTTTTAGGAATTTGTCACCTAATTTCATTTGACAAAATTAACTCTGCTTCTATCCAGGGCTAACCAGGGACTATCTCTTTCTTTCTAGGCATAGGTCAACTGGTGAGTTTCCTGGAAGAAGGGTATGAGAGTTATGGGAGGGTTAGCTCGACAGTTAGCTATCAATTGTAGCTTGGTAAAAGTACATACAGTTTACAAGTGTTCGTGTATAGTTCAGTTTTATACATTGAACTTCAACTCCAAACTGAATGACTCTTTTAAATATTGTTCATAGCACTCTATTGAATAATATTTTTTGAAGCAATAGCAACTGTGGATCCAGTTGGCCTCCATTCACTTCTGAATTCAAGGAGAATATCCTATAAATGACAGAAAGGCACCTATAATTTGCAATATATTGCAATATTCTCTCTCTCTCTCTCTGAATTGAAAGATGTATTTTCCAGCAAACCTTTATTTTTCAATCTAGAAACATTTTTGTTGTTGTTTTAGACTCTTTGGTGACCCCGTGGACTGCAGGCCTCCAGGCTCCTCTGTTCATGGAGATTTCCCAGGCAAGAATACTGGAGTGGGTTGCCATTTTCTCCTCCAGGGGATCTTCCAAACCAGGGACCAAACCCGTGTCTCTTGCATCTCCTGTACTGGCAGGCAGATTCTTCACCATGGAGTCACCAGGAAAGCCCAGAAACATTTTTAGCACACATCTAATCAATTTGAATTTCCTATTAGTGCCACTTTGCTAACATTCTTTAAAACAATGAATCTCATTTCCTTCCTATGGTTTATTTTCTAGGTATGCAGTGGTCTCTGCCTTAGAATGGTATTGTAATTTTCATTCCTAATAATGAATGCATACAGGTTCAATATATAGGTCAGGAAGATGCCCTGGAGAAGGAAGATGAAGAATATTCCAGTATTCTTGCCTGGAGAATCCCATGGACAGAGAAGCCTGACAGGCTACAATCCATGGGGTTGCAAAGAGTCGGACATGACTGAGCAACTAACACTTTCGTGGGGCCACAGGCGGTTATTGCCAGTCCAGAGAACTCCATACACTAAGAAAACACAGGGCCAACTTACTGACCTCTGTAAGCATTTAGAATTGCTGACAGTATTTAATCTGCACCATTGCTTGTTCATTTCCGTATCCATTCCTGTATTTGATGCCTCTTGTTATTCAGTCACCCAGCTGTGTCCTAGTCTTTGTGACTCCAGCACAAAGATCCACCTAGATCCACCTAAAATTCTTTACTTAGATCCATCTAAATTCTTTGGACTGCCGCATGCTAGGCCTTCCTGTTCTTTACTATATCCTAGAGTTTGCTCAGACCCATGTCCCTGGAGTCAGTGATGCCATCCAACCATCTCATCATCTGTCATCCCCGTCTCCTCTTGCCCTTGACCTTTCCCAGCATCAAGGTCTTTTCCAATGAGTCAGCTCTTCACATCAGGTGGCCAAAGTATTGGAGTTTCAGCTTCAGCATCGGTCCTTCCAATGAGTATTCAGGACTTATTTTCCTTAAGATTGGCTTGTTTGATCTCCTTGCTGTCCAAGGGACTTTCAGGAGTCTTCTCCACCACAGTTTGAAGGCATCAGTTCTCTGGCATTTTGCCTTCTTTACTTGTGCTTAGTGCTCAGTCATGTCTGACTTTGCAATTCCATGGGCTGAAGTCCACCAAGCTCCTCTGTTCATGGGGATTCTCCAGGTGAGAATACTGGAGTGGGTAGCCTTTCCCTTCTCCAGGGCTTCTTTACTTAGATCCACCTAAAATTCTGTGTTTGTTTTTTTGCTTTTTTAGCTAATGATGTTATGATATAGCTGTTACCAAAAGGAGTAATGATTATAAAACAAAAGCAAAAACCAGTCTGCCTTTATCAAATAATTATTTGGAAAATAGTCTTATTAGAACCCAATAGATTTTCTATTATCATCAAATAAGTAGTATAGAGTATATTTTCCTATGGTCAACGTCCTTAGGGTTATAACAGGATTTTAGAGTAGTGGTACTATCATGAAGACTTACTGGTATTTCCATATCTTAGTCTTCCTGCATGGAGCCCCAAATAATGGGTTTTAGAGCTCTGATAAAATGATAGATTGTACAACAACAGCCAATCCTACCATGGGATTTAAGTGCCATTATTGTGTTCCTTGTTTGAATCTTCACAATAATCCCACTAGAAAGGAAACATGGAATGTATGGAAACAAAGGCTTAGTTAGACAAAGTAATTTCCTCAAGGTTATGCTACTAGTGAGTCATAAAACTGGTGAATCACATCACTCATACTGAGTACCATTAAGCCTTTACCGTATATATCCTTGACTGAATGGAGACTGTGCCAATCAAACTGAATAACTGCCAAACCTCCTCTTTCCTTTTTGTAACATCCATGTATATAGAGTTCCTTAAACATAGTGAAAATGTCCACTACTTTAAAAAAGTAAATTCTCTGTCTAACAGGCTGGCAGAGAAATGCAGAATTTCAAATGACATTTTCGTTTTCTTCATAAACAGTTACCTATGGCAGCAATATAAATTTTATACCATGAAAGATAAAATACACCAGACAATGAACAGACAATAACTCAGTTTATCGCAGTACGTTTTCTCTTTAACAAAAAAATGTCTCAAGGCAGAGTTTGAAAACCTGGGGTTTTATAAAACAGGACAATCATGAGTGAGGATTCAGTGTTTGCATTTTTTTCCCCCGTCCATCACAAGTGATCCCTCTCCCTGCTATTCTTGATTTGAGCTATTATCACTAGCTTCATTTCAGGTAATTGGTACAGCAGGCATACCCCATGTCTACATCAGACCTTTTTTCTGTGTTGACACCGTTGGCAGTGCTGCCATCTAATGTCAAACTCTCTGAGGTTTGATGCCCTGGACCAGACCCTTTCTTCTACGGTGGGTTTAATGTNGTCTATCCAGGGCTAACCAGGGACTATCTCTTTCTTTCTAGGCATAGGTCAACTGGTGAGTTTCCTGGAAGAAGGGTATGAGAGTTATGGGAGGGTTAGCTCGACAGTTAGCTATCAATTGTAGCTTGGTAAAAGTACATACAGTTTACAAGTGTTCGTGTATAGTTCAGTTTTATACATTGAACTTCAACTCCAAACTGAATGACTCTTTTAAATATTGTTCATAGCACTCTATTGAATAATATTTTTTGAAGCAATAGCAACTGTGGATCCAGTTGGCCTCCATTCACTTCTGAATTCAAGGAGAATATCCTATAAATGACAGAAAGGCACCTATAATTTGCAATATATTGCAATATTCTCTCTCTCTCTCTCTGAATTGAAAGATGTATTTTCCAGCAAACCTTTATTTTTCAATCTAGAAACATTTTTGTTGTTGTTTTAGACTCTTTGGTGACCCCGTGGACTGCAGGCCTCCAGGCTCCTCTGTTCATGGAGATTTCCCAGGCAAGAATACTGGAGTGGGTTGCCATTTTCTCCTCCAGGGGATCTTCCAAACCAGGGACCAAACCCGTGTCTCTTGCATCTCCTGTACTGGCAGGCAGATTCTTCACCATGGAGTCACCATGAAAGCCCAGAAACATTTTTAGCACACATCTAATCAATTTGAATTTCCTATTAGTGCCACTTTGCTAACATTCTTTAAAACAATGAATCTCATTTCCTTCCTATGGTTTATTTTCTAGGTATGCAGTGGTCTCTGCCTTAGAATGGTATTGTAATTTTCATTCCTAATAATGAATGCATACAGGTTCAATATATAGGTCAGGAAGATGCCCTGGAGAAGGAAGATGAAGAATATTCCAGTATTCTTGCCTGGAGAATCCCATGGACAGAGAAGCCTGACAGGCTACAATCCATGGGGTTGCAAAGAGTCGGACATGACTGAGCAACTAACACTTTCGTGGGGCCACAGGCGGTTATTGCCAGTCCAGAGAACTCCATACACTAAGAAAACACAGGGCCAACTTACTGACCTCTGTAAGCATTTAGAATTGCTGACAGTATTTAATCTGCACCATTGCTTGTTCATTTCCGTATCCATTCCTGTATTTGATGCCTCTTGTTATTCAGTCACCCAGCTGTGTCCTAGTCTTTGTGACTCCAGCACAAAGATCCACCTAGATCCACCTAAAATTCTTTACTTAGATCCATCTAAATTCTTTGGACTGCCGCATGCTAGGCCTTCCTGTTCTTTACTATATCCTAGAGTTTGCTCAGACCCATGTCCCTGGAGTCAGTGATGCCATCCAACCATCTCATCATCTGTCATCCCCGTCTCCTCTTGCCCTTGACCTTTCCCAGCATCAAGGTCTTTTCCAATGAGTCAGCTCTTCACATCAGGTGGCCAAAGTATTGGAGTTTCAGCTTCAGCATCGGTCCTTCCAATGAGTATTCAGGACTTATTTTCCTTAAGATTGGCTTGTTTGATCTCCTTGCTGTCCAAGGGACTTTCAGGAGTCTTCTCCACCACAGTTTGAAGGCATCAGTTCTCTGGCATTTTGCCTTCTTTACTTGTGCTTAGTGCTCAGTCATGTCTGACTTTGCAACTCCATGGGCTGAAGTCCACCAAGCTCCTCTGTTCATGGGGATTCTCCAGGTGAGAATACTGGAGTGGGTAGCCTTTCCCTTCTCCAGGGCTTCTTTACTTAGATCCACCTAAAATTCTGTGTTTGTTTTTTTGGTTTTTTAGCTAATGATGTTATGATATAGCTGTTACCAAAAGGAGTAATGATTATAAAACAAAAGCAAAAACCAGTCTGCCTTTATCAAATAATTATTTGGAAAATAGTCTTATTAGAACCCAATAGATTTTCTATTATCATCAAATAAGTAGTATAGAGTATATTTTCCTATGGTCAACGTCCTTAGGGTTATAACAGGATTTTAGAGTAGTGGTACTATCATGAAGACTTACTGGTATTTCCATATCTTAGTCTTCCTGCATGGAGCCCCAAATAATGGGTTTTAGAGCTCTGATAAAATGATAGATTGTACAACAACAGCCAATCCTACCATGGGATTTAAGTGCCATTATTGTGTTCCTTGTTTGAATCTTCACAATAATCCCACTAGAAAGGAAACATGGAATGTATGGAAACAAAGGCTTAGTTAGCCAAAGTAATTTCCTCAAGGTTATGCTACTAGTGAGTCATAAAACTGGTGAATCACATCACTCATACTGAGTACCATTAAGCCTTTACCGTATATATCATTGACTGAATGGAGACTGTGCCAATCAAACTGAATAACTGCCAAACCTCCTCTTTCCTTTTTGTAACATCCATGTATGCAGAGTTCCTTAAACATAGTGAAAATGTCCACTACTTTAAAAAAGTAAATTCTCTGTCTAACAGGCTGGCTGAGAAATGCAGAATTTCAAATGACATTTTCGTTTTCTTCATAAACAGTTACCTATGGCAGCAATATAAATTTTATACCATGAAAGATAAAATACACCAGACAATGAACAGACAATAACTCAGTTTATCGCAGTACGTTTTCTCTTTAACAAAAAAATGTCTCAAGGCAGAGTTTGAAAACCTGGGGTTTTATAAAACAGGACAATCATGAGTGAGGATTCAGTGTTTGCATTTTTTTCCCCCGTCCATCACAAGTGATCCCTCTCCCTGCTATTCTTGATTTGAGCTATTATCACTAGCTTCATTTCAGGTAATTGGTACAGCAGGCATACCCCATGTCTACATCAGACCTTTTTTCTGTGTTGACACCGTTGGCAGTGCTGCCATCTAATGTCAAACTCTCTGAGGTTTGATGCCCTGGACCAGACCCTTTCTTCTACGGTGGGTTTAATGTTCTCAGACTTAAAAGACTCTCCAAGTAGAAGGCAGAAGTAGCCATATTTTGCTTCAGTTCAGTTTCTCAGTCATGTCCAACTCTTTGTGACTCCATGGACTGCAGCACGCCAGGTCCCTGTCCATCACCAACTCCCAGGGCTTGTTCAATTATTGTGCTTGGTTCTATGAAAAAAAAAAATCTATTTTTTTCCCTTATTGTTTTCCATAGTGTAAGAATGACATGAAAATTGAGTATATACAAATAACAGATGTCAAGCAAATAGCTTCTATCTTACTCATGATTATTTGAAATCTTAACCCTAATTTCTAAGGCAAATATACGTGCATGAAGCCTTTGCACACACACACACACACACACACACGTATCCTATGCTGTGCTGTGCTTAATCATTCAGTGCTCGACTTTGGGACACTATGGACTGCAGCCTGCTAGGCCCCTCTGTCCATGGAGATTCCCCAGGCAAGAATACTAGAGTATGTTGCCATGTGCTCCTCCAGGGGATCTTCTTAAACCAGGGATGGAATCCAGTTCTTCCACATTGCAGGTGGATTCTTTACCTCCTGAGCCACCAGGGAAGCCAAAGATTACAGGAGTAGGTAACCTATCCCTTCTCCAGGGGTTGTTCCTGACCCAGGATTCCAACCAGAGTCTCCTGTATTGCATGCAGATTCTTTACCAGCTGAGCCACCAGGGAAGCCCTATATACATGTATATAAATAATATGTGCATGTATATAGGGCTTCCCTGTGGCTCAGTGGTAAAGAATCCAGCTGCCAATGCACTAGACATGGGTTCATATAAACTTGTGACAGTCTTAAGCTGTTAACTCTCAGGGATCAGAACACACACGAACACTGAAATATATGTATAGCATAGCTACATGGTGGATAAAGAGCTAGAGCCCCAAAACAAATTATAACATTTAAAATACAGTTTTTAAAATGTCACCCATTTCTATACAGTGCTATTTTTTCAAAATATGGGGAATTTATATCACTCTGATCTACTTGTATTTGCTAATTCAACTGCTGATGCCTCTTTAAACAGCTCTGTTCATCATGTCAATACAACAGATCAAGGACTTCCTATTTCTAAATCCAAAGAAATACCTATATCACATAAATCTCTTCTCTAGGAACAGAGTACAGAGATTCTTTAAAGTGCCTTCTTAGGCATTAATATACAAAGTTAAATGTGTATTTTTTTTTAGCAAAATGAAATGTACTTTTAACATCTGCAACATGAAGTTAAATTTTAAAAAATGCTAAACACAGCAAGACTCCAAGAGTAATGTTCCTTGGCAGGTTTGAAATAATCCTCATTTTAACATTTGAAATGTATTTTAAAATTTCAGCAGTCAGGTGTAGCAGTACACTCTGAAACTAATTCATCTTCTTTACTGCTATTAAAACTTCCACTTAAATTCTGCTTCTGAAAATAATACATGAAAAAATTTCTTTCTTAAGTAATTGCGAATGGTAAATTCATTCATCATCCAGGTGTGAGAAAGCCTGGCCCTAAAGTGATAGATATTAGAAGATCAAGGAGTTTGCACTGGAAGTCTCTTCCTGTCACTGCCCTCTGGGGGTCCTGCTCACCACCAGATGGAAGACGCATCTGCTGGTGCACAGGGCCCAGAGAATTGCTGCTCTTTCTCTCCATGCAGATTTTTTCTTTTACTGATCCCATTCCTATTGAGAATATAAGATGCTGGCAGAATGACCCTATGAAGAACTGCATTGGGGGTTTGTAACATATTAAAGAAAGACAATATAGAAACAGAAAGTGGAAAAAGAGAAAGCAAGAAACAGAGATAGAAAAAAAGGAGATAAAGAGAAAAGATGAAAAATAGTTGGAGAAAGAAGTATAGACAAGGAAGGAATATTTTGCAAAAGTCTATCATACTTCTATACCATCTTCTCATGAGAATTACATGTCTGTATTTTCCAATATTTTATAACAATCTAATTTTCAGAATTTTACTGATAGAAGCAAATACATATAACTATCAGTGGTAGCCAAATATCTAGTTCTCTTTCAAGGTTGTGTGACAACTGAATTCTCTCTCTTGCTCTCTCTCACTGCTATCTCTACCTATATTTATGTATATTGCAAATAGCAAGGTATTGATTTTTTTTTTCAAAGACCAGCCTTCTGCTTCCTATGTGAAGACACAGTTGCTACACTGAATGCCCTTTGCGAAGAGTGAATATCTTTGGCAGTTGCTCCGGAACTGCTGACAAAACGTAACTATTATCACTTCCATTTTATCTTTCTCCCTATGGGAGAAAAATATCTGTGTACCTTAGAGTGAGTTAAATAAGTTAGCATCTCTTGCCTTTTAGCCTAAGAATGTTCATTTTTTTTCCTACCCTGCTTGTCATGTAGGACTGTAGATTTTGTGAGCAACCCTACGTCAAATGTCATATCTTTTCACTGAGTAATTAATTAAATTGTTTAGTCAATAAACATTTTTTCAGAATCTACTTGATGTTGGCAATGGTTTGGTAATTGGAATTAAAAACTCAGGACAAAGACTTTCAGTTTGGGAGAAAGTAATAGCACATTAGCCTCGAAGTGTGATTTTTATTTTTCTAAAAGAGCCCTCAAAAATAGCACTCATGAATGCTTTCTAAAATAATTCTGTTTGGGAGTTCGTGTACACCCATGGCAGATTCATGTCAATGTATGCCAAAACCAGTAGAGTACTGTAAAGTAAAATAAAATAAAATTAAAAAAATAATAATTCTGTGTATGTAGTGTGTACTTTTTAAACTAGCTCATGAAATAAAATATATATGTCTTCTGACTGTGTGTTATCATTTGGAAATGAGAACTTTGAACAATGAAATATTATTTCTAAATTTTGAACAATGGTCTCAAACTATAAAACCAGGCATAAGTGAGAAAATAGTGAGCGTGTGCAGGGGAAGCAGCTCAATAAGAGATTTTTAAGAATCTAAAACAGGAAACTTTTTGTGTTTCTGATCTCTAAAGAATAAGCACCACTCTTTGATAAGAATAAATGTTTTCCTGCAATATTTCCAAGTCATTTCACCTTTCTAAACCACTGAAAAATGTGGATTAGTAGTACTACAAGGATTTGGGACTTCCCTCATGGCCCAATGTTTAAGTCAGAGTTTCCAATTCAGGGGGTGTGGGTTTGACCCCTGGTTGGGGAACGAAATCCCATATGCCATAGTAAGCCAAGAATTTTTTTAAATAGCATACTATAAGCATTAAAGCCAATAATCCTTTAAAAAGTGAATCAATATTGGCTTTCTTTATAGAGTGATAACTTTTAAAGGATAAAAGGATGGGTTTTAGAGTCAGATGGAGAAACCACTTAGGAATTGTATCAACTTAGGAGCAAAATTACCAGTAACCCTGAGTCTCAATTTCTTTATCACTGAGGCATCTAGTGGAGCACAGGGTATAGTAGATGTGAGGTTCAGTTCAGTTCAGTCGCTCAGTTGTGTCTGACTCCTTGAGACCCCATGAATCACAGCACGCCAGGCCTCCCTGTCCATCACCAACTCCCAGAGTTCACTCAAACTCAGCTACATCAAGTCGGTGATGCCATCCAGCCATCTCATCCTCTGTCATCCCCTTCTCCTCCTGCCCCCAATCCCTCCCAGTATCCGGGTCTTTTCCAATGAGTCAACTCTTCGCATGAAGTGGCCAAAGTACTGCAGTTTCAGCTTTAGCATCATTTGGGGTAGATCATTATTATAGCAGAGGGAATCTTTGTTTATGGAAATATCACCTTGCATCAAATTGAAGAATCTGTTTTTAGTTGCCTGAAATTATGAATATGACTTCTCATTTAAAAATTCTCCTCTTTCTACTTTTGTCTAACTTTCCAGTACTATTATATTTATTCTTTTAAAGACCTGTGGAACTTTTTATTCAGTCTTTTTCACTTCCTTACTTGCTGGCTTTCAATAATTCTACAAGTTCACTTCCTGCCTCTAGTGTTGGAAAATATTATTGCTCAGTAAACCATGAGTTAATTGAAATCAAGACTTATTTCTACTGATACTCTTACAGTTCAGTTATCCAACATCAGTCCTTGTTAAACACTTCATAAATGCTAAATGATTTAACAAAGAATGAATGATATAATAGTCCATTCTTTAATAGATGGGAAATACATGGCATCATTCAGAAGTCACATATGAACAGAAAACCTTATCAAAGTGTTACATAGAGAAAATGAAATCTTTCTCAAATGGTAGAATTACAGGGATTATTGAAAGAAATATTTTGGAGGGAAAGCATACAAATCGCATCTTCTATCATGCCAAATAAATTACAGCATTAACTTTTTTATTGAAATAAAGTTGGCATACAACATTATATTGGTTTTGGGTACACTGTATAATGATTTGATATTTGCATATATAATTAAGTGATCAACAAAGTAAGTCTAATAACCATCTGTCCCCTTTCTCATTTTATACAAGTTGTTCTCTGCTTACATTGTCCTCTTGATTTATCACCAAGTAAATTCTTAGTCATTGTTATTTAAAGCAGTTTCTCCTTTCCCATAAATTCTATCTATTTTGTGTGCCAGAAAAACCATTTATTTTCTGTCCTCCCAAACATTTATAAATCATTATCATATGGTGCTTTAATTGTCTATGTTCTTCAATCTTATTTGTTTGACTTACAACTCCAGTATATTTGCTATTATATTTATGCATTTTTCTTCTCAAAGATACAGTGCAGTCGTGCATACACTTCAGGACCAATAAGTGTATTTGTATGAAATAATTAATGGCTTTAGATATTTTTGAATGAAAGTGGTGGATGAAGCACTTGGAGGAGAAATCTTCGTACAAGGAGAGCATCTCAAGGGAAAGAAAAAGATCCAAGGAAAACCTTTTAATAAATCTACCTTCAAAATAATTTTCAGGAAAGAGGCATTGATGAAAGAGATATAGAAGATATAGACAATGGACAATATGAGGGAGACTGCTATTATGAAGAACATGATTGAAAGCTTTCAGAAGAAAAAGTTAAAAATTATAAAATGTTGCAAAATAGTAGAATAGAATGATGACCAGAGAGAAGTCATTCGGTTTAACAAGGAGACAACTACTAATGATTTCACAGAAAACATTTTTGAAAACATACAAAGATGAAATCCACATGCCTAAGCATAGGAAAATGAAACTGAGGAGAAAAGGCATAAAGATATATAGATGCAGATAAGGCAGGAAAATCAGATTTCAGGTTGATGGACTGGGAAATTATTCATAAACAGTTTCAAACAAAATGGTATTTTTTACCTATTTTTTTTTACATCAGAAGTATATGTTTTAAGAAGAAAATGATGCATTTGGTTAGCTATACATTTGAAAATATGTAGTAAGTAATAAGTCAAAGCATACTTTATATCACAATTGAAAAAACTCATTATTGGTGAATTGATGACATTAAATATTTATAAATATTGAATTTTTGATCAGAATTTAACACTGAAATTCTGAGTTCCTTTCTCCTATATCCAGTGTCAACTACCATTTCAACTTGACATGACCATCTTGTAAACATCACAAATTTAAAACTTCCAAAGATAACACTTGATTTTTTTCTCTATATATATGTTCTTCCTCTACATAATGCCATATCCACTGAGTGGCTCTAACCTCTCCCAAAATAAAGTTATTCTTGATTCCTTTCTTTCCTTTACCTCTCTATTTTAAATCCATCAGCAGACTGTATTGGGATTTCCATCAAAACACATTCTAAGTCTTTACACATCTTTCTACTGTTATCAATATAATTCAAGCCATGGTCAGCTTCTATCTGGAATCCTCCCTCAATTCTGCTCTTACTCCAATAATACTCATTTTATTCACATAAGTCAGAATTAGCACTTCACAATATTTATCAACCCACTACCTTTTGGTTTAAAACCTTCAAAAGCTTTCCCCTAGAAAATGAGAAACCTCCTCACTGACTTCACAGTTCACCTGCAACTCCCTATATCATTCATTACCTGCTGGTTACTCTAGTCTCTATCCTAAGAAAAGACAAAAACTTGTTCACTTCTTGGGGCTTTTCCACATGATGTTCTTAACCAAATGTCTTACCCGGTGCCTAGAGCATCCTGTAGAATTTTTGCTTCTAGTAATAACGGGCCAGCTTGTTTGAAAACAACTGTTTTGCCACCAAAATTAAATTAAATGACTGAACAAAATGTAAAATGTGGAGTGGTGGGACTCATCAGAAAACTTTTAAAGCATCAAGGACTTAAGGAGCTAAGGTAATACAGTGCAGGAAATCTCGGGATTTGTTGATATTTGAATCCTGCTTCACCCTTGATGTATTTGTCAGGCTAAAGACAGTTTGAGAAACTTAGATGTAAAACTAAGAATTGTCACATTTTATGCCAATGACAGGAATTATAGTTTAATGTAAATAAGAGAGACCTACTAAGCACCCTAGGCTTTCAGTTAGAACATGAAGAAGACTACATTTGTGAGCAAGATATATACCAGTTCTCATAAAGATATACACCAGTCCGCAATCTCTGATTAACTTGTCATTCCTCAACTATCTTCCATATGCAGAAAGTAATTTTTTTTTATTGAAGAAACATGTCATTATATGCAGAACTACAGAACCTCAACTTCTATTTCTCTCTTATTCTGGTTCCACGTCTTCTCTTTACCTCACAATAACCAAGTAAGCAGAATATAAGAATTAACGAAAAACTAGGAAAAAATAGCAACTGATCTACCAAATGTCAGACACAAGGGTAACCAGAAAGGAGCTTTAAAAGAATTCAATAAATTAAATCATAGGAAAAAGAATATTAATAGAAAACAGGAAACTATTAAAAAAGAATTATATTGAAATTCTAGACTGAAAAATTTAATAACAGTTTAACAATTCAGTATATGGCTTTAACAAGAAATTAGAAACATAAAAAAAAAAAGAATTAGTTACATGGAAAAAACAAATAAAAGATATCTATGGAAAGAAAATGTAGACAAGAGCGTAAAATAAGACATGTTCTTGGAGTCCAGTAGATAGGAGTACGAGAATGAAGGAGAAGGAATATTTGAAGAACTAGTAAGTGAATAGCTCCCATAAATATATCAAAGAGCAGAATAATGAAGTAGTACAAAGCTTTAGCAATAAGACTGCACATTTGACATCACAGTGAGAGTGCGATAAACCAAAAAACAAAACACAGAAACTTAAAAACAGTCACAATGACATCTGACTTTTAAGCAGAAACAGTAAAACAAAGAAGACAAGCTATGATACCTTGGAGCAGTTAAAGAAAATAACCACCAATCTAGAATTGTGAAACATGTGAATACGCCCTTCATCACTGAAAGTAAATGATCGCATTCTGGCATACATTTGTTGAGATCATGAGTAGAACCACTTTTAAGAAAATGTTCAGCTAGTAGGGAAACCGCTGAACAGGGAAACCTAGAAAAACAAGGAAAGCTAAGGATAAAGGACAGAACAAATACAAGGATTAAAAACATCAGTATCTTTTAAGTTTTCAAACTTAGGATTAAAAATTGGGGGGAAAGTAATTAGGAAGGAATAAGTTCTGAATATTCCTTAACCTGTTTTTAATATAATTTAATTATTAATCTAAACATCTTAACTTTTAATAATTACTATTGTTTAACAACTGGTTTGCAACAACAGCAACAAAATGTTATAAGAAAACATGCCTTTAAAAAAAAAGAAAATGAAGTAAAAATGCTCTAAGATCCTTTTATTTTATGGGAAGTTGCAAATATATTAATATATACTAGGTTTTCATAAATTTAATAATACTAGACTTTAATAAGTCTTGAATTCATGGTATAAAATTTAAAAGTTAGTTAATGTATAACTAACAAGCTAAAAAAACAACAAAATGATAAAAGAACATTTAGTGAATACAGAAAGGAGAGCAAAAGTAAAGGATAAATAGGACAGAAAGAGTAATAGGCAAACTTAAAACCAAATGCATTAGTAAATGTATCAAATAGAATAGATTAAAAGTCAATAAAAAGAAAAAGGTTCACATTAAAAATAAAAATCCAAATATATGCTACTTCCAACTGATTGCCTTAAATATAAAGGTTTTAAAAACATGAAACAGAAACTCTAGCCATAGGAGTAGTGATTCTTTAGGTGGGAGAATTTAGTCAACAACTGATAGAGGTAAAAAAATACTTTGTAATAACAAAAGACTCAATTCAATAAAAAGATTAAACTGCGTAGTTTTTAATGCAACCAATGATTAGAATCACATATGGAGGAAAAACAGAGCTTACAGAAGAAAGAAACCGATGTACAATCATCCTAGGATGATTTGATTTTTTGCACTGTGATTTCAGGATGATATAAGGAAAATGTTTTGATACACACATCATTTAATGTTGGGATGATTCAGTATGGCTGTACATGGTGTAAGTTTGAAAGGGTAAGCAATCTCAGAACAAGAGACTGGAAATAATACACTATGATGAGGAGTTTATACTTTTTCCCATTGGCAGTGAAGCTCTAGGAAGGACTTTTGGGGTGGGGGAGTAAGAACGACATGATCATATTTGTATTAAAGATTCCTGTTGCAATAGTGTGGAAGAAGTATTGAAATGAGGTAATTTTAGAGAGAGAGAGATGATTCACATAGCTACTGTGATGTTCTTAAGTAAACCAGTTTTAAGATCAGGAAAATATTTTAGTGCTGTCTGGTAAACAGAATTCACAAGATCTAATTGTTGATTGGATATCTGGCTTGAGAGTGAAATGAGAGTTTGAGTTTTCTTCTTCTGAGTAGTTATGTGGAGAGTAGTGTCACTGACTATTGAATACAGAAGAGAAAATAGGATTGGAGGAGGTGATTATAATGAGTTCAAGGACATACGTCAAGTCTAAATTTCCTGAGATTCATGAGAGAAGTCTAGCCTGGAAATATAATTTGAGAGTTACATTGAGAGTTACATACTAACTAATCTTTTAACTAATCTCAACAAGTTATAATTGAGAAACAAAGACCAGACTCATGGGTCTATGAGATTAGAAAAGGAAGGGACAGCAGAGTTCCAGAGCTCCCTTGACTAATTTATAATCATAGGTAGGCTTAAGTTACTCAGTCATGTCTGACTCTTTGTGACCCCATGGACTATACAGTCCATGGAATTCTCCAGGCCAGAATACTGGAGTGGGTAACCATTTCCTTCTCCAGGGGATCATTTTTAATCATGGTTATAGCCAGTACTACTGATGTACACTCTTAGGTGTGTTTCCCAAAAAAGTCATTAATAAAACATCATCAGCTTAAGACAATATAATGTATATTTAGGAAATTAAAGGAGTACCTTGATGTTATTTGTTTAACAGCTAAAAACCACAGCCACTATGCCAACAAAAAATATACACACACAAAATTGGGCAAATTAACATTTTAACACATTTTGGAAACATCTTATGAAGAATAGTGTTTATTATTTGTTCTCTTTTAATAAGAAGATGAATTATAAATACATATATATCTTTTTTCTATGACTTTTAACATTAAGTTTAGCTTTCTTTAAGCTACCATGATCTATATATTATTCACCTGAGTTGAAAACATTTTAACCCAAATAGTTTTATTTACTTATCTGAATCCTTATATCATTTGTAATTTCAAGGTAATTTAGAATATTAATAAATGGAGCTGGGGATGTTTGTTAGCTGAATATGTAATGCATGTCATTGTAGTTGAAATGGTAGGAAAAAGGCTATACACATTTTTTTTAGGGCAGTCATATTTGAAAGGGTGAATAAAAGAAAATTATAACACAATTTGGGTTGTACAAGAAAAGACAAATCCTACAAGTTAAGTCACTCTGTTATTAAAATTTTTTTTTCTCCATTCTTTGATCTTCATTTATACCAAATATGTATACTTCCACATGATGAATAATAAAATGTGGACAGCTGCCTTGCTGATTTCTAATTGTTCTGTAAAACAGTGGAATAAGAAAGGAAAAGTGAGAAGTATAAGTTTTTTAAAAAGTTCCACAGTCTTTGAATATTTTCCAAATGCACTTCACTAAAGAAAATCTTAATAAGATCAAGTAAGCTTAAGCGACGGCTAGATTGTACCAGACAATTCCACATTTCCCCATTTATTGCTAGGAGCTTTCATAATTCATTAAATGTATCATTTTTATATTTTTAGCAATATGTGTGTGTGTTACTCACTCAGTCATGCCCAACTCTTGCGACCCCATGGACTGTAGTCCCCTAGGCTCCTCTGTCCATAGGGATTCTCAAGGCAAGAATATCAGTCCTTAAAAAATAACTGCAGTTTAAAGAGATACTTCCTACTTAAAAATCATTTGATTAAATAAAAATAGGGCGTTCCTTTCAAATGTTATTTCTCCAGTTTCCTTTTTCATAGAGTTCTTCCCAGTGATTTCTAATACCTGAGATCTTTAAGTTGCATCTTTGTGCTGCTCTGCTCACTCGTGTCTGACTCTGCGATCCCGTGAACTGTAGCCCCCCACTCTCCTCTGCCCATGGAATTTTCCAAGCAAGAATATTAAGTGGGTTGCCATTTCCTCCTCCAGGCAGTCTTCTCCACCCAGGAATCAAACCCATGTCTCTTACATCTCCTGCATGCTGCTGCTGCTGCTGCTAAGTCGCTTCAGTCGTGTCCGACTCTGTGAGACCCCATAGATGGCAGCCCACCAGGCTCTCCCGTCCCTGGGATTCTCCAGGCAAGAACACTGGAGTGGGTTGCCATTTCCTTCTCCAACATCTCCTGCATAGACGAGTGGATTATTTACCACTGTGCCACCTGGGAAACCTGAGTTGAAATACTAATGTATTCCTAATGGTTTTAAAGTATTTCTAATGGTTGTATGATGTTACTACTGAGCACTTAATTTTTTTTTTTCATAAAGTATGGATACTTTATCATGAGAGAATAATGAAATATCTGCCATATTAACTTTATGTGTATAATAGCAGAAAGAGAAAAAGAAATGTGAGTTTAAAGGATTTAGATTGTGCAGAGAAGGACTTTGCCTCCGTGAAGACTTGCAAAACATTTCCCTCTTTCTACAATGTTAATACATAAAATTTCTATGTTAAGAAATCAGCTATTATTTTTCTTTTACTAGTTATATGTAAGCTCTCTTCCTCATTGAGGCTGTCTTGCAACAGTTTAGACAAAATAAATTAAGCCTTTCCAGTTTGAAGTCATTGAACATTTTAGTGCAAAAGGAAGTGAGATGGGCCTTCTTGAATTAACCTCAATAATATCTGCTGGAACACTTTTCTAATGCTGGCTAAAGTGCATTCCTGTATATTTCCACTTAAGCCATCTGCCAATCTCAATGCTTATTCCTGAGGGAGGAAAACTTCCAGAGCTATTTTTCATTTAATTTGCAAGGACATCCTGTTTAGGTACTTATCAAAAGAACAGAAGAATTGATGCCAAATACCACAAGCCCTAGTTTAGAAAACTTAATGGGTTGGACTGAAGTCATAACCTACATTTAAAAGGAACTGTAGCTTACTTCCTTTATATTTAGTAAATACTCAAAAAGTATGGCCGTGTGGCCTAAATGCTTTTACAAATACGGTACTTTGCTCTATATACATTAAGGGATTTCTTGGGGGAAAAGTTGTTAACCTTTCCCCGGATGGTGACTGAATATTTTAGAGAACTAAAACCATGACCCTTTATGTTTCAAGATCATAAAATGGTATTAAAACACCTAATTCTTTTGGGAGAGAACTGATCTAACCTGAAGAATTTTTTTATCAGATGATCAATAACAAATGAGAAATCTATAAGAAGGTAACTATCTTTTTCTCAGTGTTCCACAAACATTCTTTTGCATAGTAAATATTTAGATTCTGTTTTATTTAATCTCTTAGTTTAACTCAAAATTTACCGTTTAACTTGCTATTGTATAACCCTCTTGCTATTATTGTAGTAAAACACTATGTAAGAAAAATATAGATATGTTTATTTTAAAAAAAACTTCTTATTTAAGTGATAAAGAGAAGATCCAGTAAAATGTTTTTGCTTTTTATTACATTGGGACAATAGAGTATAACTGATTATATAATTCTTTTAAGTTCAACAGCTTTATAACACATTATCCTTTCTACTCTAGATCTTCCTGGTGGCTCAGATGGTAAAGTGTCTGCTTGCAATGTGGGAGACCCAGGTTCTATTTCTGGTTCGGGAAGATTCCCTGGAGAAGGAAATGGCAATCCACTCTAGCACTCTTGCCTGGAAAATCCCGTGGACGGAGGAGCCTGTTAAGCTCTTAGTTTAACTCAAACTTTACCCTATTTAACTTGCTATTGTATGACCCTCTTGCTATTACTGTTGTAAAACACTATGTAAGAAAAGTATAGATATGTTTATTTTTAAAAAAAACTTCTTATTTGAGTGATAAAGAGAAGATCCAGTAAAATGTCTTTACTTTTTATTACATTGGGACAATACAGTATAACTGTTTATATAATTCTTTTAAGTTCAACAGCTTTATAACACATTATCCTTTCTACTCTGGGCTATGCATAAGTATTTATGCTGAATAAGTTCATGGGAATCAAAATTAAATAACATTTTTAAAACACATTTGATTAGATTGGGTAAACTTGATCACTCATTTACTTGGCACTGTATAAGAAAGATATTCAGTTAATTTTTGTTTAAAACACATTGATTATGTAACTTTAGCATGGAAACACCCACCAAGCCTTTACTGAACACTTCTTCAAGTTGCATTTTACACACAGGTTGAATTTGTAGCTGCTTAAGTCTTGTGATTTCAAAGATTTGAGTTCAAGGCAAATGTTCCTACCAAACATTGTACTACTATTGCTTATTTATTTGATTCTTAAAGTCTTATAGGCTTTGGGGGCATTAAAATCTTGCAAAATACTAATCTTTTAAAAAAATTAAAAATACAAGGATATTACTTTTCTGTTGTAAACCTTACGATTAAAATAGCTGGTTATCTTACCAGCAAAATGTCCTATGCAAGAGCAGCAGGGATTTGCAATTCAGGAGAGACAAGCTATGGTGAGTCGTAGGCAAGTCCAGAGAGCAAATGAGAGGAACTTTCTTTAGGTAGGTTTTTGGAGAAAATTGAGGGGACTTATTTTGAATAAAATAAGTTTCATTGGGCTTCCCCACCTGACTCCACAGCAAAGAATCTTCCTGCAATGCTGAAGACTCAGAAGACGTGTGTCTGATCTCTGGGTGGGGAGATCCCTTGGAGGAGGGCATGGCAACCCATTCCAGTATTCTTGCCTGTAGAATCCCATGGACAGAGGCAAGTGAGCGCTCATGCTAGGAGTTCACTGAAGAGGAAGCGAGTTCGCAGTTTGAGGTTAGTGCTTCCTTGCTAAGACAGTAAGGCTCTTTCCTTTGCTTAAAAGCAGATGAAGTTGCCGTGTGAAACATGTCCTCTCTCATACCAGAAGAAACATAACACTCCTATCATGATGGGTAAAAAGCTGAGACTGAGAGAACTTTGTACAAGTAATTTAATACAAACCGACCTTGTTAAAATAATTCCTAGCTTTCTTTTTCCTACTGGTTGTACAGGTTGCCAGGAGTGAGATATGCATGAGAACTCTCCTTTCAGGGTTTCCTGACTCCACTTTCAATGAGGTTTTCCTCTATTTTCATACTGTATTTCCTAAGGAATTTCAGATTCAGAGAAGCTCTATGTTACGTAAATAGGTAAAACTTAGACTAAGTTGAGACTCTTGACTCTCAGTCCAGGTACCTTTTATTTGGCATCCCTCTGGCAATTAACCTAGTAATGGTTTAATTTTGCTTTCATTTTTTCTATTTTTTAAATTTAAATACAAATATTTTAATTTTTGTAATGTTGTATTGCTTTCTGCCATACAACAACCCAAACCAGTCATAATTATAACTACACCTCTCTTTCCTTAGCCTCTCTCCCCTCCCCCTATCCCATCTCTCCAGGTCATCACAGAGCACCAAGACTGGGTTCCTTGTGCTACACAGCAACTTCTCCCCAGCTATCCATCCACCTGATAGTGTATATGTGTTGATGCTACTTTCTCCATTTGTCCCACTCTGGGGAGATTGATTGGGTTAGGATGTGATTTTTTTAATGAGGCTGGTCACCCAAAACAAGGGAGACAAATTCAGAAATAAATCTAGTTGAAACACACAGTCAGTCCTAAGAAGTACTTCTGTCCAAAAGCTAATCACAAATGTAAGAGAGGATAAACTGAAAACCTGTGTCGGTTTCAAATGGATCAAAGGACAAGAATATTGTTGGTGGCAAAGTACAAATAACACAAATAAAGAACAGTTCAGCATCAGATTACTGGTAATTTCAGAGCCAGCCATGATTTACTCACCATCTCTAGTCTAGTGCTAAGACAGAACAGTCTTGCCTTTTTCTCAATTATAGAGGAAAAGCTCTCGGTAGTTCACCAATATGTATAATGTTAGTTGTAGGTTTTTGTAGATGNAAAAAAAACTTCTTATTTGAGTGATAAAGAGAAGATCCAGTAAAATGTCTTTACTTTTTATTACATTGGGACAATACAGTATAACTGTTTATATAATTCTTTTAAGTTCAACAGCTTTATAACACATTATCCTTTCTACTCTGGGCTATGCATAAGTATTTATGCTGAATAAGTTCATGGGAATCAAAATTAAATAACATTTTTAAAACACATTTGATTAGATTGGGTAAACTTGATCACTCATTTACTTGGCACTGTATAAGAAAGATATTCAGTTAATTTTTGTTTAAAACACATTGATTATGTAACTTTAGCATGGAAACACCCACCAAGCCTTTACTGAACACTTCTTCAAGTTGCATTTTACACACAGGTTGAATTTGTAGCTGCTTAAGTCTTGTGATTTCAAAGATTTGAGTTCAAGGCAAATGTTCCTACCAAACATTGTACTACTATTGCTTATTTATTTGATTCTTAAAGTCTTATAGGCTTTGGGGGCATTAAAATCTTGCAAAATACTAATCTTTTAAAAAAATTAAAAATACAAGGATATTACTTTTCTGTTGTAAACCTTACGATTAAAATAGCTGGTTATCTTACCAGCAAAATGTCCTATGCAAGAGCAGCAGGGATTTGCAATTCAGGAGAGACAAGCTATGGTGAGTCGTAGGCAAGTCCAGAGAGCAAATGAGAGGAACTTTCTTTAGGTAGGTTTTTGGAGAAAATTGAGGGGACTTATTTTGAATAAAATAAGTTTCATTGGGCTTCCCCACCTGACTCCACAGCAAAGAATCTTCCTGCAATGCTGAAGACTCAGAAGACGTGTGTCTGATCTCTGGGTGGGGAGATCCCTTGGAGGAGGGCATGGCAACCCATTCCAGTATTCTTGCCTGTAGAATCCCATGGACAGAGGCAAGTGAGCGCTCATGCTAGGAGTTCACTGAAGAGGAAGCGAGTTCGCAGTTTGAGGTTAGTGCTTCCTTGCTAAGACAGTAAGGCTCTTTCCTTTGCTTAAAAGCAGATGAAGTTGCCGTGTGAAACATGTCCTCTCTCATACCAGAAGAAACATAACACTCCTATCATGATGGGTAAAAAGCTGAGACTGAGAGAACTTTGTACAAGTAATTTAATACAAACAGACCTTGTTAAAATAATTCCTAGCTTTCTTTTTCCTACTGGTTGTACAGGTTGCCAGGAGTGAGATATGCATGAAAACTCTCCTTTCAGGGTTTCCTGACTCCACTTTCAATGAGGTTTTCCTCTATTTTCATACTGTATTTCCTAAGGAATTTCAGATTCAGAGAAGCTCTATGTTACGTAAATAGGTAAAACTTAGACTAAGTTGAGACTCTTGACTCTCAGTCCAGGTACCTTTTATTTGGCATCCCTCTGGCAATTAACCTAGTAATGGTTTAATTTTGCTTTCATTTTTTCTATTTTTTTAATTTAAATACAAATATTTTAATTTTTGTAATGTTGTATTGCTTTCTGCCATACAACAACCCAAACCAGTCATAATTATAACTACACCTCTCTTTCCTTAGCCTCTCTCCCCTCCCCCTATCCCATCCCTCCAGGTCATCACAGAGCACCAAGACTGGGTTCCTTGTGCTACACAGCAACTTCTCCCCAGCTATCCATCCACCTGATAGTGTATATGTGTTGATGCTACTTTCTCCATTTGTCCCACTCTGGGGAGATTGATTGGGTTAGGATGTGATTTTTTTAATGAGGCTGGTCACCCAAAACAAGGGAGACAAATTCAGAAATAAATCTAGTTGAAACACACAGTCAGTCCTAAGAAGTACTTCTGTCCAAAAGCTAATCACAAATGTAAGAGAGGATAAACTGAAAACCTGTGTCGGTTTCAAATGGATCAAAGGACAAGAATATTGTTGGTGGCAAAGTACAAATAACACAAATAAAGAACAGTTCAGCATCAGATTACTGGTAATTTCAGAGCCAGCCATGATTTACTCACCATCTCTAGTCTAGTGCTAAGACAGAACAGTCTTGCCTTTTTCTCAATTATAGAGGAAAAGCTCTCGGTAGTTCACCAATATGTATAATGTTAGTTGTAGGTTTTTGTAGATGCTCTTTATCAAGTTGAAAAACTTTCTTGTTCCTATTTTCTGAGAGTTCATTGATGTCATTTGAATTTTTTTAATTTATGAATTTAATTTATTAATATCAATAGCTACAGCTTCTGGCTCTCTTCTACTAACTCTGTCCCCACCTGTCTCTCTACTGAACCCGACTGCAACATCCTTCCTTGCCCAGTTCAGACACCATGATGACCGTCATTGTAATATATTAGGAAGTACATTGTCTCTGTAAAATTACCACTGATGGTTGATTTTGGAAAAGTCACAACTTTTCTGTCAATATTTACATTCCTGAAATCCCATGGACAAACGGAGCCTAGTGGGTGGCCAGAATCGGACACAGCTTAGAGACGAAATCACCAATACTGGCACAATGCCTGATTTGCTTACTTCACTTAACTTCTATGGTAATCAAATAAGATTAAATGAGATTAAATATGTGATGCTAAATCGCTTCAGTCATGTCTGACTCTGTGTGACCCCATAGACGCAGCCCACCAGGCTCCCCCGTCCCTGGGATTCTCCAGGCAAGAACACTGGAGTGGGCTGCCCTTTCCTTCTCCAACGCACGAAAGTGAAAAGTGAAAGGGAAGTCGCGCAGTCGTGTCCTACTCTTAGCGACCCCATGGACTGCAGCCCACCAGGCTCCTCCGTCCATGGGATTTTCTGGGCGAGAGGACTGGAGTGGGTGCCATCGCCTTCTCCGTGTCCTGGTGGGGAACAAACCGGGAGATAGTCATCACAATAACTTTCCAATTCTCCGTCAGATTAAAGCGTCTTGGGGTCTAAATGCAACGCTATTTCTTGGCCTAGACTGAGAAGGGGTTGAACGAAGGAGGAGGGAGAGATGGAGGCATCAACCTGCTGCGCTAGGGTTTCATGAGGCACAGTTTCACACCGCGAATAGTGCAGTGAAAGTGGAGTCAGCTTTCTGGGTTCCAATCCCGACATACAGTCACCAGCTATGGGTTCTTGGGCAAATTGCTCCTCCTCTCTCGGCCTTAGGTTTGTTCATCTTTCACAACGGGGATCCAGAATATACTGAATGTGATGATAGTTTGAACCCTTCAGAATGCACTTGTGATAGCATAGTTAAAAATTTTAACTATGTCTTAACATAGTTAAGAATTAAATTTTTCAAAATTAAGGTATTATTATCTTTAATTGGTCTTACTTTCTAATCTGAGACAGTTTTTTATACTCAGGTATTTTTTATTTCATTTTATGTGAAGGCAGGAAGAATAAATCATGTATCATTATAAACAAACCGGGAGATAGTCATCACAATAACTTTCCAATTCTCCGTCAGATTAAAGCGTCTTGGGGTCTAAATGCAACGCTATTTCTTGGCCTAGACTGAGAAGGGGTTGAACGAAGGAGGAGGGAGAGATGGAGGCATCAACCTGCTGCGCTAGGGTTTCATGAGGCACAGTTTCACACCGCGAATAGTGCAGTGAAAGTGGAGTCAGCTTTCTGGGTTCCAATCCCGACATACAGTCACCAGCTATGGGTTCTTGGGCAAATTGCTCCTCCTCTCTCGGCCTTAGGTTTGTTCATCTTTCACAACGGGGATCCAGAATATACTGAATGTGATGATAGTTTGAACCCTTCAGAATGCACTTGTGATAGCATAGTTAAAAATTTTAACTATGTCTTAACATAGTTAAGAATTAAATTTTTCAAAATTAAGGTATTATTATCTTTAATTGGTCTTACTTTCTAATCTGAGACAGTTTTTTATACTCAGGTATTTTTTATTTCATTTTATGTGAAGGCAGGAAGAATAAATCATGTATCATTATACGTTCCAAAGGATATAGCCTTAGGAACTAACTAAAAAAACTTCAAACAAGAAAATAAGTAAACTCATGTTTATGGATCAGTGAATGAATTAGCAAAAAATAACCTTAATATCCACAGTCATAATATCTTTATCTAGACTGGAGGTCAGCAGAAAATTCTGTGAAAAGTCCAGATTATAAAAGGGCTAGATAATAAATACGCATTTGCAGGCCTACAAACTCTCTAGCAACTATTCAGTTCGGCTTTTGCAGTGTAAAAAAATTTCTACCCAAAACATAAAGGAATGGTCATGCCTGTGTTTTTCTATAAAACTGAATGAATACTAAAATTTCAATTTCATATAATTTTCATCTTTCAAAGATCTCATTTTTTTCTTTTTTGTCTCTCGTTCATTAATATGGAGGGGAAAAGCATTTTTAGCTTGCAGACTGTACAAAAACAGATGGTGGATCAAATTTGGTCCGTGTGCCAAATTTGCTGATCCCTGATCTAGACACTCAGAAAATTTAAAAGTTAAAGATATAACATAATGTAATTGCTAAAATGAGCACATTTTCAGCTCTTTGAAAAAAACATAGGGAGAAATTTTCCATTTATGAATAGGAGACATTTGTTGGCATATGGAGTTGTACAGAGAAAGAAATAGAATTACCAAGAGAAACTCTCAGTTTAATTTTTATTATTATTTTTTTTACTTTATTTTACTTTACAGTACTGTATTGGATTTGGCATACATTGACATGAATCCGCCACGGGTGTACATGAACTCCCAAACATGAACCCCCCTCCCACCTCCCACCCCCTGTCTCTTATACACATCTAGATGTGTATAAGAGACAGGGTCANCCCCCCACCCCACATCATCCCTCCGGATCATCCCCATGCACCAGCCCCAAGCATCCTGCATCCTGCATCGAACATAGACTGGTGATTTGTTTCTTATATGATAGTATACATATTTCAATGCTATTCTCCCAAATCATCCCACCCTCTCCCTCTCCCCGATTTATGGTGCATTCATTAAATTGGGCATTAATTATAGATAACTTAAGGTATTTCAGATGTTCTTTGGAGAAAATAAAAGGATACAATTGGAATTGTAGCTAAATCCTGTTGTACTTACTAAAATTCTTACAAAGTTTTTCCCATATGATTTCCAACAACCTCAGAATGAGCTGAAATGCTTTAAGAGCATTTTTCGTCAATGACATAACCCCTGTTTTCCTTGATCGTGTTTCAATTTTCTTCCTTTCCTGGCTTTTTGCCCTATTTTCTAACTCTAAATTTGAAAGAGTCAGGTTATAATTTAAGTCTCTATCCACCTTTTCTCTCTTCAGCAATTATTGCATGTCACAAAAAAGCTGCCTTTAAGAATACTATTTTGAAAAAAATATTATGCTTGATAACATCTTGATAATTGTTCAGTTTATTCTCTATCCTCATTAACTAAGTCAAACAAGTAAACAATATCTCAAAATAGTGCAACAGAGTCTCAAATGCTGAAAATATGCCTAACGTAGTGTAATGATTACAGACTTCCTCCTTTATGTTTTTGGTCATTGTTTTTGTTGTTTTCAGTTTGCTTTATACCTATTAGAAATAGCAAAAAGGAGCTAACCTAAAAACACCCTTTAAACCAGCAGTCTACGTAAATAACTAGAAATTAATTATAAGCAAGATATTTACCCAGATGACTGTATTTTTTTCAGTCTTGGTATGCATTGCCAAATGGCTAAGCAGCATATATACTAATATACCAAAGTTAGCAGACTCTAGGAGCAATTTTTAGCAACATCATATTTACACATATTATTTCATCGAGGAGTTAGAATATGTTTTATTTAGTCATAACATCCCTATTTTTCATCATTGCTTAATAGAAACAGAGTGTTAATATTAAAAATGTATATTTTAGAGCTATACTCACCCGCACAATTGCACTCATCTCACATGCTAGTAAAGTCATGCTCAAAACTCTCCAAGCCAGGCTTCAGCAACACGTGAACAGTGAACTTCCCAATGTTCAAGCTGGTTTTAGAAAAGGCAGAGGAACCAGAGATCAAACTGCCAACATCTGCTGGATCATGGAAAAAGCAAGAGAATTTCAGAAAAACATCTATTTCTGCTTTATTGACTATGCCAAAACCTTTGACTGTGTGGATCACAATGCTGCTGCTAAGTCACTTCAGTCGTGTCCGACTCTGTGTGACCCCATAGACGGCAGCCCACCAGGCTCCCCCATCCCTGGGATTCTCCAGGCAAAAATACTGGAGTGGGTTGCCATTTCCTTCTCCAATGCATGAAAGAGAAAAGTGAAAGTGAAGTCACTCAGTCTGTCCGACTGTTAGCGACCCCATGGACTGCAGCCCACCAGGCTACTCTGTCCATTGGATTTTCCAGGCAAGAGTACTGGGGTGGGGTTCCATTGCCTTCCCCGGTGGATCACAATAAACTGTGGAAAATTCTGAAAGAGATGGGAATGCCTGAGCACCTGACCTGCCTCTTGAGAAACCTATATGAAGGTCAGGAAGCAACAGTTAGAAGTGGACGTGGAACAACAGACTGATTCCAAATAGGAAAAGGAGTACATCAAGGCTGTATATTTTCACCCTGCTTATTTAACTTCTATGCAGAGTACATCATGAGAAACGCTGGGCTGGAAGAAGCACAAGCTGGAATCAAGATTTCTGGGAGAGATATCAATAACCTCAGATATGCAAATGATACCACATTTATGGCAGAAAGTGAAGAAGACCTAAAAAGCCTTTTGATGAAAGTGAAAGAGGAGAGTGAAAAAGTTGGCTGAAAGCTCAACACTCAGAAAACTAAGAACATGGGATCTTGTCCCATCACTTCATGGGAAATAGATGGGGAAACAGTGGAAACAGTATCAGATTTTATTTTGGGGGGCTCTAAAATCACTGTAGATGGTGATTATAGCCATTAAATTAAAAGGCACTTATTCCTGGGGAAGAAAGTTATGACCAGCCTAGATAGCATATTGAAAAGCAGAGACATTATTTTGCCAACAAAGGTCCGTCTAGTCAAGGTTATGGTTTATCCAGTGGTCATGTATGGATGTGAGAGTTGGACTGTGAAGAAAGCTGAGCACTGAAGAGTTGATGCTTTTGAACTGTGATGCTGGAGAAGACGCTTGAGAGTCCCTTGGACTGCAAGGATATCCAACCAGTCCATTCTAAAGGAGACCAGTCCTGGGTATTCATTGGAAGGACTGATGCTAAAGCTGAAACTCCAACACTTTGGCCACCTCATGTGAAGAGCTGAGTCATTGAAAAAGACCCTGATGCTGGGAGGGATTGGGGACAGGAGGAAAAGGGGATGACGGAGAATGGCTGGATGGCATCACTGACTCAATGCATATGATTGAATGAACTCCGGGAGTTGGTGAGGACAGGGAAGCCTGACATGCTGTGATTAATGGGGTCACAAACAGTTGGACACAAGTGAGCAACTGAACTGAACTGATACTCATTTTCGTAAATAAAGATGGTCTTTTTCCTTCTAACATTTTCATAATTTATTCAAAGGTTGTAACGTGTGACACTATAAGGTTTGTTATGTTGTCAAAGATATTATTTACTCTTTTTTCTTATTATTTTTAGTTCAGGATACACTGTAAGTAAGGATATCAGGAAATTTATCAAGAGATAGTGAAGTTCACTGAATAAAAAACAGAAGAAGGAAAACTAAAGTAATAAAAAAGGATATTAAGCCATAGTTATGAAAAAGAAAGATGTATTTGTTTATTATATCACTGCCCTCTAACCATGAAAAATCAAACCAACCAAAAATCTCCAGTCTTCTATAGAGTTCATTTGGTTATTTCTTAATATGCAAGCAACTTTTTCAATTTTTTTTCAATGGTACAGAAATGAAAAAACAGTTGTAAGTTTTAAAAAAAGCCACATTGAAAATACTTGTGCAATTGTGTCAAATTGAAATGAAAAACTGAATAAGCTCAATAGCAGTTATTTAAAATTTCTTTTTTATATTTATGTTTTTCATTAATTTTTTAAACCCCAGAAGTGAAATTGCTATTGCTCTGGGAATTTACAAAAATAATCTGTGCAATGATGTCAAGTTGAAATGGCCTATTATATTAGGTCAGCATTAGTTGCTTTTCTCTTCCTTTATGCTCTCTATTAAATCTTTTGAGACTCGAAGAATAGAATTGCTATTGTCCTGGAAATTCTGGGCATTTGAAGTGTGTTCTTATCAATCAGCCCTTTATACCCCTCATCAGGACCGGATGTTTGCAGATGATTTTTTCTAAGACACTGTTTATGGCTGATGGACTGGCAGCACACATTGAAAGAGTGAGGCTCAGAGCCTGGGAAAGGTCCTAGCACTGAATGCCCACCATCCAGTAGGGCAATTAATTTATTAATAGAAGATTAGAAAATCAGTCCTAAAAACACTCTACTGACTCACTTCTCAAGAGTCATCAGAAATTATAAATGATTATATCATATTTTCAGGAAAAATGAGTAATTTTAAAACGGCCCTTTTTTACTGTGCTAATCTAACTCTTCAGTTATTCACATTCAGTGCAATACTTTCATTATTTTGACTCTCCCCTACTGATTTTGAGTAAACATATAAAGTCTAATTTAAAAAAGAAATCAACTGAGAGAACTGTTAGAAAAGACCAGATTAGAGTATGAAAAAGGCTTCGTGTTAATTATACAGACAAGGATAGACATCAGATTAAAAGAATCACTCATTGACAACTGGTAATTTCAAACACACTTTGAAAACTAGGAATAGTAAAAGAAACATCAGTGTCTTTGTAAGCAATTGTTTAAAACTTAAAAATCTTTTAGTTCTCCCTAAAAGCAAAATTAAAGTTGCTATGTGAAAGAAGATCAGAGAAGTAGTCTATATTTGAAGATATTATACCAATGAAATTCTCTAGAAAACTTTTTACTGTTGTTGACAAGAAAAAGTGGGGGTTGCTGGTTGAACTTTCTCATTTCAGTGCCAGAAGCAAAATTCAAGTACATTTTCTAGAAGAAAGCTGCTCAGTTTAAAACATTAGCACACTTTTAATGTTTATTATTTGCTGATGTGCTCCACTCAATATTAAAATAAGTTGTGACCTCTAAAATTGAATATTAAACACATAGGTAGAAACTTAATTTAAGAAAATGAAATATCAAAATGTCACTAAAGAGTATGTTATTCTCAAGGATAAAACATGTGTAGTACAGTGATAAATGATATTTTTGGAAGAGAGATCATCTCCTCTGCAACTATGCATTCATAAATATATCACTGATTCATAAAATATGAGTACTTATATGTTCTATGAGACATAGACAAGTTGAAAGATATATACATAAATCAAATTTACCTTTCCTCATGTTTTGCAAAACATTTCATACAAGGCATTAATTTCTTATAATATTATAATAACAATAATAGTAATAAAACAGCTAGATGTCACATAATAAGGTGATGCTTCTTTGATGATAAGGATGGCATCACTGACTTAGTGGACATGGTTTGAGCAAGCTCTGGGAGTTGGTGATAGACAGGGAAGCCTGGAGTACTGCAGTCCATTGGGTGACAAAGAGTCAGACAGGACTGAGCAACTGAACTGAACTGAACTGAGGCAGAAGTCAAAAAGTCAAACTTAACATTTCCTCACATATCCTAGTGAGGTTTCCGGGCTGATTGTTGATAATAAAGATAAGAACTCAACCAAAACAATAGGGTTTATGTAGTGGGAAAAAGTCATTTCTCTTATATTTCTGCTAAAAATGACCGTAATGAAGAGAGCTGCTCAGTGGGAGGAAATGTAATTTAGGTCCTTACCCTGATACAATAGCATGCCTGCATGCTTAGTCACTCAGTTATGTCCAATTCTTTGTCACCCCATGGACAGTAGCCCGCCAGACTCCTCTGTCATTGAGATTTCCCAGGCAAGAATATTGGAGTGAGTTCCCATTCCCTTCTCCTGGGGATCTTACCAATCTAGGGTATGAACCCAGATCTCCTGCATTGCATGTGGATTTTTTTACTGTCTGAGCCACCAGGGAAGCCCAATACAACATATATATATATATATATATATGTATATGTATACACACATATATATGTAGAGAGAGAGAGAAGATCATTGTAAGAAAACTACAGATAAATATTTCTAAAGATGCAAAAATACTCAACTAAATATCAGTTAGTCGAATCTAATAATGTATAAAAAAAATTATACACTACAGCCAAATAGGATCATTCTAGGTACAAAAGACTGGCTCAACATTAGAAATTCAGGTATTATAACCCTTTACATCACAAGACTAATGAAGAAATATATAATCAAATCAATAAATGGAAACATTAGACAATCTAATACCATTAATAATTTTAAAAAATAAGAAGGAACATAGATTTTGATGAGACTCTAATTTTAATACAAAATACATAAAATCACTGAGTGTGATTTGAGTGGAAAAGTAGGAAAAGGTGGTCTAAATAACTTTGCAAATGAGTGAAATTCATAAGTCTAGAGAAAAGACAAACAAGGTATTTTCACTGCACTCTAGTTGATAGAGTTGTTTCTCATTGGATACTGTTAAGACATTCATACTGAACTGAACAATTAAGTGAATGTGTAATGAATAGTAGTGAACAGGTTCCTTAGTGTTGTGGTAAGAATCTACAATAAAGCAAGGAGAGGATGCTGAAATACAGTAGAGTTGGAGACAGTAAAAACTAATGTTTAGCTCAATATGCATAGAGATGGTTATGTTTGGCAATACTTATATCTATGCATATATGTTAATGTACTCATATAATTTTTTCCTCCATTAGCTAAGAGAGCCCAGAAGAAATACCACTCCAGTAACAATAAGCACACTCAGTCTCCAATTCTTGATTTCTAACCATTCTCAATAAAAAGCTCAAGAGTTCTTTGGAGAAATAATTGATTGGTGGAAGAAAAGAAGCAAAATGAGCCCAGATTATCTTATAGTAACAGGAAGAAAGGCAGTTCCAAAATAGCAACAAAATCTACCTCTACATTGATGAGCACATGGTGAAGGGACATAGGAACCCACTAAAAGAGACCCCAGTGGCCAAAGCTAGAAGAATTTGAGCAATAGAATAAATTAATATTAGACTAAAACCCAGGGTAGGAAATAAAAATTCTATGAGTTCATACTGATATATATAAATTATTGAATAAATAAATAGTCAAGAAGAGACAGATCTTCCTTGCAGAAAAAATTCAAATAAATTATGTAAGTACTCTGCCCTCAAGGAGTAAATCCCCACTCCTTAAAAGTGAACTGTATTAAGTAGCTTCCTTCCAAAGATTTCAATTTGGAAATGAAGGGAAAGAACGAGTAAATGTACTGTGGAGAAGCTTGACAAACAGTATCTCAGCCTGGTGGTCAAGGTGAATATTAACATTTGATTAAGTTATATTGATATTACATACCCTTGCTATGATATACTGAAAATGGTAATTACCACTTTAACTTTTCCTCCCCAAAACCCATTCACCAGTTTAATAATGAGGGAAACACCCAAAAATTTCCCATTGAAGACCATTCTACAAAATTTTTGACCAGCATCCCTCAATACCATGATGATCGTGTAAAACAAGGGAAGTCAGACAAATTGTCACAGCCAAGGGTAGCTTAAGGGCACATGAAACTAAATGTAATCCATTATCCTGGACAGGGTCCTGGAATATAAATAGGTATTAGGTCTATTTAAAACTATGAAAATCTGAGTCAACTATGGACTTTAGTTAGTAATCTCAAATTGGTTCATTAAGTGTGACAAATTTACACAACGAACATATGATGTTAATAACATGAGAAACTGCATATGGGCTCTGTACCCTCTGTACTCTCTTCTCAATTTTTTCTGGAAACCTAGAGCTGCACTAGAAAATGCACTCATAAATGAACCTAATCCAAATTATTGTCTTTAAAATTGTTTTGCTCTTTGATAGAATTGGTACTAATTTAGAAAATATTTTTATATGGCATGACTGAGTTTTTTTTACTATTGAAGGGAAATAGGGATATTTGGTGACATATCTGGATTAAACAATCAAATATTTTAAACTCTCTAAAGGAAAATATTTGTCATACTGCCATCGTTAGGGACAATGTGAAAATTAAGCTTGTTTTTCTACAATTTTACACAGCTGCCCCTAAGCCAAAGAGCTCTGGGCAAGTTTCAGAACTTTTCAAACTGTTTATAAGCTGAACAAACAAAGCTGCCCAAGTCCATTCACAATTGATTCCTCAGCCTGTTTTCAGTAGTAAAGAACAGCTCTTTCACAAACGCAGTCCGTCCTCCATAGACTGCGTAAGGTGACGTCAGTGGCTTAGGTGGATGTCCAAACATAAGAATTCCAAAGTGTCTGGTAAGTTCATGTTGCACATTCAATTGTTAAATAAACCTTTTTTATATACAATATGGAGAAATAAGAATTCAGTTCAGTTAGGAAGATATACAGAAAAGTGATTTTTTTTTCTAATATTATTCAGTTTCCATTTCACTTTGTGACGATTAGCCCTAATATTTACTTAAGAATCATCAGTCCTAACTCCAAGAGGATGATCAGACATTTGTATAGTTCCTTCTAGTTTCAGATTTGAATAAAAATTAAACCTTGTGAAATTATGATTAGAATTTACCTGCTCCTCACCTCTACCGTTTTTAATAGATTAGAATCTAAGTGGGAAATTGTATGTGTGATTGCATTCTTTCCAGCAAATGTCTCTTTGAATTATAGGGTGACACACACAGAATGGTTGCTATGGATCGGAAGGAGGGCTGAGAGGTTTTCTGTTCACTTAGGAAAAGAAAAAGTCAAGCTTTGCAATCATTAAATTTTCAGTTATCTCTAAAAAATTAACTATACTATTCACTGTGCATGTTAACATGGGTGTGTGCTCAGCCACCTCAGTCATGTCCAACTCTTTGCAACTCCATGAACTGTAGCCCGCCAGAGTCCTCTGTCCATGGGATTCTCCAGGCAAGAATACTGGAGTGGGTTGCCAAGCCCTTCTCCAGGGGATCTTCCCAACCCAGGGATCGAACCCAGGTCTCCCTCATTGCAGGCAGTTTCTTTACCCACTGAGCCCTCACTAAAGGACCAGGGGAGGGGGGGCGGGGGGTGGGCACGGAATCCTACAACCAAACCTTAATAAGTCACAAAATGATTCTAGTTTCTGCTTTTTTTATGCCATTTGCTTCTCTATCTAGATCACTCCTAGCAGTCCAAATTTGTGTAAGAAAATTGCTGACATTCCTGTTATTTTAAAAAACACACAAATGTAAAATGTACATGTCACAACATTCCATGTACTGAAATAATTACATATCTTTATGGTGTATACAGATATGTTATCATATATGTACATATAATAAAAACAATATGTATTATATAGGCTTTTCTGATGGCTCAGCTGTAAGGAATCCGCCTGCCATGCAGGAGATGCAGTTTCAATCCGCAGGTTGAGAAGATCCCCTAGAGAAGGAAATGATAACCTACTCCAGTATTCTTGCCTGAAAAAATCCCATGGACAGAGGAACCTGGCACCCTACAGTCCATGGGGTCACAAAGAGCCAAACAAGACTGAGTGACTCTGTACAGACAGGCATGTGCACGTGATATAACAATTATACTAAATATCATTGTACATTATTCATAGCATATTACATAAATACTAAGCACAGGCGGCAGGTGGCTGCGAGAGCCGGCGCACTAAGCCGCAGACGGCTGCGAGAGTCAGCGCTACCCAACGTCCGAGGTCAGGGGCAATGGCCTAGAGTACCAGGCTGCGATGGTGCAGGAACGGCCAAGAGAAGCTACCCTGCATCTGAGGCCAGTGGTGGACGGAGGAGCTACCCCACGTCCAAGGTCAGGGGCGGCGGCCAGGAGGAGACACCCAGCGTCCAAGGTCAGGGGCGGCGGCCTGGAGGAGCTATCCCCTGTCCAAGGTCAGGGGCGGGGGCCGGGAGGAGCTATCCCGAGTCCGAGGCCTGGGGCTGCAGCTGGAGGAGCCACCCACACCCGAGGCCAGGGCTGGAGGCCGGGAGGAGCAACCCAAGGAGCTGTGGCTGCGCAGGGCAGGCGCAGGAAGGCCTAAAGGAGCTATCCCACATTGAAGGTCAGGAACGGCGGAGGTAAGGAGATACCCCCGTCCAAGGTAAGGAGCAGGGCCTGTGTTTTGCTGGAGCAGCTGTGAAGAGATACCCCACACCCAAGGTAAGAGAAACCCAAGTAAGATGGTAGGTGTTGCAAGAGGGCATCAGAGGGCAGACACACTGAAACCATACTCACAGAAAACTAGTCAATCTAATCACACTAGGACCACAGCCTTGTCTAACTCAATGAAACCAATCCATGCCTGTGGGGCAACCCAAGACAGGTGAGTCATGGTGGAGAGGTCTGACAGAACATGGTCCACCGGAGAAGGGAATGACAAGCCACTTCAGTATTCTTGCCTTGAGAACCCCATGAACAGTATGAAAAGGCAAAATGATAGGATACCAAAAGAGAATCTCCCCAGGTCGTTAGGTGCCCAATATGCTACTGGAGATCAGTGGAGAAATAACTCCAGAAAGAATGAAGGGATGGAGCCAAAGCAAAAACAATACCCAG